>VZRI01006246.1:50985-72676 GCA_013397515.1 Upupa epops
CTTCCCATCCCTGACGATTCTATGATTCTATTCCATGATCCTATGAAAAAGGAAGAGCACTCTCACCACGGGAAACTCCCCCTCCCTCCCAGTAACCTGGCATCAGCAGCGCTTCAGCATCCCTTACTCCGTTCAGCATCTGCTTAAAGCTGGACAAGCTGCGGGGTGATTTCACAAGCGGTGGGGGTTCGGCCGCTGTGACCTGTTGTAACCCAGCGAGAACACGGGCTGCTGCTTGTATTTTTCTCCCGAGCAGTTATTTTCAGAGGCAAAAAGCCAGACCCTTGCATAACAACCAACTGCCCTCCCGCGGATCCGTGACATTTGGGAGTGGACATCGCTCTGGCTGACAAGGGCCGAGCTGGGGAAAGAACAGGGCACGTCGGCGGAGAGGAGCCAGATTAAATAGGCTGAAGCTCCGAGTAAATAGGGTTGCAGCCCTCCCTCTTCTTGGAGTAAATGGAGTAATTCGTGGAGCATGTGGAAAAATAACAAACAGCCCCTCTGCTGCCAGATCACAGCCCAGCGGTCGAGACTCGAGACGAAGAAGAGATGGGGGTGAGCGCTGCTGTGTTACTGCTCGGCTTTCAGCAGCAGAAGGCAGGCTACTCACTACTGGAACTGGTTTGTTACCGGGAGGCTATCCCTGCTGCTCCCCAGACTCAGGGCTGCTGCCCAACGCCTCTGGCACGAGATAGAACGGTCCCCTGCGACAGCAGGTCCTAGGACAGAGGGGAAAGGTTAAGAGAGGCTTGGCAGGGACGGGGGAGACTTCAACTGGATGTCAGGAAGAAGCTCTTTAGTAGGAGGGGGGCTGAACACCACCAACCAGAACAGGTTGCCCAGGGAGCGAGCTGAGGCCTCATCCCTGGGCATATAGACAAGGAGGCTGGGCAACCTGTTCTGGTTGAGGGTGTCCCTGCTCACTGCAGGGGGGTTGGACTAGAGGATCTTTGGAGGTCCCTTCCAACGTGCACCACTCTGATTCTATCAAACGAGGGCTGATACAGCCTTGGCATCGGGGCTCAGGCTGGGCTAGCCCTGCAGCTCTTCCCAGTCCTCTGCCACCCTGAGCAACGCTCTGATAGCTGAGACCAACAGGGCAACCAGCACCACCACAGGTTTCCAAGCTCCGTGTGTCTGGAGGAAGCCCTGTGGCTGCCAGGTGGGTGCTCCCTGGGTGCACAGACTATAATTTGATTACGAAGAAGTGTTGCTCAGTTCAGCAGACCCAGTCCAGCCCTGGGAGCCAGGACTGCTGGGTGAACTCATCGCAGAGCTATGTAGGCCAAAATTCCCTGCCTCATCCTTGGGGGTTTAGTCTCATTTCAATGCCATCGGTCTGATTTTCCTGATCAAGGGGCTCTACGTGGCTCCCACCGCTGTGAGTTAGCAAGAGCTGGGCACCTCCACGCTGATAAACAGGGTCCCTCACACTGGGCATCAGGGATGATGGCTTTTATCATCTCTCTTCACGCGGTGCCATACATCCTTATTATTCCTTGTGATCTGTTCCCCGGCTTTTAATGACTCTCCCGAGCTAATGAGACGTTTAGCTCCCTCACCCGAGCCCAGCCGTACGGGTGAGATGCTGTCGGGCAGCTCGCTGAAGCCATTCAATCTCAGGCAGGCAGAACCATCCAGAAAGTTCCCGTTTCCAGCGCCTCGGTTCGGGTCTTCAAATGCGGAAGCGTGGGGCAGCGTCACGTGGTGAGAGCAGCACGAGAGAACAAGCTGTCTTCTGCAGAGCAAGTCCTATTTTTAACTTGAAAAAGATCTGCAGATGACTCTCCTTCCACGCGCTGTGGTTTTCCTCCCTTCCTCCCCTCCTGCAGAGCCCTGCTAGCACCACACAGCAGATGTGACGGTGGCTGATGCCGATCCTCAGCGCTGGCCCACGGCCTCCGGTGGCCTCATGCCACAGCCCAGCAGCTCTCCAGCTGAGAGACACCCCCCACAAACCCCCCAGACTCTCATGCATCACAAAGCCAAGACATCCAGAGTCACTGCCCATCCTTCTGCAGCTGCAGGGCAGGGACAAGAGTTTCAACGCCAGCTCTGGGCACCCTGGTCTGGTGAGAGGTGTCGCTGCCCATGGCAGGGTGAGGTTGGCACTGGGGGAGCTCTGAGCTCCTTCCAACCTAAACCATTCTCTATGACTTCATGAACATAGACCCTGGAGAACCAGCCTCACTGGGCACAGAGCGGGAGCTGAGGGCACAGCACCACTCAGCCTCCTCCTGCAAGACCTGCTCACAACAAGGGGAGAGACCCTCATCCCTTCACCCCATCCCAAGGGTCTGCAGGGATTTCACCTGGAGGGGAGGCTGTGACGAACCCACAGCAGCTCCTGGGCTGTGTGTGGGGGATGTATGGAGGGGTAAATGCGAGGGGAGAGGGAAGCACTACCCCATCCCATGCTCTTCCCAGTAGATGGTTGTGCTGGCCGGGTTTTTAGTGCTAAAACCCAGCCGTTCAGAGCCCTCTTGGATGAAAGGGAGCTTTGTGCATGAAACACAGGAAGACTTTCCTTTCCTGTAACTTGCAGGGAGCATCAGAGCAGAAGAGCAGCTAGATGCAGGTCAGATGATGGTATGAATCATACGGTGATGCAAGTTATCACCAGCAGCTCGGAGCACCGCCCCATAACAGCAGATGCCACCCAAGAACGCACATGGCAGTCACCTGCCGTCCCCTACCCCACACGGGAGTCATTCCTCTTGCTCAGAACAGAGCTGCCTGTGGGTTTCTTGATTCCTTACCGTGATGCTGTTGGTTTCAAACTCAGGACCAGGGGTGATACTGAGGCAGAAGCAGTTTCCTTAGGGTTTTAGACGTTTGATTCCATCTAGCTGGGCGTTGAGTTGCAGGTGTTCAATGATCCCAAGTACCCAGGAGGTGATGGAGGCTGCTGTCGGGGCAGTGCCTGGTGGGGAGAACACAATGGCATTCATGAAGAGACATTCGTGGATTCCCAGAAACATCCAGAACAATCTCACTGAGGAACTATCCTTCCTAGAAGCCACGTCTGAAGAGACAGCACGATTTGAACCAGCAAACTCAGGCTGTCTGCAAGAGCTGAGCGGGGTCCACCCTGCTCTGTCACTTCGAGGAGAAGCTGCTCTCCGGGCTCTCTGCTCCCTCTGCAGCAGAACTATTCCCTTGGCATCAGCAACTGCTGTCGCTGCTCTGCGAGCTCCTGCTTGGGCCAACCTCCAGAAGGCTGCAACCAAAGCGCCAGCCTGGGCACCAAGAGGTGTGGAAACGCTCTGTGGGCTTGCAGTTCAGGAGACCCTGAGGCAGCTGAGATGGGTGCCAGAGACCCCACAAACTTGAAGGTCCAGAGACAGTACTAGAGTCTCCACAAACGTGACGGNACGCTCACGGAAAAGAGCTGCAGCCAGGACTGTCAGGAGGAGAATCAGAGCAAAACACAGGCTGCAGAGGCCTCTTTCCAGGGTGAGAATCACCAGCACTTGCCAAAGCATCTCCAGGGGACAGGTGGGGAGTGGAGATGGGTGCCAGAGACCCCACAAACTTGAAGGTCCAGAGACAGTACTAGAGTCTCCACAAACGTGATGGTGCAGTGTTGATGCCAGAGACCCCACAGACGTGGAGGTGTGGTGACAGTACCAGAGACCCCACAGACGTGGAGGTGTGGTGACAGTACCAGAGACCCCACAGACGTGGAGGTGTGGTGGCAGTACCAGAGACCCCACAGACGTAGAGGTGCAGCACCTGCAGCACAGCCCAGCAGTGAGGATGACCTAGCAGACAGTTGGTAACACCCTGGGCAAGGAGGGAGTGACAGATCTGTTGGCACAAGTCCTCTCCTCGCTGAGCTACCAGAGGCAGCCGCATGCTCCAGCGATGACGCTCAGCTGCCTCTTGAATTGAGAGCCTGAAACAGGAAATAAACAGCTCACAAATTCATTAGAAACGCTTAATGAGCTCTCATGCCTCATGAGAGGGGTGAAGGCAGGGGACAGACACTGCTGCCAGCAGACATTTCCTCTCCATCTCGCTCTGCTGCAGCGTTCTGAGAAAGAAGGAACTCACCCCACAGTCCTGGGACTGGCTGGACTCTGCTGAGCACAGCCCGAGCCGGTGGCTTCCTTCTCAGAGCACAGGGTGACCGGCTTCAGGAACCTGCGATCCCGCGGGGTCAGCAGCTTCCCAGCGAGCAAAGCCTGGGAAAACAACGAGTCCAGGACGTGAGAGTCAGCTCCCAAATATTTGAGAGGCTGTGTTTAGATTATTTCCCCCCTTAAACCAGGAGCTGCAATGGCCCAGAGCAGCCCAGGCCAGAGCTCTCAATGGTAGTAGGAAATCAGTCCAAACCTGGCGAGGGGAGCCCTGATCCCTCCTGCTCTTGCGTAGCCATCAAATCAGCCAAGGTTTCCAGTTACAGCTGCCATTCACAAACCTGCTCCTCGACACTCTGCTGTCTTTGTATTCGGAGTGCTCCATCTGCTACTGGAAGGTGGAACCGCTCGTGGCTGCAGTCCTGAGGTGATTAGGGAAGAACTGCTGAACGTCGCCCATACAAGTGCATCACAGCCCTCTGAGGGGAAGAGCAGTGCTGGCAGGAGAAACCAAGGGCAAAACCCTGTCTGTACTCTCTTCCCAAAAGACACAGCTCACAAACACTTCTGTGGGTTGATCCCAGAAGGGTTGAGGCTGGCAGAGCCCTCTGAGCTCCTCCAGCCCAGCCCAACACCACACAGCACCCTAGTAGCCACCCCAGGGCCACAGCCAGGCTGTCCTTCAACACCTCCAGACACGGGGACTCCCCCACTGCCCTGGGCAGTCCAGTCCAGGCTCTGAGCACCCTTTCCAGGAGGAAGGGCTTCCTAACATCCAACCTCACCCTCCCCTGGCAGCTTCAGGCCCTGCCCTCTCATTCTGGTGCTGGGTGCCTGGGAGAAGAGCCTGACCCCCACCTGACTGCACCCTCCCTTCAGGGAGCTGGAGAGAGGGAGAAGGTCCCCCTGAGTCTCCTCTTTTCCAGGCTGAACCCCCCCAGCTCCCTCAGCCTCTCCTCATCAGCCTCTCCCTCCAGCCCCTTCCCCAGCCTCGTTGCTCCTCTGCACCCGCTCCAGCCCCTCCATCTCTCTCTTGCAGCGAGGGGCCCAGCACTGCCCCCAGGACTCAAGGGGAGCCCTCTCCAGTGCCCAGTGCAGGAGGAGAATGCCATCCCTAGTCCTGCTGATCCAAGCCAGGATGCCATTGCCCCACCTGGGCACCCAGCTGGCTGCTGTTCAGCTGGTTGTCAGCCACTGGTGATTGATGACCCTCCAGAGTCCCCGCACCAGAGCCCTTAAACGAGGCCATTTGACCAGCAGGAGCCCCAGAAGAAGTCCAAGCACTGACCAAGGGTTTCATCCCTCTCTGGCCTGGTGAAGAATCACTGCTGTTCTGGTGCCACCAGTGGGACCAGTCTGGAAATCTATTCCAGTGGCCAAAGAAGCAGAAACAATTTGCCTTTGGGAGGCAAGAGGCTGATGTCTCAAGGAGCTGCCGTCACCCTCCTTGCTCAGCCCTGCCAGCACCAGATTCCTTTCCTGTGCCCCGCAAGGAAAACCCTTGGGTCTGGTGAACAGGCTGGGACCAGCTCTCCTGCCCAGCCCCAGTGATGCCAGGAGCAGCGGGTCCCTGTGTCCCAGAGCTGCCACTGCAGCCTGTCTGACTGGAACGAGGGGAGCAGCCCTGCACCTCACTTACTGCCCTTGCTCCAACACAGCAGAGCCACCACGGCCGCATCCTGCGCCTCCTCAGTCCTGGGTCTGTCCCCCCGGCAGCATCACCCCTCGTGTTGAGGTGGTAGCCAGCAGCCAGTTCCAGTTCAAACAGACCCTCTGGTTACGACGGTTAGAAACTGAGCAGCAAGAGCACCCAGTGGTCAGAGAAGGTTCCTCTCTCTCTCTGCGGTTGAGCAGAGCGCAGGACAGATGAACTCTTGAGGCACAGAAGAACCAGCACTGAGCAACACCTCTGCGGAAACAGGGACAGCCCCAGCCTCCAGCATCTGCTTGGACCCCCCCGGCTCCAGACTCCCCACAGCACGGGAGCTGTGAGCGGTGACTGAGGAAGGGGGTCCCTCTTGTTCTCACAAGGTTCTGGTTGTGGGCTGGGGAGTAGCGGTGAGCCAGGGCGGGACGTCCAACCCTGAGGTAATCGAAGGTGGAGGCTGGGTCCAGAACTGCCTCCCCAGGCTGGGTCGCAGGTCCTTAAGGAGATCAACCAGAGGAAAGCCCAACAGGGTTTGAGGAGTGAGGGGCTGGGTCACCCCCAGGACCCAGACTGGGGCTCCTCACCCAATCCAGGGCCTGGCTGGACATGGGGCACAGGCAGAGCAGCTCTGTCACAGGCACCTGCTTATCTCCCGCTCTGCTTTTGAAATCCAGGACCAGCCTACAGCCCAACCACTTCCCCTGGGATGACACCACAAGGACCTGCCGGCTGGGCTAGTGGGTCTCACGGCAGTGGAGCTCTGCTTGCCCCCCCTCAGTGGTGTCTGAGCACCCCAACAGCTGCCCCGGAGCAGAGCTTGGGTGGGAAACCTGCCCTTGCTGCCACATCCAGGGGCTGCAGCAGGACCTGAGCTCCAGTATCCAGATGCTGCCTGGTTGGGCTCATCCCACAGACCATGGGGGGCCAGTTATTCAGCCCAGATCATGGGGCTCCTGCACCATTGGGTGCTGCTGGGCAGGATCAGCAGGGACCAGCTGCCCTGCCCAGGGACCAGCCGCTCTGGGCATTGCTCAAACCCACCAGGCCTTTGAGCAACAGGCACGGGGGAGCAGAGGAAGCAGCAGGGTGCTGGCTGCCGGCAGGAACGTCACCCAGACACCGAGCTGCGGCTCCGAGCTGGCTCAGGAGATAGAATCTTGTGGCAGAGATGGTTGCAGAGGGCCTCCACCCCACCAGCAGCGCAGGAGGTGCCGCCCCACACACCACTTGTGATGTTCTTGAGGCAGCAGAAACGTCTCAAACCACAGGAGCAGCCGCTTTCTGGTCCCCACCTGCTGTCTCCACCTTTTCCTCTGGCAGCCGTTACAGCCCATGGGCGTCAGGAGCATCCTGGGCCCCACTGTGACTGCTTCTCTGCGGCCAAGGGCAAGAGATCCAGTGGTGGCTTCCTCACCCCTGGAAGCAGATGTCTTCAGCTCCAGCTGGGAACCAACAGCTGGAACAGGCAGAGGTTTAGAAATGGAGTACAAATATTTTCAGTAATGAAAACAAACAGAGACCTGGGAGTAACACGAGTCCTCCTGCCACCACGTTCCCAGGGAGGAGACGGCTGTGAGACACTGCTCATGGTTCTCCTCCCTTCCCCCAGGAAGCAGCAGGACTCAGCCCCAGCCGTGTGGCTGCTGCCCTGCTCCAGGAATAGCCCGTTCCCTCCCACTGACCCCCAGGGATGAGGAGTGTGAACCAACCCTTTGGGCCCCTCACGCACAGCCCCTTCCAGCTCCTCTGCCAGGAGAGGTCCCAGAGCAAAGCCCACGTTGCTGGGGAAGCAGATGCTGCTTGAAAAGCCTGGATAGATCCCATCGGGGTTTGAGCTCCTGCTTCTGCTCAGGATGCAAAGTGCTGATGCCCCTAGAGCAGCATCTCCAGCCAGGG
The DNA here is from genome assembly GCA_013397515.1 of Upupa epops. NCBI lineage: Eukaryota > Metazoa > Chordata > Aves > Bucerotiformes > Upupidae > Upupa > Upupa epops. The sequence continues at coordinate 58,615 of VZRI01006246.1, forward strand.
CCAGCAACGCTCTCCAGACACCCAGGCACTGGGTAGCAACAGCAAGGACGATGTTCCCGTGCACAGGCAGGACAGCAGGGCCCTGCAGTCGGTGCAGGACTGGCCCTGTGGCCCAGGGGCTGGCAGGAACAGAACGTGCATGCAGCTCATAAACAGGGGCTGCCCTCAGCACGAACACAGCACTCCGTGGTGAGTGCTCACGTTTCGCTCCAGCTACAAGGCTGCTGGTCCTGTTCCTCACGATGACTCTTGAAGCTACGTTGGCTGCAGGAGAAGATGCAGCTGGGGAGCTGACAGTGATGCAGCTGCTGCCCCCCACCCCATGGAGCCATCCGCCGTCCTGTGGTTCCTCTGCTCTGAGCTGCACAGACACTAGTCGTCGCCTCTTCCACAGACCCCCTGGGCATCACTCAAGACTCAGAGTGTCAGGGACTGGAAGGGACTTCGAAAGACCATCCAGTGCAGTCCCCCTGCCACAGCAGGAGACCCCAGATCCAGTGGCACAGGAACAGCCCAGGAGGGTTCCTCCTCTCAGGGAACTGTAGAGAGCAGTGAGGTCTCCTCTCAGCCTCCTCTTCTCTGGACTAAACAGCCCCAGAAACCTTTCATTAATCCCCGAGACATAAAAGGCAGCTCAGCAGGGCAGATGGGCACGAGGGCAGGACTCACAGCAACTGCGCTGGTGCGGCCAAGCCTCTGTGAACAGATGGACAGAGCAGAAAGACTGCAGCTTTAACGTTGAATGACAGAACGGCTCAGGTTGGAAAAGCCCTTCCAGCTCCTGCAGTCCAGCCCTGACCCCCGCTGTCCCATCCTACCCCCAGACCCTGTCCCTGAGCTCCAGATCTCACCGACTGTCAAACACGGCCAGGGATGGCAACTGAACCCCCTCCCTGGGCAGCCTGTGCCAAGGGCTGAGGGCTCGTTCCAGGGAGAGAGCTCTCCTCAGGGCCACCCTCACCTTCCCCTGAGGCAGCCTGAGGCCGTTTCCTCTGCTCCTGTCCCTTGTTCCTTGGGAGGAGACCACCCCCCACCTCTCTCCACCCTCCCTTACGTTCTCCTCTCCAAATCGAAGCATCACTCCAGCTGGCCAGGGCCACCTCCCAATCTGACTGCCACTCGGCCAACAGGCAGAGCCCACCCCTCTTTGTGAAACCACCGCCTCCTTCAGAGACCCAACCGGCAGCAGGTCGCAAGAGAGGAGGCAGCGGGGAGGCAGAGCCGGCGCTGGCCGCAGCTGCTGTCGAGGTGTGAGAAGCAGAGCCCAAGAGCGGCCGGAGCAAACGGACAGACTGCATTTATTGCACAAATTTCCCCTAAAATCGGGAGGGGGTAGTAAAATACAAGTGCCCATCTGGGGAAGGATATATACAAAACCAGGAGGGAGAGCACAGTATGTACAGAACACCCAGCATCGAACAAGTACCACCAGCTCAATAATTTAGAGAAAGCAAAACAAAAGAGAGAGAGAGAGAGAGTCAGGAACCATCTAGAACAACTAATTCGAGGGGAAAACCAGACCCCAACCCCACTGACTGAGGAGTAAAATCCTTTCTTCTCCATCTCTGTTCTGCCCTCTGCAACTCAACCCCGCTCGCTAGCTCATGGTGCCCAGGCCAGGGTGAGGTCCGCAGGGAGAAGATGAAGACGGGTTGAGTTGAGATGGGGAATCACCGAAGGATCAAGGACTCCAGGGGTGGTTTCTCGAGTCACCTGGAACAACTGGGGATGCTCCAGTCCCTTTGTGTTTGGAACGGGACGTACCGCATCGCTGGCGTACCCTACGAGAGACCCCCTCCCCAGGGGAAACGACCTGCTGTGGCGTGAGGGACCCAGCTGCAACGCGCTGGATGCGCTGAGGAAGCTGCAGCTGCTGCTGCTTCACCTTGGGACTGACGCCACGCGTCACTCCGGTGACATGAAGGGGTTGAGCTCGGCAGAAGGCAGTGGAGGAGGGCGATACCAACCACCTTTACGTCTCCTCCTCACGGGTCCAGCTGTGCAAGGTGTTTCCTGAAGGCAGTACCCACCACTGGTGGTGAAAGGGAGGAGGACAGAGGGCGTCCCGGGAAGGATGAGCTCTGAGCACAGTCCTGGCAGGTTCCCGCACGCTGCTGCCAGGTGTTGATGGGTGAAGCCCGTACGAAACTCCGAAGGGGCAGAGGGCTGGAGCTGATCCTTAGGTTCCCCCACACCGGCACCCGGGGGGGTCAGCGCAGAGCCCGGCAGCACTGGGTACGGCTGGAAACCTGTGTTCAGTGTTCAGGACCGGCCCCGCTGGCTACACGAGCAGAGTTCAGCAGGCACCGGCGCGGAGCTCAGCACCCACGCTGCACTAAAACCACCTTGACACGACCCGACGTCCCGCGCTCCTGCCAAGAGCCAGACGAGAGGGCACTGGCAAACGGGCGAGTAATGTCTCCATGGATCCCCCGACGTCTCCGTGGATCCCACACCAACCACCAGTCGCCTCCCTGCAGCACCCACTGCGTGGTTCTACGCGCAGAGCTGCCGCTACGGACTCTTGATTTACTCACTCGGCCTTGCAGGGACGCGGGCGGCTTCGGGATCGCCACGCAGATCTTCCCTGCAGCAGAGAGCCTGAAGTCGCCTGTCTCCAAGATGACAGCCTCTACTCGGGGTGAAATCCTAGCGCCAGCGAAGGGAGGGAGGAGAGCTGCCTCGGCGGCAGCTGCAGGGCAGGGATCCCTCCTGCTGTTTTCAAGCTAGACCAGATCTGTGTTTAAAATAACTCTGCCAACAACCAGAGCGGGCTGCTGCGCTACGGAGAAGACGATGAGGGAGGGATGTTGTTTACAGAGCTGCTGCTTCCGTGGGGAAATCCAGGGGCTTCAACACACAGAACATCACGGGTGAGAACAGAACCTAAACCCAGCGACCTCGCCTGACTGCTCGGACGGAGACGCAAAGCGAAGCCTGCAACGAAGCGTCCGGTTAAACTGAGGTAGTAGAGCCTTCCAACACCGCGCCCCACCTCCCGCGGCCCTCACACCGGGCTGGGGCCGTCAGCCAGTCGCCGAGGAGAGGAGAGGAGACTCAAACAAACACACACTGGCTGCTGGTAATCCCGCGAGCGAGCAGGAAAGGGATGAAGAGTCTTCAGCATCCGGGGAATATTCATCCCAAAGACAAGCACGTGGCTGTCGCCAGACTCCGCTGGGATCACTGTTCATTTTGGTTTTGTAGGATGGTTTTTAAAACCATCTGTGGAGGAGTTCCCTGAGCGATGAAGGGTCCTCATCTACCGGCTTCGTTTTCAGCCCCCCTCCCCAGTGCTTTGGTGCCATCGTCCCTGCTCGTCCCCGCGTCCTGGGGCTGCCTGCCTGGCGCAAGCACCCTAACGAAGTCGGAGGTACTAACAGTCGGGTGGCTCTGGAGACCCCGTGGGGAGGTTTCTCTTGAGTATTCGTTATGATCCGCGTTAGTTTAGGAGGGCTGGGTTACCTCGGCGGGGGGGGGAAGCGTCGCTTAGTCTAAAGCAGCGATTAACCATGATCGACGTTTAATACTGGTTACAACACCTGGCCGAGAAAGAACCTCCCTCATCCGCTTGGCCGGCCTCTTCCTCCCTCTGCCATCCCCACCCCGCGACCTCTCGCTTATTCCCTCTCCCCAGGAGAAAGATCATAAATAAACGTGGGAGCTGAGTATCGTTGAGAAGCTTCTCTGTACAAACCAACCCAACCCCCCCTGCCCACCCCTCAACCCCTGCTCCTCCTTCGGGAAGCGTCCAGACCGGGAAAAGAAAGGAGAAGTCGTTTACAAATCATTGCAGCCTGAGAGTTGCAGATCCTCAGGAGGTGCTCGGCACTCGAAGCCAGTCTGAGCTGGCGGCCGCATCCTCTCACGGAGCTCCTGCCCGGCGGCAGCATCGCGAGGTTCTCCGAGCGGTTCTTCCTCGCATCCCCCCCCTCCCTGAGCCGCCGCGGCAGAAAGCGACAGAGAACTGCAGAGCTGCAGCCCTCGCTAAAATCCTTCCTCCTCTGTGGCCGAGATCTCGGGCTTCCTCGCTCTCCCCTCCTTCCTTCCCCCTTATTTGTACTGAACGAGTGGGAGAGGAAGCGTCTCCAGCTGTCTGTGGAAGGGGCACAGTCAGGCGCGGAGGTGCCGCCGCTCCACCAGCGCTTGGTTTGAGTTGCTTCGAAGAGAAAGGAGCCGGAACGAGTTGTCTTCCACTTGGATTCCAGAGGAGGGGGGAAACAAAGTCACTGTCTGCAGCCTCTGGCATTTTAAAGTAGGATCTGGGCAACGTAGGGCGAGTGAGTGCTTGCTACAGCTGCCAGCAAAGGGAGGTCGCTGGATTCGATCCTAGAAGGAAGCAAAGAGCCCCGTTTAACCCAAACCCGGGCTGGTACCCGCGCTGCCCGCTCGGGCAGAGGGTCTGTGCATGGAGCTCCGAGGGGCAGGGCAGGGCAGGGCGCTCCTCAAGGCCAAGCAAAGCAGCCTGTGCTGCTCTCCGGCCACCAGCCTGTTTCTAACACTCCCTTGGAGCCTCCTGCTCCTGACGGCTCTGCCCTGCCAGCGCTGCCTCCGCTCCTACCTGCCTGCTGGGATGGGTTTGGGGTTTAGCTGATGGCAGGAGAACCAGCAGGTTCCTTCCTGCCCTCAAAGTAAAGGAGTAGGGGGGTGAAACAAGAGCAGAAGACTGGGTTGAACTACTTGCAGTGACCAGGGTTGCTCGTGGCACTGTGCTGCAGCTCGCCCTGCTGCAGCTGCTGCCCCGTCCCCAGCTCCCCACGCGCTCCCTGTACCCTCCTCTGCAGAAAAAGACACTCAGAGCCTCCCTATAAACAGCCCTTAAATAGCTGCTCTGCCTGTGCCCCCCAGGCACAGCGAGGCGCTCAGTGCCTGCCCCGACACACGGGGAGGGGGGCTCTGCTACGCAGGGAAAGGCAACCCGGAGGCGTCCGGTGCCCCACGTCGTTCTGTGATGACTGAGCAAGCGAAGGAGGGAGCTGGCTGAGCTCTGCAGTGCAGAGCCTGTTCTTTCCGCCTGGAGGGAAGAGACTGAGGCTGGGGGATCCATTCAGGACCCTGCAGCCACGGGTCATGGAACCACAGAATCACACTGGTGGGGCTGGAAGGGATCTCTGGAGACCAACTGGTCCAACACCCCCCCTCCAGCCAGAGCAGGCTGTCCCAGAGCAGACCCCACAGGAACACGTCCAGGTGGGTTTGGAATGACTCCAGAGCAGAGCCTCCACACTGCGTGTCCGTTCCCACTCAGGAATCAGTGTCCCTGTGCTCAGCACCAGCCCAGCAGGAGGATCTGACCCCAGGAAACCCAGGGCAGCGCTGCTCGCGGGAAGGTTGTGACCGTACCCCAGCACGACACCCAGCTCCTTGACGTGAACTCTCATCTGGCCCTTGAGATACTCAGACAGCATCTTGCTTTTGAAGTAGAGCTCCTGCAGCCGATCCTCCAGGTGCATGACACACTGCAGAGCAAAGGGAGAGGCGTCAGAACAGCGTGGACCCCACACCTCTGGTGCCTTCTCCCCACAGAGGTGAGAAATCCACTGGGTATTGACTGTCCAGACCCCTCCTTCCGAGCAGAATCCTCTGACCGTGTGGAAATCACAGGATCATCCAGACTGGGAGGGACCTCCAAGCTCATCCAGTCCAACCACCCACCCTACAGCCCCCCGCCACCACCCCAGCTTCTCAACCCCCCTGGCTGCCCGGGTGTTGAACCCCTCCAGGGACGGTGCCTCCACCCCCTCCCTGGGCAGCCTGTGCCAAGGCCTCCCCGCTCTGCCTGGGAAGATCCATCCTGGCCCTCCCCTGGCACCACTCGATGAAGGAGCTGTCTCTGGCGGCCGTTCCAATACAATTCGACTCAACGAGGGGCCACCCTGGCTACCAGAACTGCGGCCACGGCTAAAGGAGGCAGACGGCTGCAGCTTCTTTAAGCTGAGAAGCAAACAAGATGCTTCAGGACTCGTCGGACTTACGAAGTTGGGCGATAAATTATGCTTGTAAAGCTGAAGAGTGGAATGGAGCAGGCTGGAGACGAGACTCGAGACTAGCACTTCCTTCCCCAGCTTATTGTCGATCATCCGCCGCTGGCTACTGGCCACCTGCACCGTCCATTTGTCCGTGTCTGCAATGATGCAGACGGCTTCGGCGATGGGCTCGTCCAGGACAGGGTGCTGGAAACACAAGGCAGAGGAGAGCAGAGCCCTGAGAGGGATGAAGGGCGACGGTCCTGTCACCAACCACCGCGCAGAGAGGAGCGGAGCGGAGCCCCCCGATGCTGCTTCAGCCCAAACTCCCCCCCACCCCTCAGCCCTGTGCTTCCTCCTGCCCGAACCGGGCTGATGAGAGTCTTCTGATCCTGGACAGCAAACGCTCTGGGGTAGCCAAGGGCTCCAGTTCCAGCTCTGCTGTTGTACTCCGCTGCGTTAACCAGCTGGGGTTCTTCCCTGTTGTCCTCTCTAGTTGAGGACCAGCAGAGGGAGTCAGGGACCTGCGCCCGGCTCCTCTGTCGACTTCCAAGAGGCTCTGCAGCTCTGAAGCCCAAGAGGGTTTGAAAGGGACTGTCTGGAACCCTGCCGTCCTCCCCCAGCACATTTCCAGGGCTGGGCAGTACGGGAGCATCTCCTTCCTAAGAGGCCTGCGGGGGCTTCGCACAGAGTGAGGAGCTGGCTGTTCACTGATTTGAAGATAACAGGGAGCCGGAGTGCACTGGGGGGAAGGGACCTGCAAGGGTCCTCTAGTCCAACCCCCCTACAGCATCCTGCTGGCTCAGAGCAGCAGAGACCCTGCTCACCAGGCTGCGGGGGGCTTTCCCTAGCCCCTGGGGAACAAACAAGAGAGGAAGCCTGCTGTTTGGTGCCAGCCTGCTTCCCACTCCGAGTGAAAGGAGGAGGAACTATGACATTTCATCCCAGTTCATCCAGGGAAAAGCTGCGGAGAAGATCTCCAGTGCATGGGAGAAGTGTTGAGGTTCCTTAGGACAACGGTCTTGACGCTGCTTTCTCCTCTCCAGCACTTTCACCTGACTGTGCTCCTAAAACAGGAGCAACAGCCCCAAAATACTGAGCAGACCTGATGGTTTCACTGTGGAGATCACACTCTGCCCCAAAACCAGCAGCTCACTGCAGAATCACAGGATCACCGAGGCTGGCAGAGCCCTCTGAGCTCCTCCAGCCCAGCCCAGCACCCAACAGCACCCCAGTGGCCACCCCAGGGCACTCAGGGCCACAGCCAGGCTGTCCTTCAACACCTCCAGACACGGGGACTCCCCCACTGCCCTGGGCAGTCCAGTCCAGGCTCTGAGCACCCTTTCCNNNCTCCAGGCTGAACCCCCCCAGCTCCCTCAGCCTCTCCCCATCAGCCTTTCCCTCCAGTCCCTTTCCCAGCCTCGTTGCTCCTCTGCACCCGCTCCAGCCCCTGCACTGGTCAAATACAGAGCAGAGGCAGCTCCTGCAGCACCACGGCAGCAGGACTCTGCCCAGGAAGGGACAGGCAGCAGCCTCAGAGCCTGGTCTTGTTTAACATCCCCCATCGAGCAGACACAGAGCCATCAGCTGGCTGCCACGGCGGCAGGAGACCACCAGTCCTGCACGGCTGAGCTCAGGGATTTCTCTTCCCAAGAGCACAACCCTCTGAGCTGCTTTCCGAAGGCCTTGGGCTCCAGCTGTGCAGCACAAGGCCCCCGTTAATTGAGAGAGGAGGAAGAAATTGGTGACCTGGGACTGCAGACACCTGCAGGGAGCTGCGACAGTAAATATTTCCACTTGCAGCAGCTTCCTGCGCTCAGAAACATTTGCCTTCCCCTACTGTGCCGAACGCTCTCCCCAAATCCAGCCTCATTACCTGCACAGCGTGAGACAGATCCGACACCAGGCAGTGCCTCAGCTTGTCGTCGCTCCCGATTCCTTGCAGAACAAAGTCAGGGACGTAAGATGAGCAGTAGCCTCCTAGCAAGGATCTCCCGAAGTTGGCGATGCTGGGCTGCACGGAGTTCACCTCCACTAGCTTTGACCTGGAGAGAAGAGCGAACAGCAGTCAAGAACTGACCCAGAGAGGCTGTGCTTCCACGTTTATCCGCCCTCCTCTAACTGAGAGAGGCCTTCACCTCAGCTTCTGCCGTCAGCCAGCCCTGGAAGACGATCACACAACACACAGCCCACAGCTCTTCCCACACTGCCGAGCTCTCCGTGTTCTTTTACGACCAGAGGGCTCAAGAGACCCTTTTCCAAGCCCTGCTGCCAAGCGAGGCTGCGCTCCTCCCAGCATGTGACACGGGAAGAGCCTCTGGCTGTTTTGGGCTCCCTCCCGGCCGAGCAGAACTCACCCGGGGAAAGGAATCTCGTACTCCTCCGCCCAGTCCTCTTGCTCTCCTCCGTAGTAGCTCCCGCTCGGTCTGGTCGGATCGTGACCCGCGTCCTCGCTTTCGCTGTCGCCCAGGGCGCTGTCGGAGCTCTCATTTCTTGGAATGTCCCAATCGATTCCCGGGGCCACTTTCTTCTCCACGTTCTCTCTGTCCCCACGGGGGACGCGGATAGAGATCTTCTCTCTTTGGTCCTGCTCGCTAAAGCAGCTCTTGTAGGTCTCTTGTCGCACAGAGTCCATGAATCTGCAGAACTCGCCGGCTGCTTTGCCAGCCTTCGTGCACAGCTCCTTGGCAAAGTCCAAACTGCCGGGGTGAGCCAGGAGCTCCGGAGCCGCCTGCCCCGGACTGTCGTCACCGGTCCGCGTCTCGATGGAGCTGTCGTCAGTAAAGTACTCCTCGAACAGACTCCCGCTCTCGGCGCCGTAGGGGGGGGGATTCCAGCTCTGGTGCTCGCTAGCAACTTGAGGAAAGGGCTCAGCTGTCCCACAGTCTCTGGTTTGGTCCTCGACAGTTTGTTCGGCTTCACAGTTCTGAGCAGCAGACACCCCTTCCTCCGTTGCCGGCGGGCTGTGATGCCTGGCAATTTGTTCCGCTACAGCCTGACTCCGGAGCTCGATGTCCGAGTCGGGCGACATGGAATCGCCGATGAGGAAAGTCACCTTGGTCTGCGCTTCGGCAGCGCCGCAGGGAAAGGCGGCGCAGAACAGCTTATCCGGGGGCTTCTTCTCTACGGCGATCCCCGGGGACCTCGTCCCGCCGACCGCCTGGCCGCCCGACTCCAGCGACTCCTCGCCCCTCCACGCGTTGCCCGTCGGCTCCAAAGCCGGCTCCGCGGGGACGCGTTCGGCCGGGGACGCCGACCCTGCGCACAGCGCCGTCTCCAGCTGTGAGTCCAGGCAGGGTCTCGGTTGCTTCAGGTCAACAGCGTCTTCCTGGCAGTCGTCGGGAACGATCGTTCTGTTCTCATCGGAAGAGGATTCCAGCTCCACCTTGGGAGTGTTCTGGGCGTCCTCCCTCTCCTGCTGCGCGACTCCTTCTATGTTTTGAGCCAGGGAAACGGGGCACCTGCAGTACCTGCAGCTGCAGCTGGACGTTCTCGTTTCCTCGTTGCACTCGGTAGGGAGGAGGTTGCCCCTGTTCTTGTGCATGGTGACCAGCACGTACTCGGATTCCTCCACCTCTCCCTTCTCCAGCGTGGTGGTGATCACGGTGCCGGGCATCACGATGGCCTCGTCCTCTCCGTTTTCTAGAAGATGGGTCTCCTGCAGCTCAGAGCATCTGATGAAGTAAGTCAGGAAATAGAGCAGCCTCTGCACCAGGTCGTGCCTCTTGCCAACCACGACTGTCTTCGCTAACCTCACGGGGGATCCGATGGCCCCGTACAGGTCACCTGGGAGAGGAGAGGAGAGAACACAGCCCCTTAGCTTTGCATCTCTACAGCGACCGACTGCTCTAGCAGACAGCTCTGGTGGCCAGGTTTCAGAGGAACAAGTGGGAGGACAGCTATGCTCTCTGCACTCCTCCAACACAGACAGTCCCCAAGGTGCTCCTGCTATCCTATGGGTGGTCAGGGAGCCCTCAGCGTGCCCTGGGCAGGGAGGCACCCGATCTGAGGTCCTGGGGAGCATTCACGCTGCCTCGCTCCTGGGTTTGGAGGCTCCTCTCCCCGGTTCCTTATTTAGCTGTCAAGAGAGGGAGGCCTCTGCGCTGAACTACCCTGCAGAGGCTGGAAACTGGGGTGAACTTCTACCCACGGGGAGCCAGCTGGCAGGGGAAGCAAGCCCGTGCCAAAGGGCAGTGACAGCGGGGTGTGCAGAGAGGGAGCCAACGCTCTTCTCTTCCCTTCCCTTCAGCTCTGCTGAGGGCTGGATGGGGTCTGGTGTCGGGGTACTCCACATTCACCCCTGGGCACTGCTGTCCTGCAGGCATTAGGGCACTGCCTGAGTGCAGGGATGAGGGGCCAAGGGGCACAACCTAACCCCAGCGGCTCCCCCGAGTCCCTTAAACACTGAATCCACCTTCTTACCGACTCCCTGGCCACTCCTGCCTTGAACCACAGCAGGGCAACCTGACCAGACAGTAAGAAGCCCCTCTCCTCTGCAATTAGAAGACAGTGTGACCAACACCCTCTGCTGACCCGGGGGGTTGCTGAGTCAGGATTTCCTGCAACCACAGCACTGGCAGAGACCTCTAAGCTCCTCGAGTCCAACCGCTCCCCCAGCACTGCCAGGCCCCCAGTAACCCCTGCCCCTCATCCCACATCCGCACGGCTTTTCAACCCCTCCGGCCAGGGGACTGCTCAGCTCTTTCCAGGACCAGGTTTATCTGCAGCAGCACCCCCACAAAATCAGAGAGCTCCTGCTTCCCTTACAGAGGGAGGACCAGGACTGCAATCCCTCCCCATCACCAGGGCAGGCGCCTACAGCCTGGGCTCTGTGTTTTGGGGCTGGAATCGCTGACACCCTAAGAAACGAGAGCACCTAGGAAAACACTGCAGCTGCTGCTTCTGCCCCTGAAAAGCAGAGTCTCATCTCCTCCTCACTCAAACCACGAAGGATGACCCTCAGGGCCATCGGGTAGGGGCTGGGGACGTTGGCACCTACCCAGCTGTGCCCACAGCGGGTTGTAGGGGTGGGTTTTGGCCAGCATGTCCACGCTCTGCGACGAGTGCTTCTCCAGGAAGATCCTTATGGGCGGCTGCCCGTTGGGCATGACGGTAGGGACCCAGGCCAGGTGGTTGGTGAGGACGGCAGTCAGCAAGGCCGGTAAAAACCTGAAAGGAGATGGTCAGCATCGGGTTTATTCCAGGTACTCAGCGTGGAACTGGGGGCAGTTCTGCTCTTAGACTGCACTGGGCACTGGGGAGGGCTGCCCTCGAGTCCTGGGGGCACTGCTGGGCCCCTCACTGCAAGAGAGAGATGGAGGGGCTGGAGCGGGTGCAGAGGAGCAACAAGGCTGGGGAAGGGACTGGAGGGAGAGGCTGATGAGGAGAGGCTGAGGGAGCTGGGGGTGGCTCCTTCTTGCAGCAGTTAGGTGAAAAACCCCCTCCTGGCAAACCACCAGCAAGACCCTGCGTTACTGCGGCGCTGGAGCACGGGGTGAGCTGTGTGCAGGGCAGCCTGGCAGGAGGAGCCTCTCCCATGCCGACAGATGGTGCTGGTGCCCGCTGCTGCAGCTCTGCCAGAGGAGGAAGAATCAGGTGCCACCCAGCTCCAGATGAATGGGAAGATCTTTACAATAAAATCAGGGTTTAAAAGAAGTTAAAGATGGGAAATAGAGACGAGAGTTTCAATGAAGATGGAGAAGAATGGGCTCTACTCTGCACCGGTGAGACTGCATCTGCAGGACTGTGTCCAGTGCTGGGCCCCTCAGTTCCAGAAGGACACAGAGCTGCTGGAGGGTGTCCAGCACAGAGCAACGGAGAGGATGAAGGAAGGAGAGCAGCTCCCTGATGAGGAAAGACTGAGGGAGCTGGGGCTCTGGAGCTTGGAGGAGGCTGAGGGGGGACCTCATTGCTGTCTCTCAATCTGTGAGGGGTGGGTGTCAGGAGGATGGAGCCAGGCTCTGCTCAAGGGCATCTGGGGACAGGACAAGGGGCACTGGGTGCCAGCTGGAACAGAAGAGGCCAACCCCTGCCTCACTGCACCCTTCCCCAGGTACTGAGTGCTGGGCACTGCAGGACAGGGAGGACACGGAGGGGATGAGAGCAGGAGGCGAGGGGCAACTGAGCTGGGCAGGGGTCTGGAGAGCAGGGCTGGTGGGGAGAGGCTGAGGGAGCTGGGGCTCTGGAGCTTGGAGGAGGCTGAGGGGAGACCTCGCTGCTCTCTGCAGCTCCCTGAAGGAAGGAGGGAGCAGTGAGGCAGGGACTGGCCTCTTCTCCCCAGGGACTGACGATAGGAGCAGAGGAACTGGGGTCAGGCTGTGCCAGGGGAGGGTCAGGTGGGATCTGAGGAGAAACCTCTTCCCAGACAGAGTGGGGAGGCCCTGGCACAGGCTGCCCAGGGAGGGGGTGGAGGCACCATCCCTGGAGGGGTTCAACAGCCGGGCAGCCAGGGGGTTTGAGGAGCTGGGGTAGCGGCCTGGGGGGGTTGTAGGATGGATGGATGGACTGGATGATCCTGAAGGTCTTTTCCAGCCTGGATGATTCAGTGATTCTACTCATGGATGATCCTTCGAGTGTTTGATTACCCAGACCAACAGATCCAAGAACCAGTTGGAAATCCATCAGCCCACTGGTCATTAAAACAAGCTGGAAGCCACCGTACTGGTTTTTCGAGGCGTTTTCCATCAGGAAGGTGAACTCCTTCATGAAGCGATGGCAAAGCTGGTTCTTTTCTGGTGTCCCCGACATCATGGTCAGCCAGACGGGCTCCCCGATCCGCGGCATCGTGTAGAGGTTGCAAATGGTCGTCCTAGAAAACACAAGCCCAGCGTCCAGGAGATGAAACCATCAGACCTCCTTCAGGGCAGGGACCCCAGCTCCGAGGATTCACTGCAGCAGGCGGTTCCAGCTGGCGCTGCTGTCACAAGCACAGGCTCTCCCACCAGCCGCTACCCAAACCCTGATGCTCACGACCGAGCAGCAGTTCCCCAACGAGAGTGCAGCCTCTCAAACTGATCCCCAACAGCCCCCAGCGGGAGGGAGGAGCTGCCTCCACAGAGGAGAACGGATGGGTTGGGGTTGTTCTCCCCCTGCTCCTTCCCAGTTTCACTCAAAACGGGGAAATCCTCCGTAATTCCGTGAGGTTTGGGTGCAGCTGAGTCTGAAACCCATGGTCACCCCCTCCTGTCACCCCAAACTCTGCAGTACCTGCCTACAGGATGCCAGCCTGGATGGGTTGGGAGGGAGCTCAGAGCTCCCCCAGTGCCAACCCCCTGCCATGGGCAGTGACACCTCTCAGCAGAACAGGGTGCCCACAGCCCCATCCCACCTGGCTGTGGGAACCTGCACTTCATCCCAACAGACCTGGACACCCCCGAGGTGGGACCAGTAAGGCCAAGCTTTGTGTTCACAGCCCAGTAACTGCAGGGGATGGCAGAGAGGCCCAGAGGGAGGGAGGGAGAGACCTCAGGACTCAGTTTGGCAGCTCAGAGCCCCCTCCCAGCTCAGCTGGGGATCAGCTGCACGGAGGAACCTGACGTGCAGGCTGTTTCTCCTTGTGGGAGCCCCCGGCAAAGCTCCCGCAGCTCAGCTGCTGTTCAGAAAGGAATGAAGAGGGGGAAGAATTAAACAGAAAAAAAGGGAAAGAAGAACAATTGAAGATGGAAAAAATGAAAATTAAAAAGAAAAAAGGGAAAAAAACCCTATAAATGAAAAACACCATCCCTAGAAAGTCTTAAAACCCCTAAAAATGTAAAAATAGTTAAAAATAATGAAGAAAAACAAAGAATTGAAGGTAAAGAAGTAAAGAGAAGGAATTAAATATAAAAAAAGTAAATAAAAAAATGGGAAAAAATATTAAACATTAAAAGAAGAAAAAAAACCCCTACAAATAAAAAACACAAACCTGAAACAAATCCTTAGAACTCCTAAAAATATTAAAATAAAAATGTACAAATAAACCCAAATGAAAAATAAATGAAAAAAAATGAAGAGAAAAATATTGAAAAAATTTTAAAAAGGAAAAAAACCCTAAAAATAAAAAACAGAAAACAAAAAAAATCTGTGAAACCCCTGAAAATAGAAAAATAATAAAGAAG
>VZRI01006246.1:72988-101281 GCA_013397515.1 Upupa epops
TGGAGAAACCAACCCAACCAGGCAGAGAGGAGATTCTCGAGGAGAGACCCTCACGATCATCCAGTCCAACCTCTCCCCAGCCCCAGCAGCACCACTCAACCCTGTCCCCCAATGCAACAGCTACCCTGCTCTCCAACCCCTCCAGCGATGGGGACTCAGCCCCCTCCCTGGGCAGCTGTTCCAGTGCCTGGCAGCCCTTTCAGCGAAGAGATCCCTCCTGACAGCCACCCTGACCCTCCCCTGGCGCAGCCTCAGGCCATGTCCCCTCTCCCATCTGGCTGCCAGCAGGTATCTGCGAAGGCTCAAACAGTAAATGCAGTGAAATCTGAGCGGCTGCTTCACCCTGCTCTGCAAAACAGAGGCAGCGCCTCATGCCAGGTAATTCTGCTGATGCTGAGCTTGTGTCAGACCGAGGAGGTAACGGGAGAGAAGGGACACACAGCAAACCCTGAGCTCGCACACAGAGAGCCAGGGAGGGACCGTGGACCTCTCAGAGAGAGGGATAAGGAGCTGAGAGGGCAGAGGGAGAAGCCTCCACAGACTTCAGTGGAGCCCTGAGGTACTCGGGCAGCTCTCTGAGGTGTGGTGCACAGCGTCAGACACGCTCGAGTCGTGCTGCAAATTTTAGTGAGGCCTCAACTCTGTTTAAGCAGTATCACAGAATCGTTGGGGATGGGAAGGGACCTGGAAGGATCATCCAGTCCAGTCCTCCTGCCACAGCAGGGTCACCCAGACCCAGTGGCACAGGAACACAGCCAGGCGGGGCTGGAACGTCTGCAGAGAAGGAGACTCCACAGCCCCCCTGGGCAGCCTGGTCCAGTGCTCCGGGACCCTCCCTGGGAAGAAGGTCCTGCTGAGATGGAGAGGGAACCTCCTCTGTTCCAGCTGGCATCTCCTGGAGATGCCGGGGGTTCTGGCTACCCAGGCAGAGAAATGAAGTCTGGAGTGTTGGAACGATCCCTGCGAAGCCATAGGATGTTTGCTGATGGCCTGGGGCAGGAGGGAACGCTCTCCTGGCTCCTGCTTCTCTGTTTAACTCACCAGCCTGCTCTCCCCCTTCTCAATCCCTGATCCCTGCTGCAGTCTAACAAGAGAAACACACTGCTTGGTTTCCAATAACACACAACCCCTGGATAATCCACAACCCCTCGATACAAACCCCATCAGTAAACACCCCCATCAATAAACACCCCAGAAAAGCACAGGTGATCAATAAAAAACCAACCCACCAATAAACAACCCCATCAATACAAAAACTGATTGATAAAAAAACAACTGATCAATAAAAAGCTCATCAAGAAATAACCCACTATTAATAAAAACAACCCATCAATATAGAAAGAAATGAGCAATAAAAAGCCAACTGATCAATAAAAAAATCCCATCAATTAAAAAGTGATAATAAAACTGATTCATAAAAAACCTCATCAATAAAAAATTCAGTAAAAACAACTGATCAATAAAACCTCATTGATAGAAAGCCAACAGATTAATAAAAAAAATCAATTAAAACCTCCTGATCAATAGAAAACCAACTTATCAATACAAAACCCATCAATAAAAAACCCCTGATCAATAAAAAACCCCCTGATCAATAGAAAACCAACTGATCAATAAAAAAATATCAATAAAAACCCCGTGATCAATAAAAAACCCACCAATAAAAAAACTCCTGATCAACAGAAAACCAACTGATCAATACAAAACCCATCAATAAAAAAATCCTGATCAATAAAAAGCCAACTGATCAATAAAAAAACCTCATCAATAGAAAACCAAATGATCAATAAAAACCCCTCATCAATAAAAACCAACTGATCAATAAAAATCCCCTTCAATAATAAACCAACCCATCAATACTGATTCAATAACTAACTGATCAATAAGAAACAACTGATCAATAAGAAACAACTGATCAATAAAAGACCCCATCAATAAACAACTGATCAATAAGAAACAGCTGATCAATAAAAGACCCCATCAATAAACAACTGATCAATAAGAAACAACTGATCAATAAGAAACAACTGATCAATAAGAAACAACTGATCAATAGAAGACCCCATCAATAAACAACTGATCAATAAGAAACAACTGATCAATAAGAAATAACTGATCAATAAAGACCCCATCAATAAACAACTGATCAATAAAACCCAAGTGATCTGCCTGCTCTGGGGACGCGGGGACGGCCGCTTGCAGACCCAACAGTGCCACTGCAGCCCCCCGCTGCTCCCACCCCCAGGGACCTCCCCAGCCCTCACCCAGGGCATCGGTACCGGCCCGAGTCGCCTTCCCCTGGTGCTCCAGGCTCCTCAAGGCCACCAGCAGCCCCCTGCAGCCCCTTTTCTCCCCGAGGGAAGCACCTGCCCCTCAGCACCGCGCTGGGAGCTGCCACGAACAGCAGAGCTCACTGGAGCAGCCCCTGAGGAGCTGCTGGAGGGAAGCACCGAGGAACCCCAGCCTGGTTTGGACTGGAACCACAGAGACCACCCAGCTCCAAGCCCCTGCCACGGGCAGCGACACCTCTCACCACACCAGCAATCCTGAACCCCCATCCATCTGCTCCCTGCCCTCCTCCCTTCCATCCACAGCCGATTCCCCTTAGAAAGGAGAAAGCAGGAGGAAGCAGGAGCAGGGCTCCCTGCCGCCGGGCGCCCACGCGACTCCGGTGCCGGCGCTGGCACCGCTCCACTGGCAGCAGTGGAAGCTGCTTAGAAACCAGTGCCATGAACCAGGAGGGAGGGTGGCTGCCAGAGAGCAGCCAGAGGAGTTTCCCCGGGTTCCCTCGCCGCGCAGGTATCAGCCAGCGGGGCAGTCGGGGGGTACCAGTGCGCTGCCCGGCCCTGGGCACCCGCTGGGGAGCTGAGCTCTTGGGGCAGGTCCGGACGGGTGTTTCCTGAGTCGAGTGTCTGCGCAGAGAGGTCTAAGGCTCAGGGTAAAGTGTTAACAGCTCAACCCATGGGTGCTCTAGGAGATGAAGGACTGGGAGGTAACGCTGCGGAGCACAGTGCTGGGCATCCAGCGGATGGAGGCAGTCAGCAGTGGCAGGAGACAGCAGGAGCAGCCCAGGCACTGCAGAGGGGACTGGGGTGCTTTTCCCAGGAGGAGATGATGGGCAAAGGAAGGGGTTGGCTCTGCTGTCACCTTCTCTTCCCATCTACTTGCCAGCAGATTCAGGGAACCCCAGGCTGGAAGAGACCTCAAGGGTCACCCAGTCCAACCCATCCAGCTAAAACCCAGTTGCCATTCGCTGGCCCAGCAGCCCGTCCAGCTGGCTCTGAACACTGCCCCGTGTAGGGCAGTCGACCCCTTCCCATGGGAGATGATCCCAGTGGCTAACTGCTCCGTTTAATCCAGCTGACCCCACAGCTGCTGAAGTGCAGGCTGGGGGGGACGGGGTGACCCACCACCCTAACCCCTTCTCTGCCCACGGGGAGGGACTACTGGGTGGCAGGAGGCTACAGGCACAACCATCGCCCAGCGACCCGAGGCGATGCCAGTTCTCCGGAGGAGAGAACTTGAGGACCCCTGCAAGGCTGGGGGTGAGCAGAGCAGAGGAATCCTCCTCCTAACGAGCGACGAGACTGCGGCGAGCTCCGGGCTGACGGGGAACCAAGGCCCCGCAGTCAGCGCCCTCCCCAGCGCCAGCCAGAGACTCTGCGAAGCGGGCAGCAGTCGACACCCAGCTCAGGTTCGGCGAAGGACTTGGGGCTCCTGACTTCCCCGTGACTCCGGCGGGGAAAGCAGACGCCGAAAGAGATAACAGCGGCCTAAATGGGTTTGCTGAACCCCTGCCAAAGCATCTCTGCACCCAGCCCTGGGCGCTGAAACGCGGCCTCTTCTTCCCTTTCTTTTCCTCTTATTTTTTTCCTTTTCCCCCCTTTTTCTTCTCTTTTTTCCCTCCTCTTTTCCTTTTCCTCTTTTTTTTCCCCTTTTCCTCATTTCCCCCCTCTTTTTTACCCTTTGCTTCTTTTTTCCCCCCTTTTTTCCCTCTTCCCCCCTTTTTCCTTCTATTTTCTTCCCCCCGTTTTCCTTTCCCCCTTTTTCTTCTTTTCAATTCCCATTCCTCCTCCTTCTTCCCTTTTCTCCCTTTTTATCCCCCTCCTTTTTTCTCCTTTATTTCATTTTCCTTTTTTCCCCTTTCTTCCCCATTTTTTCCCCTTTCCCCTCCTTTTTTCCTTTTCCTTCTTTCCTCCTTTTTCCATTTCCTCCCCTTTTCCTCATTTTCCGCCCTTTTCCCCCCTTTTTCTTCCCCTTTNTTTTCCTCCTTTCCCCCCCTTTTTTCCTCCCTTTTACCTCCTTTTTTCTCCTTCTTTCCTTTTCCTCCCTTTTTCCTCTTCCTTTTCTCCTCCTTTTCCCTTTTCCTCCCTTTTCCTCCCCTTTTTCCTCCTTTTTTCTTTTCCTTCCTTTTTTCCTATTCCTTCTTTTTTCCTCCTTTTCCCTTTTCCTCCCTTTTTTCCTCCCCTTTTCCCCCCTTTTCCTCCTTTTTTCCTCCCTTTTCCTCCTTTCTTCCTTTTCCTTCTTTTTCCCTCCACTTTTTCCTTGTCCCCCTTTTCCCTGTCCCCCCCCCAAGCACACACCGCACCGCATCACTGGGAAAAGCCGCGTGGCTCCCGCCCGCCACCGCAACCGGGATTCTCCCGAGACAGCAGCAGCAGCAGCAGCAGCAGCAGCAGCCCTCCCGCAGCACCAGAGCTGAGGGCCCCTCGGAACCCCCCTGCCCCCAGCACTCCCGGCAGCCGCAGGGAATTTCATTGATGTGAAATGAAATTGGATGGAAGTCACCGCGGGAGAGCAATATTTACAGCTCCATGGCAACCTCTCCCAGCCCTGGTAGCCAGACGCTCGCCCGGTTACGCAACGGCCGCGGCTCAGCTCCGTGCCAGTCCTCCCGCAACCGCTGGCACCGTCTCTGTGCCCCTTGGCCCCACTAGAGCCGCTTCCCTCATCCCACCCCACCCCATCCCATCCCATCCCATCCCGTCCCAGCCGGGGGGGTCAGGGCTATTCTTCCCAGCGGGAATTCGCACCCCTCCCAGCGCTCTGGAACTGTTTAACTTGGAAGGGCACCGGGGCGAAGTCCAGGGAGCCTGTCCCGAGGGGAATGTTGGGGGGAAGCTCTGGGAAAACAGCTGGGGGGGTTATCGGGGGGGAGATGCAGGGGAATGGCTCTGTGAGAATGGGGAGGAGGGAGTGGAGAGGAGCTGGGGGGAGCAGAGGCACCTCGGTGGCTGCTCAGAGTTGCTGAACTGGTCTCGGGGCCCTGGGCAGGATCGGCGGCTCCCAGCAGTCGCCAGCTGCCTCTGCTGCCTCTCTTGGCACTGCTTCTCCATCCAGCTCTCGCCGCAGGCTCACGTGTGCTGTGCTCGCCCTGCCCTGCCTCCTGTTCCTACTGAACGTGGCTCTGCCCTCCCTCACCACTGCCCACATGTGAGGGTCTAATAAATAAGCATCCCTTGCCAGAGGAGGCCACCAAGATGCTCACAGGACTGGAGCCCCTCTGCTCTGGGGACAGGCTGACGGAGCTGGGGCTGTTCAGCCTGGAGAGGGACTCTGGAGGGATCCTGTAGAGACCTTCCTGTCCCTGAGAGGGGCTGTCAGAGGGCTGGGGAAGGCTGCTCCCAAGGGCAGGGAACAACAGGATGAGGGGTCCTGGTTTGGAGCTGGAAAAGGGCAGAGGGAGGCTGCACAGGAGGAACAAGGGCTGGGAGCTGAGACTGGGGGATCCCTGGACCAGGCTGCCCAGAGAGGGGGTGGAGGCCCCATCCCTGGAGCCATTCAGGCTCAGGCTGGCTGGGGCTCTGGGCACCCTGGGCTGGGGAGTGCTGGCCCTGCTGGGTGCAGGGGGGTTGGACTGGGTGCCCTTTGGAGCTCCCCTCTGATTCTCTCCTGCAACACCCCCTCATCCACAGCACTCAGGCTGTAACGGGAACTGCAGAAGCCTGAATGAGCCCCCAGGATCCTTCTCTCACAAAAACACAGGACTTCCCTTCCTGCTGCCTTCTGAGGCCTTTCAGAAGTTGCCAGGGAAGCGCCGGCCACTCCCAGCTGAGCTGAGCTGAATCACTTGGAAGAGACGGATTTCATCTTCATTCCCTCCCCATGACTCCGGCTATGGATGGAAAACGCAGCCCAGGACACCCGGGCTGAGCTGATCTGCGCTGTGAGAGCACGGACTGCTCCACGGGGCCGGGATGCAGGTACCCAGAGCAGGAGACCTCAGCTCAGCGTGTGGAACTGACAGACCCTCCACAGGAGCTGCTATCTGAACTGCCCTCAGAGCGGGATTTAGAGGGGAGAGCAGCTCTCGCTTTGCTTACACAGGAGGGGAAAGCCACCCCTGGGGAGGACTGCCCTGCCGTGGCTTTGCAGTCCTTCTCCTCCTTCTCTCTAGCTGGGCCATAAAAAACAACTTCAGAGGCTGCTGGGAGCCTCACTGGTACCTGAAGGGCAGAAAACCTCCCTCCTCTACGCTCTGTTCACAGCAAGGATATGCAGACCCTAACCCCACAAACAGAGGAGGCAGAGAGGGCTGCTCAGGGGTCTGGAGAGCAGGGCTGAGGAGGAGAGGCTGAGGGAGCTGGGGCTGCTCAGCTTGGAGGAAATGAGGCTGAGGGGACACCTCGCTGCTCTCTGCAGCTGTCTGAAGGGAGGGTGCAGTGAGGCAGGGAGTGGCCTCTTCTCCCCAGGGACTGACGATAGGAGCAGAGGAACTGGGCTCAGGCTGTGCCAGGGGAGGGTCAGATGGGATCTGAGGAGAAACCTCTTCCCAGACAGAGTGGGGAGGCCTTGGCACAGGCTGCCCAGGGAGGGGGTGGAGGCACCAACCCTGGAGGGGTTCAACACCTGGGTAGCCAGGGGCTTTGAGGAGCTGGGGTAGTGGCTGGGGGGGCTGTAGGGTGGGTGGTTGGACTGGATGATGCTGAGGGTCTGTTCCAGCCTGATGATGACCAGTTGCTACGCCGCACCATCACAAACACCTTCACTCTAGTTCTGTAGGAGACTCGGGACACTGCAGGTGACTCAGGCTGCACTAAGGAGAAGCTTCTAAACCAGGCTCGAGTGCTTCTGAAGGAACAGACCTCGAAGAGAGGAGACGCCAGCTCACCTGAACTCATTGAGGGCATCGACGATCCTGTTGTAGGCCAAACTGCGCTGACTGGCATCAGCTGACCGCCGGCTCATTTTCATAGCCTTGAAAAGAACCGGTGAAGAGATAAAGCCACACGGGGCTGCGGGAGGAGCAGTGACAGCGGGAAACAGCGTCACGTGCCCGACTTTATCTTCCCAGCAACAAATCATGCAAATAAATCGGGGGGTTTAAGCGATAAAGCCATGGCCCCAGCGCCCATTCCTCCTATCGGGAGCGATAGGTGAGGCAGCACGCGCCCGCAGCCTCTGCTGCTTCTGTGCTTCTCATTATTTGGGGCATAAGAGGGGTCGAAGCCTTTGTGGCAGAGGTGAAGTGACCACTGAGTGGTTCCTAGAAGAGAGGCTTGAAGCACAATCGAACTGCTGTTTAGAGCTTGGAGTAGCCCAGGGGTAGGTTCTGCCTCTGCCACCCACTGGGTGCTGACGCACCGGGAGCGGCGAGGTGGAGGTGGCCTTAAAAGAACCTTGGTAGCCTTGGCTGATGCAGGAGTTTACACAACCTGCTGTGGCTTCCAGCAGTCCGTGCAGCAAGCCCTGTCCTCAGCCAGGGTTGTGCTTTTTGCTAGCAACAGCAACCACCACGCAACGTGCCGAGGAGCAGGGCTGCAATCCCAGTACCCGAGCGCACGCTGATGCCAGCTGGTTACAAGAGTCAGGGATTAACTGCGGCAGCGCCGGGAGAACAAGGAGCAGCAGGGCGAGGACAGGGATGAGCGGGTTTACCTGCTCTATGGCGCTCTTCAGTTTGTTCATGTGACTCTCAAAGAGGGGGAAGTGGGAGAAGAAGAACTCGTTGAATTTGTTGTTTTCATCCTCATCGCGGGACAGCGAGAAAATGACACCGATGGCGATCTTCTTCTTACGGACGATGCCTGGGCTGGGACCCGAGCTGTCGTCTGACAGGTTGAAGCTCTCATCCATGGACCTTGAAGCACGAAAACACCCGGACAATGAATTTAGTTCTCAGGATCCCAGGATCACTGAGGCTGACAGAGCCCTCTGAGCTCCTCCAGCCCAGCCCAGCCCCTAACAGCACCCCAGCAGCCACCCCAGGGCACTCAGGGGCACAGCCAGGCTGTCCTTCAACACCTCCAGACACAGGGACTCCCCCACTGCCCTGGGCAGTCCAGTCCAGGCTCTGAGCACCCTTTCCCTGAGGAAGGGCTTCCTGACAGCCAACCTCACCCTCCCCTGGCAGCTTCAGGCTCTGCCCTCTCATGCTGGCACTGGGTGCCTGGGAGAAGAGCCTGACCCCCAGCTGACTGCACCCTCCCTTCAGGGAGTTGGAGAGAGGGAGAAGGTCCCCCCTGAGTCTCCACTTCTCCAGGCTGAGCCCCCCCAGCTCCCTCAGCCTCTCCTCATCAGCCTCTCCCTCCAGTCCCTTCCCCAGCCTCGTTGCTCCTCTGCACCCGCTCCGGCCCCTCCATCTCTTTCTCGAAAGCCCCTCTCCACGCGGCCAGGGCAGAACTGAGCTGCTAAGGGTGGAAACCCTCTCTGGGCCTTGGCATCCCCAGCTCACCATCGAGGGAAGACCCCGTTCTCCAGGCTGGTTGTTTGACTGCGACGCCACCGGCGCTGGTAGCTGCTGGCACAGCTTTTGTTGAACGAGGAGCCCGGCGATGGAAACGGGGTGATGAGCAGGCTGCTCAGGGAGGCTG
Organism: Upupa epops; assembly: GCA_013397515.1. Taxonomy (NCBI): domain Eukaryota; kingdom Metazoa; phylum Chordata; class Aves; order Bucerotiformes; family Upupidae; genus Upupa; species Upupa epops. The sequence continues at coordinate 81,802 of VZRI01006246.1, forward strand.
CAGTGAGAAGAGGAACAGATGACCGTCTGCCTGGAAGAAAAGGCTGCTCGGAAAGGAACAACCAGCAGCTACACGAAGCCCCTTGAAGGGAGACTGGTGCTGCCTCTCAAGAGCCTCCGCCTGTGTTTATCTGTGTTCTAAAAATAACCTGCTCGTAGGAAGCAGCAATGAGACAGACAAGAGCCACCAGGGTGGGACGGTCCTGCAGCTTCACGTGAGAGGCACCACCTTGCTCTGCAACCCCAAGTGTCTCCGTGGAAGGAGGGACAGCCACATCCCTTACCCACCCTACCCTCTGTGCCCAGCATCGTCAGTTTGAGGGGAGGACAGGCGGGGTGTGGAGGCCAATATCCTCCTTGTGTTCTCATCCTCCTCGACTTGGGAAGGAGAGGACAACAAGTGCTGCTTGGAGATGCCAGCAACTCTTCTCAATCCTGAACTCAAGCAGCACGTGTTACTGAACAGAGTCTCCTTCTCTGCAGATGTTCCAGCCCCGCCTGGCTGTGTTCCTGTGCCACTGGGTCTGGGGGATCCTGCTGTGGCAGGGGGACTGGACTGGATGATCTTTCCAGGTCCCTTCCCATCCCTAAGGATTCTATAAGCTCCCTTTATCTTATGAGTGAAAGGCTCGAGCTGGTGCACTGGAGCAGGACAGGATGGCCCCAGTTTGAGGGACACGTGGGGACGAAGGAGTTACTGCTCTCTGGTTGAAAGCAGCTCCAGACTGGATGATCTTTCAAGGTCCCTTCCGACCCCTGATGATTCCATGATCCTAGTGGATCCTAATGCAACAGCCTCGACACCTACAGCTCTGTAAAACTGAGGGGGATGTGGAGCTCAGGGAGAGGGTTCAGCGGTGGGATGGGACAGCTCGGTTCAGGGCTGGACCGGACTGGACTGGAGGAGCCTGAAGGGCTCTTCCACCCTGAACCATCCTGTGGTTCTCTAGAGGTTTTCTATAGCAGGACAGCAGAGTCACACTCCAAATCTCTCTGATGCCCCCCCAGACACCCCCACGAGCATCGTTACTGAGTGCCCCGGGAGTCTCCAGCGTTAACCCATTACCAGATCTCGCGATGCCGCTGTCTCTGTCCTCATTCTGCTCCCGGCCAGGCATATCCATCGGGTTGCTGTGCACTGCAAGACAAGCGATGCCGATCAGCAGAGGGTAACTCAGCTCCTGCCTGGTCCCACGAAACCACCGAGAGAGACACCAACATGCTCATGAACTCCCAGCAGCAGCGCCAGGCCAGCACCAGGACAGGCTGCTCCGCTCAACAGGCCAACGCTCTCCTCCGCGTGATGCTCACGCAGCGCCTCCCGCGTGAACGACATGGGATCCCTCCAAGATTTGGGGTTTTCCAAAGGAGAAGGTTTGTTTCCTCACGCCAATTATTTCTCCAGTTGTGTTGAAATTTCCAATTGGATTTTCAATTCCAATTTCAAATTTACAGATTCCGTTCCAATTTCTCCTCACGCAGAAATTTTGAGTGAATTTTTCCCCCCTCTGCAGAGATTTTTTTGCTCCACTTGTACTTTTCCTTTACTTTTCCGTAACTTTTCCTCTTTCCCCAATAATTTTTCGATTCTATTTTTATAGAATCTATTTTTATAGAATTTTTCAATTCCCTTTGTTTCCTCACGCAGCCAATTTTGATTCCCTCAATTTTCAAATTTCAAATGATTCTCTCAAGTTTCAAATTTCAAACGATTCAATTTTCAAATTTCAAATGATTCTCTCAATTTCAAACGATTCTCCCAATTTTCAAATTTCAAACGATTTCACTACAGATCTTTTCCAATTAATTTTTTCTTTCTATTTTCCAATTCTTTTTCCTTCTGCAGGATTTTTTCACTACAATCTTTTCCAATTCTTTTTCCTTCCTACAGATATTTTTTCAATTCTCTATTTTTTCCTACAAAGCTTTTCTTCAATTATTTTTTTAAATTTACACAGATAATTTTCAATTCTCTTGTTTTTCCTCACATAGACAATTTTCAAACCCTATTTTTTCCTTAAATACCTATTTTACTACTCTATTTCCAATTTCTACAGATATTTTCCAATTCTTTTTCTTTTTACAGAAAATTCTTCAACAACAATATTTTCAATTCTCTATTTTTTCCTTACAAAGATATTTTCCCAACTGATTTTATTTCTTTAGAGATTATTTTCAATCCTATTTTTTCCTCACAGTGACAATTTTCAATTCTATCAAAAAATAGAATTCCATCCTATTCCATTCCATTCTATTCTATTCCATCCTATTCCATTCCACTCCACTCTATTCCATTCCATTCTATTCCATTCCATTCTATTCCACTCTATTCTATTCTACTCCATTCTATTCCATTCCATTCCGTTCCATTCTATTCCGTTCCATTCTATTGTATTCCACTCTATTCTATTCTAATCCATTCTATTCCATTCCACTCTATTCTATTCTACTCCATTCTATTCCATTCCGTTCCAGTCTATTCCATTCCATTCTATTCCATTCCATTCCGTTCTATTCCATACCATTCCATTCTATTCCGTTCCATTCTATTCCGTCCTATTCTATTCCATTCTATTCCATTCTATTCCGTTCCATTCTATTCCGTCCTATTCTATTCCATTCCATTCCGTTCCATTCCGTTCCATTCTATTCTATTCTATTCCATTCTATTCTATTCCATTCCATTCTACTCCATTCCATTCTACTCCATTCCATTCTACTCCATTCCATTCTACTCCATTCCATTCTACTCCATTCCATTCCACTCTATTCTATTCCACTCCATTCTATTCCATTCCATTCTATTCTATTCCATTCTATTCCATTCCATTCCATTCCATCTTTCTTTTCCTCACGCAGATAAATTTTCAGATCAGATTCTTCCTGACAGAGATATTTTTCAGTGAATGATTTCCTAATTTACAGGTATTTTGCACAGCAAATCCTTCCCAATTCCTTTGTTATCCTCTACAGCCAGTTTCAATGCTCATTTTTCCTTTACAAAGACAATTTTCAGTGATTGTTTTTAATTGCAGCAGATCTTTTCCAATTCTCCTGATTTTCCCTCCCGTGGAGACTTTTTCAAACCAGATTTTTCTTCACACAACTCTTCTTCCCCTCTACTTTTTATTCCAGCTGAACTTTTCATTCCCCCTGCAGCTCACTTTTCAGGACCCGGTATTTTTCCCAATTCCCTGTTTTCCTCACAAAGATGGTTTTTCAGTCTTTTCGATCTGTTTTTCAATCATTTCCATCTTTATCAGGGCGAGCAGCGCCTGGGCTGTTCAGCGGAGCCACAAGCTGTTCAGATTCACAGGATCAAAGGAGTCGCGGGCTCCACGGTCCCGAGCTGTGATCTACTTTACCAACCGGGTGTGAAAGGAAAGCTACTCAGCCGTGGAAATAAGACCCAGCCCCTGAAACCCACAGCCAGCCTGGCCAGCAGAGCGGGGGGAACTCTGCTTCTTGCACAGCTGGGGGGAACGGAGTCCGGATCCAACAGCTTGACTTTTACATCGGGATCGTTCTTCTCCCCAATTCCTAATGATGGGATGAGGGGCAGTGGCCTCAAGCTGCACCAGGGGAGGGTGAGATTGGGTCTGAGGAAGAAGCTCTGTGCTGAGAGAGTGGTTGGGCACTGGACCAGGCTGCCCAGGGAGGGGATGGAGTCCCCATCCCTGGAGGGGTTTAAAAACCGAGCAGCTAGAGCCCTTGAGGCCATGGTCTGGGGGTTGGGGAGCTGTTGGGATGAGGGCTGGGCTGGGTGATCCTGGAGGTCCTTCCCAGCCAGGAGGATTCCAGGATAATTCCATTCAATTAAAGGCAACAGATGACAACTTCCAACCCAAACTCAGCCCATCAGCCCCGACGGGGGTCCCTGAGGGGCAGTGAAAGGGCTGCTCTTAAAGGCCTGGTGCCCTCTGGGGAGGTTCAAGCACCAACACCCCAAAAAGGGATGAGAGAGCGGCCACCATGGGGTTCTTTGTTAATTTTTAGAGGGTAAAAATGAAAATGATAATTTTTTTATCTTTATTTCTCTAATTATTTTATTTCTAAACTTTAAATTTTTTTTTCAAAATTTAAAAGAAATTAAAATGACATTTTAAATGTTGCAACTTAAAGGTTCCAATTTTTTTTTAAAATTCAGCTTCTAAATGGGGAATAAAATGAAATTTTAAAATGTCTAAAAATTCAGCTTTTCAAACTACCAAAACATGACAATGGAATTGTAAACTCTGAATTTTTATATAACATTTTTATATAAGATTTTATATAATATTTTTCTATAAGATTTTTCTATAATACTTTTATAGAATATTTTAATGAATTTGAAATTTGGTTTTTCAAGTTCAATTTTTAGATTTGCTGCAAATTCCATTCAGATTCGTTCTTTCATTTTTCTAAAATTCTGTTGCGAATTTGTGGAAAATCAATTTTAAATTTCAAAATTTTTAAGATTTTTTTTAAATTGAAATTTTCAAATGGTAAAAAACATCAACTTTTTACATTTTAAATTTGAAAACTCCATCTCTTGCACCCGTTACCAATTCCACTTCAAGTTTTGTGAGGCAGAAATCTCCACACTTTCATTTTCAAATGACGATTTTATCGAATCTGTTAAATTTTTTACAACCCCCAAAATGTTAAAATTGAAAAAATCCAATCAAATCTAACTTTTTTTATATAAAAAAGAAATTTGCAATCTTATTTCCAGGGCTAAACTACGACCCCGAGCAGTCGTGTGACAGCAGCTACACTCTAGACACAGGGCACAGCACACAGCACACTGCAAACCTGCAAAGAAAGAGGCGCTCCGGATGAGGCGGAGCGGACCTTGCTCTGAGAACGCCCGCCTGGGGCTGCAAAGCTGAGAGAGACCTACACGGCAAAAGGTAAAACAACGAGAGACAAGGAGGTTAGTAAAGCACACCAGTCCCGAGGGAGGGGGCCAGGGCAGGGACAAGGTAGGAGCCGACGTTAAACGCAGACTAAGGTTGGCGGAGGCTCAACAGAAGGTCCGCGGCGTCGAGGATCCGGCTGAGTGCTTGGGCTAGAGAGCAGTTAGGGGGTGAAACACCAGAGCCAGCCTCACCCTGTGTCCCCCTCAAGGGTAGGGGAGGTTCTCTCCGTTAGGGTTGGGGGGGGGTTAAGCTGAAAATGGTTAATTGATGGCTGGCATGAAGGCTCCACTGGCCCACAGACGGGAGATTGATGGGAGAGCACAAGGTCTGCTTCAGCATCCACTCTGGTCCCCTTTGATGAGGGACTGCAGCGCTAGGGCAGGGGGCTGGGTTCCAGTTAATAAAGAGGAGATGGAGCTGGGATCTGAGGCAGAACTCCCTCCCTGAGGGGGCTGAGGCCCTGGAGCAGGTTGCCCAGGGAGGCTGTGGCTGCTCCATCATCCCTGGCAGTGCCCAAGGCCAGGTTGGATGGGGCTCTGGGCACCCTGCTCTGGTGAGAGGTGTTGCTGCCTGTGGCAGGGGATTGGCACCAGGTGAGCTTGGAGCTCCCTTCCAACCCAACCCATGGTGGGATAGGCTAAGGAACACAGAGAGGAAGGGGAGAAGGTGGGCACAGAGGGGAACCAGCAGCAAATTCTAGGCTGGAGGGGTTTTTCTGAGAGCAGCCAGCGCAGCAGTTTAGTGATCCTATCAAAAATAAACAGTACCAGCCCCAACAGCCCTGCTGGATCGTAGCTGCACCACGAAAAGCCTGCACAGAGCCCGGAAAAACCACCCGCAGGAGTCTTTAAGGGGTTAACCTCCAGTCCCTGTCCTAAATTAGAACCTCCTGCTCACTCCAAGTTTTCTGACTCCACCAAACACCGACGCTGCCGCCCAGCGCAGCTCCTTTCCGCCCTCCTAGCTCTTCACTCATTAGAGGGAAGGACGTGCCCAGGGCTGCCTGTTTGCCTTTTTTTTTTCCACCAGAGTATCTAAAAAAAGCAGCTCGTGAATCGTTCCCAACCCAAACACTCCGACCCTTCGCCCGTCACGTGCTGCGCAGAGCCCGCCGGGCACCAGCAGCCCTGGGAAGGTGGAAGAGCAGCAGTTACAGATTAACTTCTCCACCTCCTTCACCCACGGTGCTCCCCACGCTCAAACAAACTGCTGAACCCACAGAGAACCTGCTCGGCTCTGCGGACACTGCAGCATCCTCGTCGAGTGCTGCGCTGCACACAGCTCCTGGCTGGCTCGCAGGGTTCTGTCTCATCCTGTCTGCTCGGTGGGGAAGAGCTGGACACAGATGACCGTGGCACTGGCTACTCCTGAATCTCCTTGAGGCCACCCCTGGCAGCTGCTTTGTCTGAGTGTGGACTTGTTGGGCTCACACTGGTGACACCAGAAACGTCTGCCCAGTGCAAACAGGAGCAACATCCTCCAAGCAGAGGAACTGAGTTCAGAGCTGCTGGAGGGTGTCCAGCATAGAGCAACGGGGATGAGGAAGGAATGAGAGCAGCTCCGTGCTGAGGAAAGGCTGAGGGAGCTGGGGCTCTGGAGCTGGGAGAAGAGGAGACTGAGGGGGGACCTCATCCATGTCTCTAAATCTGTGAGGGGTGGGTGTCAGGAGGATGGAGCCAGGCTCTGCTTAAGGGCAGCTGGGGACAGGACAAGGGGCACTGGGTGCCAGCTGGAGCAGAGGAGGTTCCCTCTCAATCTCAGCAGGACCTTCTTCCCAGGGAGGGTCCCGGAGCACTGGACCAGGCTGCCCAGGGGGGCTGTGGAGTCTCCTCTCTGCAGACGTTCCAGCCCCGCCTGGCTGTGTTCCTGTGCCACTGGGTCTGGGTGACCCTGCTGTGGCAGAGAGACTGGACTGGATGGTCTTTCCAGGTCCCTTCCCATCCCTAAGGATGCTATGAACTGAGTTCCTCTCTCTCTTAGACTGGGCACCTCGTTCACTCACACGTGGTGAAAAACCCCACTGCAGTCTGCGAGGGACACGGGACGGTCAGCAAGCTGCAGCTCTGCAGCCTTCCTGACGCAGTAAATCCCAGGAGGCTGGAACAGGTCCCTACAACTCTGACCGGCTTCCCTTACAAACAGCAATGACTTTAAGAGTCCTCAGCCCTTGAGCCTCAAGAGCGTTTAAGGTGTCGCTTTATCAGATGGAGAGAAGGAAACACATCCACCGAGAACTCAGCCCCTGTCAAAGCCAGAGGAGCCAGTGAGAGTCACCAAATTCACCCCCTACTTCCAACCCTGGAAAAGCACAGAGATATCCGGGGAAGTAACGAGAAGCCCCTTATCCCATCGACTACAACACCTTGCACCAAGGGAAAGGGAGGATGTGAAGAGCTCACGATGCAGCCACGCTGATCCTGTTAGAGGACCTGTATGCTCTAGAATCTACGATGAATCAGCTGAAGGGAGCAGGGAACTGAGGCAGCCAGCCTGTAGTTACCTATATTCCCAAGAAGTCCGTTCATGATGGTACTGTGGTCAGGCTTTAAGGTGTTGCTGTCTTGATTAATGAACTCAAGACTGTCCTGCAACCTAGAAGAGAGAAGCATAAACACACCCAGGATTTCAGTAGAGTTTCCTCGTTAGAGCCCAAATGTGATAGAGAGAGGGGTAGAAAGACCCTCTGAAGCTGAAGCCACGGTCTCTGCTCGGTCAGTTAACAGAAAACAAAGCTCTGAACCCCCCGAAGCCAGATGGGATTGTAACACCTCCTTCATCCTGCACCTCCCCAACTCCAGTGCTCTGTCCTCGTCCCTTCTCCCTTGGTGGGTTGGTACCTCACAAGATCAAGTTGCTTGCAGAGAGCAAGCTGGCTCAAGGTGGGCAGCTCACGCTCTCAGGCTTCACTTAGTTTGTTCACACCAAGTGACTGAGCTGAGGACAACAGCAAGGGAACAGTGAGGAGAGCAGTGACAGGATGCGACAGTGTGAGACCCCATCTGCAGGCCTGCACCCAGTTCTGGAGCCCCCAGCACAGGGAGGAGATGGAGCTGTGGGAAGGTGTCCAGAGGAGGGCCATGAGGATGAGGGGAGGGCTGGAGGACTCTCCTACAGGGACAGGCTGAGAGAGCTGGGGCTGTTCAGCCTGGAGAAGAGGAGACTTCTCCAGGAAGATCTCAGAGCAGCCTTCCAGTCCCTGAAGGGGGCTCTAGGAAAGCTGGGGAGGGGCTGTTTCCAAGGGCTGGGAGTGGTAGGAGCAGGGGGAATGGTTTCCAGCTGGAAGAGGGGAGGTTGAGACTGGGAGTCAGGAGGAAGTTCTTCCCCAGGAGGGTGCTGAGACCCTGGACCAGGTTGCCCAGGGAGGTTGTGGCTGCCCCCCAGCTCCCTGGCAGTGTTCAAGGCCAGACTGGCTGGGGCCTTGAGCACCCTGGTCTGGTGGGGGGTGTCCCTGCTGATGGCAGAGGGGTTGGAACTGGATGATCTTGAAGGTCCCTTCCAATCTGAACTGAGGGAGCTGAGTCTCTTTAGCTTGGAGAAGAAGAGGCTGAGGGGGGACCTCATTGCTGTCTCTCAGTCTGTGAGGGGTGGGTGTCAGGAGGATGGAGCCAGGCTCTGCTCAAGGGCATCTGGGGACAGGACAAGGGGCACTGGGTGCCAGCTGGAGCAGAGGAGGTTCCCTCTCAATCTCAGCAGGACCTTCTTCCCAGGGAGGGTCCCGGAGCACTGGACCAGGCTGCCCAGGGGGCTGTGGAGTCTCCTTCTCTGGAGAGATCTTTCAAGGTCCCTAATGATTCTATGAGCCTAGGAACCTGTGAATCTCTGTGAATCTAGGAACTGAGGAGCAAGACTTCGCTCAAGAAAGAACCTGGAGGCTCCAAACCCAGACTTCTGTGTTCTGACCCTCATCTGCTCCAGGGTTTGTAAGGGACTCACGTATTGAGGCTTCCGTAGATGCTGCTGCCGGTGCGAGCTGTGAACACCTTGCTGAGCATGAGCTGAGGGGGTGAGCTGTGGGAAGGACAGGGAAACATCACTCAGAACCGCAGTGCCCAGCCAGGCTTTGCTTTCCCTTCCACAACCCTCCACCTTTGCTAGACCCAACCGCAACACGAGAGCCTCCTTGTGTCTCAAGAGCTATCGCAGGAACTTGGAAGCAAGCCCACACTTGGGATGCTCAGCTCCTCTCACATCAGCCCTAGGGATTAGGTCTTCTCAAAAAAAAACAGAGGTACAAAGTTAATCTTACCGGATCTGGTGAATTTTCAACGTGGAGCCCTTGTAGCTCATGGCCACGGAGCCAAACATCATCTCTCCGAGCATGTTAGCATCTGAGGAGCATCGAGAACCCTGCGAAAACCCCACGGAGGTTAGGTTTATGCATTCGAGAACTGAGAGTTTGGATGGTGAAGGCAATCTGCACCAAGGAGAACGTCTGTTTGAAAGATCAACCTGGGAAATACCCTGCTGCGACGCTGTGGGATCTGCTGAGCTGGGATGGGACCCTGAGTAACCTCGTCCAGTCAAGCTGACCCTGCCTGTGCAGGGGAGTTGGAAGTAGATGGGGTCCCTTCCAGCCCTGCCCATTCTCTGGTGGATCGAGGGGCTGAGGCCAATTGTCTGAGGGACAATCAGGCGAGGGCTGGGTCCTGCATCTCGGTCACCACAACCTCAGGCTGGGAGATGAGGGGCTCCAAAGCTGCCCAGCAGAACAGGAGCTGAGGGTGCTGGCAGACAGCTGGCTGCATAGGAGCCAGCAGGGTGTCCAGGTGGCCAAGAAGACCAACAGCATCCTGGCCTGGGTCAGGAAGAGCGGGGCAGCAAGGGAAAGGGAGTTCTCATGCTCTTAAACTCAGCCCTTGGGAGAAGCATGAATGAGGTCCCCCCTCAGCCTCCTCTTCTCCCAGCTCCAGAGCCCCAGCTCCCTCAGCCTTTCCTCAGCAGGGAGCTGCTCTCCTTCCTTTATCCTCTCCGTTGCTCTACGCTGGACACCCTCCAGCAGCTCTGTGTCCTTCTGGAACTGAGGGGCCCAGCACTGGACACAGCACTCCAGATGCAGTCTCACCAGTGCAGAGAAGGCAGAACCTCCCTCAATCTGCTAACCACCCCCCCTCTGATCCCCCCCAGGATGCACGAGAGCACGTTGCTGGCTCAGAGCCATCCTGGGGGTCCTTTTAGGTTGGAAGGGACCTCAGAGATCATCTGCTCCAATCTCTCTGCCATGGGCAGCAACACCTCTTCACTAGACTTGGTTTGTCGGGTGCTCCTGTGACGGTACCAGCAAAGAGCTGTAGATCAAGGTACCAGGACTGTGTTGTGCTCTCGGTAGGGCATTACAGCTACAGGCAGAGGAGGAACCTCGCTCTGCCCCAGCAAACAAACCCCTGCAATTAAAAAGTAACTCTGGGCAATCAACTGGAGACAACTGCTCAGCTGACAGTCAGCCCCTGGATCTCCATATCCCTTCTCTCAGCTCTCTGCAAGCAGGATCCTCAGCTGAATTCCTCCCCGGGCTTGCAACCTATCTACATATTTAGCCCAGCATCAGACAGGGAGCTCAGAGCACAACCTAGGACAGGCTGTCCACACCGTGGAGTCCTACAGCAGTGAGAGAGAGAGGAGGGAGAGGAACAGGTCTGCTCGTGCTTCTGCTCCGGCAGAACAAGGGAAGGAACGAGGAAATCAGGGAGAAGGCAACAGACTCAGCACCCTTGTCGAGGTTTAGCTCCTCTCAAGCGCTCTCAATTAAGATGATGGTACTTTATCAGACATCATTAACCTCTGCAGTCTGTCACCAGTGCGAGAAGGAGAGGGGATGGCTAAAAGGAGAATCATAGAATCACAGCCTGGTTGGGTTGGAAGGGAGCCCAGAGCTCACCCCTCTCACCAGAGCAGGATGCCCAGAGCCCCATCCAACCTGGCCTTGGATACTGCCAGGGATGGAGCAGCCACAGCCTCCCTGGGCAACCTGTTCCAGGGCCTCAGCAGCCTCACAGGGAGGGATTTCTGCCTCGGATCTCATCTCAGTCTCCCCTCTTTTAGCTTGAAGCCATCCTCCTTGTCCTAGCGCTACAGACCCTTGGAAAAAGCCCCTCTCCAGCCTTCCTGCAGCCCCTTCGGGTATTGGAAGCTGCTCTAAGATCCCCCTGGAGGAACAGCCCCAGCTCCCCCAGCCTGTCCCCAGAGCAGAGGGGCTCCAGCACCCTGAACACCCTCATGGCTTCTGGATTTGCTCCAGCGTTTCCCTGTCTTCTTGTACTGGAGACTCCAGAACTGGATGTAGGACTCCCACAGAGCTCTCACTTCAGAGCAGAGGGGGAGAACCCCCTCCCTGGCTCTGCTGCTGACACTTGCTGTGACGCAGCTCGAGTTATAAAGAGGAGGACAGAACTGCAGGGTTGGGTTCATGTGACAGGGCAAAGTCTGACCGTTCGCTGGGTCAGAGAGACACTTCCACCTTCCCCTGCCAGGGCACCCTCCTGCCTGGGTGGAGGCAGGACTGGAACAACCAGACTGTACCATCAGCTGCTGTGAGCCAGCAGCTCTGAGGGAGCAGAGGAAATGACAGGGCTGCCAGCACCAGGGGAGATGTTGAAGACAGACTGCAGCCACGAGTTCTCCCTGGGGTTTGGGGCTCTGTCGCAGATCTCGAGTGAAAATGAGCTGCTGTCCACACTAATTACAGGGGGTTCCCTTTCCTCTGAGAGGCAGCGACAATGCTGAAGGCAAAGAGATGCTCCCAGGGCCTCTTCTGGTCTGGCATTTCATCCTCTCCATCACAGCCAGTCCAGCACGCACGTATTTCATGCTTTTCATACGGAAACCCTGCGCCGGCTCCGATCTTTGCCCCTCTAAAGCTGCGAAAGAAAAGGTCACTGGAGACCCAAGCGGAGCGCAACCGACTCCAGAGAGGGGTTAAATATTAAAACCTCCCGACAAACTGACCCCAGGCAGGGAGCATCTGGCGAAAAGGGCAAAACCTCTGCCCCTGACGGCCTGGCCCCAGCCCAAGGCGCTGGGCTCTGTTTATGAGCTGCCATAAAAGCAGAGCGAGGGTGTGTTCCTGCACATCGGCGTCTTGGGGGGTAACGTCTGCATCGCCATCAGCATGGGGAAGGGGAGATTCAGGGGGGACCTTCTCCCTCTCTCCAGCTCCCTGAAGGGAGGGTGCAGTCAGGTGGGGGTCAGGCTCTTCTCCCAGGCACCCAGCGCCAGGAGGAGAGGGCAGGGCCTGAAGCTGCCAGGGGAGGGTGAGGTTGGCTGTTAGGAAGCCCTTCCTCCTGGAAAGGGTGCTCAGAGCCTGGACTGGACTGCCCAGGGCAGTGGGGGAGTCCCTGTGTCTGGAGGTGTTGAAGGACAGCCTGGCTGTGGCCCTTAGTGTGCTAGGGTGCTGTGAGGTGCTGGGCTGGGCTGGCTGAGCTCAGAGGGCTTTGCCAGCCTCAGCCACTCTCAGGTTCTGTTTGGAAATGACCTTTCTGAGTACCCCGAATATTCCACTCGCCCTGTGCTCCCTCCTACCATCAGCTGAGATTTGATGACAACCAACGTCAGCCGTTGTGCCCATGGCACGAGAAGGCTTTGGAGTCCTGACTACACTGGCAAGCGGGTGCAGAGGCGTTTGGATTTCGAGTTTCTAGGTAAAAAAATCCCACTGAAATGATTTCATTTCCATTTTATAATTTAAAAAAAATCAGTGAATCCAAATTATTTGACTTTAAAATGAAAGTTAAAACCAAACCCAACCCAAACTCAAAGGATTTTAGAGTTAAAACCAAACCCAACCCAAACTCAAAGGATTTAGATTGAAATTTAAGGTAAAAAACCCCACCAAACCTAAATTATTTGGATTTCTATTATACATCTTTTATTTTTTGGGAAAAAAAAAGGCTAAAACAATTGAATTTCTATTTTATAGGTTAAAAATAACCCCAATTATTGGGACTTCTATTGTATACCTTCCAAAAAAGTCAATTATTTGGGATTTCTTTTTATAGTTCAAACAGAACCAACCCCAAAACACAAGAGCTTGTAAACAGATTGAAGAAGTTGCGAGGTACCGGCAATTAAAGATGGGAGATGCCAGGGCTGGTGTCTGGGTGGATGGACTCTGTCCCTCTGCTGTGCTCTGAGCACCTCCTGTGTTTATGGGTCCCTGTTCGCTCCTAGGGGAAGGCTGGAAACAGCACAGTGCTCCCTCCACACAGCACAGCACAACCAGCGCCAGCTGCTCACGCGGTCCCACAGGGATTCAATTCCCCTCAGGAAGGATTTCCCTAAGCGACAGCACGAGGAAACAGGGACCTCAAAGGGAAAACTCTCCACAGCTTTAAATCCCAACCCCCTGCACTGCCAGCCCAACCCCTAACGTGAATTTTCCTTAACAGCATCGCCCATTGTTTGCACAGAGGCTGCCCAGTAGGAGACGGTGTCTGGGTACTGGGAGGGGGGCACTGTGCACAATGCACCAAGGAGGGTGTTTGGTGCTGGAAGGAAGCTGCTGACAGAAACAGCTCTTCCTTTCATAACCGCAGCTCAGTGCCCTTCCAGGAAGGGAGGAATGGCAAACAGCTCGGCAGCCACCTTCCCAGGGCTGTGGAGAAGAGTGCGATGAGCAGGAGCAAACGAGAAGGAGCAGCTCACCCCAGACAGCCAGAGCTAAACAGGGCAGCGGGGATATCCTCAGCAGATAAAGACATCCTGGTAGTGCACTCCAGGACAGGTTGTGGCGATGGCAGCTCCCTCAAACACACAATGGCTTCGTTACAACGAGTGGAAGGGACTTGGTTCTATTTTAGGGCGGCTTAATACAAAACACTTGTGATCCATGGCAGGAGAGATGACAGAAATACATCCGTGGCAGATGACTCCAGCTACTCTCACGGCCAGCAGCTCTATGTGGGTTGAATCCCCTCGTTGTGGGGCTGTCAGACAGACCACCCTACAGACAGAGTGTCAGCACCCTGCTCGTAAGACAGAGCCACAGCCCTGGAGCACTCGCTGCCAACCAAGACTCATCTCGAGAGAGCCAGCTGGTTGGTTTCAGACTGGTTAAGCCCACGGGTACAGAACTAAACGTCACTGAGTCAGAACCAAGGTCTGGCTTGGACTGGAAACTGCTCCCCACCACCACCGGCCTCTCATTTGAAAGCATTCCCTACCTCACCTGCCGCTAGCAGCTGGCACAGGTCCTGGGAAATAAACCATGGCAGCTGCCACTCACCTGGTATTTGGGGCATTGCTCCTTCGGGTCAGAGAACGACGAGGAGGAGTTGATTGAACTGTCCAGGGAAGAAGAGCTGTCTCCTCCGGGCTTCAGCTGGCAGCATTTCCCAAAGACTCTGACTTGAGCATCGCTGCAGAGCTTCTGAAACACAGACAAGACAGGCGCCACGCTAGGACCCACGGCCTGAACCCGCTGCTGGGTGAGGTAAGGCACTCAGCTTCAGCTACCTGAAAGGCTGATGCCCCACGAGAAGAGCTGACAGGACATTTATGAGCGTCTCTTGCAGCACGAAAGCGAGCTGAGCTGGTTTCCTTCCAGCTAGCCTGCAGCTAACAGGTCATCCCAACCCCATTTCCCTAGGTACCCTGACAGTCCTGCTGCTCAGAGCTCTACAGTGACTTTTAAAGACCTGGCATTAGGAGAAAGGATGGCACCAAAAAGAGCTGAAAGGAAAAGCTGGCAAAATAGGCTCCAGCTGTCTTCATCTTGCTCCCTGTGCCCACTGGGGCGGAGGTGACGGGGCAGCGTGATGGGCACAGCTCTCCAGAGCTTGGCAACGGCCACATCAGGACACGGGGCAGGTCAGGGTGTACAGGGGGACTGGGAATAACTGAGCAAGAGCCACACAGAACTCACGAGAGACTCGGGAGACAAAGCAAAGAGAAGGTCAACCTCAGCTAGGTCTCTCCCTAGTCGAGACGGCTCAGAGAGCAGCATGGAGGATGCTGTTTCCTCAAGCGTTGGGCAAACCCTCTTCTCCTGAAGGCCTTAGTGCCTTTCTCATCCCCTCATTACACCTCGACACGTGAGGCTGGCACTGTTTCTGTTTGCCAGTGGGCAGCACCACGAGACAGAAACAGCCCACCCTGCTGTGAACTGCCTGCTGCCTCCGCTATAGGAGTTCCTTAAGGAACATTAACATCCTAGAATCCTTAGGGATGGGAAGGGACCTCGAAGGATCACCCAGTCCAACCCCCCTGCCACAGCAGGATCCCCCAGACCCAGTGGCACAGGAACACAGCCAGGTGGGGCTGGAACGTCTGCAGAGAAGGAGACTCCACAGGCCCCCTGGGCAGCCCCTTCCAGTGCTCCAGGACCCTCCCTGGGAAGAAGGTCCTGCTGAGATTGAGAGGGAACCTCCTCTGCTCCAGCTGGCACCCAGTGCCCCTTGTCCTGTCACCAGATGCCCCTGAGCAGAGCCTGGCTCCATCCTCTTGACACCCACCCCTCACAGATTTAGAGACATTCCCTCCCACAGACCCACCAAACCAGCAAGAGCAAGCTGGAAGCCAACTCTGTTGGAAGCCAAGTCCAAGGGACTGAAGGAAACACACATGGGCTGCTCTGTGCCAGGGCTTCATGCCCAGAGCCACAGATGCCCATCGCATCCATTCAAAGATGTCAAATTCATTCCCCATTCACTCAAAAACACACAATCACAGAGTCATTAAGGTCGGAAGAGACCTCCAAGCTCATCAAGTCCAACCATCAACCCAAGCCCTGTGACAGCCACACGCCTCCACCTGTCACGGCTGTGGAAAAAGGGGAAAAGCATGAAGTAAGAGCAAAGGAACAGGACAGTCACTTCATGGTGGGGCCAGAGAAGGGCAGNGCTGTTGGGATGAGGGCTGGGCTGGGTGATCTTGGAGCTCCTCTCCAGCCAGGAGGATTCCATGGTTCTACTCAATCCTTGGCAACAACCGAGCAGAGAGAGGGACTCTCCTAGAATCCACCACAGAGTTTGCAAGGGATCTCTGGAGATCATCCAGTCCAACCCCAGAGGGACAGACACGGGAATCCCGTGCCTCTGCCCCAGGCTGTGCAGGTTACTGGTTAGGGGTTGTCTCTTGGCTACAGCTCACAGACAGTTAGGAGCAGGTGACTCTGTAGCTCTGATCACGGGAGAGATTGAGCAAAGCAGCAGAACACACCCAGCGTCATCGAGCTCCACCGTGCAGCCCGCGCTGCTGGTCCCACCAGGACAGCCTCGCAGAGGAAAATGCAGGCACAGGAGAGATCCCAGCAGCAGCGCTGGGCTTTACCAGCACGGGCAGCCTCCCGGAGCAGCAGCAGCAGCTCGTTATGCCAGCGGGGCGAGCAGAGCTCCTGCAGTATGTAGGGTCTGCTAACGGCGAGGGGTTGTCTGTGGCTGCAGCACAGAGCACAATGGCTGGAACATGTGAACGATCATCATATGACTGCAGCAGGAACTCGTGAACTGGAATTGCATTTTATCTCTGACACAAACAACAATGTCCCAGGCTGGGCGAAGCATCATGTGATGAAACCACATCAAAATCCACAGGGTTACAGCAGCTTTCGCAGGCAAACCACAGCGCAGCCTGCGCCTTCCACCCGATGGCGAAAGTTCCTGCTCACAACTTACAATTAGAACCGAGCTTCCTCGAGACTCTGCAGCCAGTCAGCTCGTTTCTGCAGGTGGAAAAAGAAACCCTAAAGCCTCCTGCTTTGGACTTTAAAAACCAATGCTAAACTAGGCTACGTCTGCAAAGGACTGACGGCATCGCTGCTTCTCGGTGCGCAGCAGCTTTCCCCACGTCCACTGGGGAGTCTGGGATCTCCCAAGTCAGAGCTGCCTGATTTAAAGCAGGAAAAGAGCAGTTTGGAGTTTAATGAACCAGGACACACTCACTGAGTGTCAGGGACTGGAAGGGACCTCAAATGATCATCCAGTCCAATCCCCCTGCCACAGTCACACAGGAACACAGCCAGGCAGGTTTGGAATGGCTCCAGAGAAGGAGACTCCACAACCCCTCCTGGGCAGCCCTTTCCAGGGCTCTGGCACCCTCACTGGGAAGAAGTTGCTTCTCCTCTTGATGTGGAACCTCCTCTGTTCCAGCTGACACCCAGTGCCCCTTGTCCTGGCATTGGGTGCCCCTGAGCAGAGCCTGGTTCCTTCCTCCTGACCCCCACCCTTTCCATCTTGATCAGCAGTCATGGGGTCCCCCCTCAGGCTCCTTTGTTCCCAGCTCCCTCAGCCTTTCCTCAGCAGGGAGATGATCCCCTCTCTTCCTCATCGCTGTGGCTCTGCACTGGATACTCTCCAGCAGCTCTGTGTCCTTCTGGACCTGAGGGGCCCAGAACTGGACACAGTCCTCCAGATGCAGTCTCACCAGTGCAGAGTAGAGGGGGAGAAGAACCTCTCTCCATCTGCTAACCACCCCCCTTCTGATCCCCCCCAGGATACTGTTGTCCCTCTTGGCCACCAGAGCCCAGTGCTGGCTCAGAGTCACCCTGCTGGCCACCAGGACCCTCATGTCCCTTTCTCCTGCAGTGCACTCCAGCAGGTCAGTCCCCACCTATCCTGGTCCCTGGGGTTGTTCCTGCCCTGCCAGGCTCTGCAAGGAGCCTCTAAAGGAAGTCAGGAACTTCCAGACAGCGCTGTCTTGTGAGCAGTCAGTCCCTCCTGCTCCTGAAAGACAGATCGTGGAGCAACTGTGGTGTTTGCTCTTTTACAGCCATAGCAGGAGGCTTAAGGACAACCTATTGGACAATGAGATCAAGTACCTGCAACGCCTTTCTCCCCTGTTTCTGACTCCAAATGTCACTGAAACTCTAGATGCAACCAATCTCAAAACATTAAGCCTCAAAGGCGGGGGATTACGCTGCGCTCCGGTATAATACCCCACAGATATTCAAGCCAGCCTTCCAAAAATAAACCCAGAACCTCCTTATTTGAGGAACCACACGCAGGAAGGTTTCAAACTTGTGGGTTTTCTTTCCAAAGACGCCCCGGGTTGGGATAAATCAGATGCCTCAGCAAAGAGCTGCTGGAGTGCTCGGCTCCCGCTGCCTCTTGCTGGAGAGCAGAGCGTCTGCTGGAAGGCTGCCGCGGGCAGCTGCTGCTCCTGGCTGCCACCCGGCTCTCCCCGCTGTGGTCACACTCTTTGTTCTTTCCCTGCCAGCCCGATGCAGATAGAACCCAGCTCCAAGGGCTGCCTGGCAGTCACTCATCTCATGGTAGAGGTCATCGTGAGCTGATCGTCTCAGACCTAGCGGGTGGTACTGAAGGGAGCTTGGAGTAAGGTATCTTTGGAGTAGAGCAGGGTACAGAGGAGCTTGCACTGCAGTTCTGTCTCTGGAACCTCTTTTCTCTGCCTCCGTTAGCAAAGCCCTTTAACTCTTGGCCACAAGGTCTATAAATTCCTCAGTCAGGGGAAGGAACATGGAATCCTAGAATCGTTAAGGTTGGAAAGGACCTCTAAGGTCATCAAGTCCACCCTTCAACCCAACACCTCCACGAGCCACAGCCACTGGCCTTCTGAACACCGTGTGAGGAGGTGATTCTGCTGGGAAAGCCTGGGGTTGGGAAGGAAATGGAAAGCTGGAAGGAGCCTGGTATGTGGAACTAAACGCAGAGGGAAAGAGCAAGATCATCCTATGCCGCACTCCTTTCTGCCTCTCTGCAACTGCAGAGTCTCAAACCCCACTGCGGTGGTTGTGCTGAAACGGAATGAGGGGATGAGAAAGGCACTAAGGGCTTCAGGAGAAGAGGGTTTGCCCGACGCTTGAGGAAGCAGCTTCAGGTAACAGGGGAGCTGCTGGGGATGCAGAGCTTCCCATCACAAAGGGTTTCAAACAGTGGACGAAGCAGTGGAGCATCTCCAGTGCCAGGGATTGATAGCTGGGTGTAGAATGGATGTGGATGCTACCACCCAGCGCCATCAGAGCCCTCCCAACTCCCCTTTTAGCTGGGTTCTCTGCCTGAAATCTCCCCTTGGGCCATTTCTCCATCATGTTGTCAATCTCCTCTGGTTTCCCTGCAGCACTGGCCGTGTTTTTTCAGCTCTGTCCATTTCCAGCCTCTCCAGTCCCTCGTACAGTACACGAGAGAAACGTGTCTCCTCTCCAGGAGCTCTGCATCGAGAGACAACACAGAGCTGAGGAGGTGGGACGTGGTCTCTACACTCGAGCTTCACCTGCTCAGCCTGGCTCACTGCAAACCCGTCTGGCTGAGAGCAGGAGCAGCGTCTCCGTTGCACACAGCTCACCTAAAAGCAGAAGGCTCACTATCGAGTTACTAATCCCCCCAGCAATCTGCTGTTCAACACTTATCCAGTCTATCAGAACAAGGGACTAAGCCTGGCTTGGTGAAACCAGCCAGACTCCTACTTGGGGATAAATATCCTGCTAGGAATTGCCACAGGAGATCAGATATCCCACCACCTTCTGGCTGAATTATCCCAAGGATCCAGACAAGCAGGTTACGTGGCAAACATGAGCTTCTGCTCCCCAAATCCAAGTCCACTGTTCATAGATTCATAGAGTGGTTCAGGGTGGAAGGGACCTTACAGATCATCCAGTGCTGACCCCCCTGCCAGGAGCAGGGACCCCCCCCA
>VZRI01006246.1:103296-132754 GCA_013397515.1 Upupa epops
CCCCAGTTCTCTCACAGCTCCTCACAGGCCCTGTTCTCCAGCCCTCTCCCCATCCTCGTTGCCCTTCTCTGGCCCCACTCCAGTCCCTCACTGCCCTTCTGATCCTGTGGTGCACAACACTGGACCCAGTACTCAAGGTGCACTCTCACCAGTGCAGGGTCCAGGGGCACCACCCTCTCCCTCCTCCTGCTGGTGACACCATTCCTGATCCAGGCCAGGATGCTGCTGGCCTTCTTGGCCACCTGGGCACCCTGCTGGCTCCTCTTCATAAAGCTAACCTATAGCGAAGTCTACCTTTATGAGGGAGACATCCTGCCTGAGTGATGTTCCCCGAGCACTGCAGAAGGTGGCTATCATGGCCAGTAGATCGATGGCCCAGTAGATTCTCTTAATAGCATCGTAAAGAAGAAATACACGTTGTTACTAGAGGTCAGTGCACTGGGATCTTCAGACACCCTGGGAGCAGTTTTCCTCCACTGGTCTCATGTGCTCAATTCATAGGGATGGTGAATGCAGCTACATCCCTCCCGCTCCACTCCTACTGTAAATCTTCATTAATGAATTAATACTTTATAATTAATGAAGTCATTAATTAAGCAACAATAGCCATCAACTCCTATCACTAATCCACTTCTAACGATCTCTCGTCTTTAAGAGCTCTGGATCTGCTCCAGCCCCTCCATCTCTTTCTTGCAGGGAGGGGCCCAGCACTGCCCCCAGGACTCGAGGGGAGGCCTCCCCAGTGCCCAGTCCAGGGGGAGAATGCCATCCCTAGTCCTGCTGGCCACACCAGTGCTGATCCCAGCCAGGATGCCCTTGCCCTTTGGTGCCACCTGGACACCCTGCTGGCTCCTGTTCAGCCAGTTGTCACCCAGTGCTGCCAGGTCCCTCTCTGCCAGGCTGCTCTCCAGCCACTCCTCCCCCAGTCTGGAGCTGCAGGGGGTTCTTGCAGCCAAAGTGTCAGACCCTGCCCTTGGCCCTGGTCAACCTCACCCCGTTGGCCTCTGCCCATTGCCCCAGCCTGTCCAGCTCTCTGTGCAGCAGCCTCCTCTCCAGATCGACGCTCCCCCCAAACACTCTCAGTTAGCAGACGATGCACAGGGCAGGCTGAGAGGAACAACAGAGCCAAAGTCATCAAGCAATTCAGTGTGAAAGGACCATCAGCACGGCACAGAGACGGCTGGCACAAGCACCGAGGACACGGGACGGGGAGGATCAAGAGCTCAGACCCCAGCACCCCATGGAACCACATCCCTAAGTACCAGCTCACCCCCAGGAACTGGGGTCACTGAAGCCGAACACCTTGTGACGTACCAAGCATTTAAACACAGCCCTCCATGTAACCACAGGTAGGGTGTTGATGTGGATAGACCCAATTATTGGTTATTTATCAGTCAGACTGTACAAACACAGGCAGGCTGTGCCCACGGGGAGCAGCAGGATACTCACCGACACCGAAACATCCTCGAGTTTTCTTTTAGCACTGGAGTCAAACAAGACGTTCCGTCCTCTCCGCTCGCAGTCCTGATACACGATCAGTCGGATCTGACTGGGGTCAAACTCCGGCAAAGGCCAGCTGGAAGGACAAAAGACAAGGTGACTCCATCAGCACCACCCTGTGCGACTGCGCTCCCTTACTCCCTGTTATCTCTATGTGCAGCTGCACTACAACACAGGGCTGAGCAACTGCAAGGCCACTTCATCAGTAGCCAGGACTATGCCAAGTGGCACCGGCATCAGCGGCACCAACCCACTACGGCCACGCGCAAGCGTTACTCGTGGTAGTTCAGGTTCTCTTTGAGTTCCAGCTTCTGAAATCAAACTCCCAGATGAACTCGCTCAGGTTTTGTGTCTGCAGATGGAGGGAGTCACTCACCCGTGCAAGCACTCGCTTGAAGGTCTCTGCAGCTCAACCCAGTGGCCTCTCCCGTGACTGATAGCTTTCTGAACTTGCAGTCACGGGGGGTTTCAGCCTCATGGCTGAAAAAACCCAGAGTACCTGTCCTGCCCTCCTTCAGGGTTCACAAACACTGGATCCACACGTGCATGGTGTCAAACAGGATGTTCATGTGAATACAGACACATGGTGGGGACTCTGGGTCTGGTTATACACTCAGGTCCCACTGTGTTCACACTTAGAAATAATCCCCAGTCAAGAGATCCCTGATGAGGAGAGACTGAGGGAGCTGGGGCTCTGGAGCTGGGAGAAGAGGAGGCTGAGGGGAGACCTCATTGCTGTCTCTCAATCTGTGAGGGGTGGGTGTCAGGAGGATGGAGCCAGGCTCTGCTCAAGGACATCTGGGGACAGGACAAGGGGCACTGGGTGCCAGCTGGAACAGAGGAGGTTCCCTCTCAATCTCAGCAGGACCTTCTTCCCAGGGAGGGTCCCGGAGCACTGGAAGGGGCTGCCCAGGGGGGCTGTGGAGTCTCCTTCTCTGCAGACGTTCCAGCCCCGCCTGGCTGTGTTCCTGTGCCACTGGGTCTGGGGGACCCTGCTGTGGCAGGGGGACTGGACTGGAGGATCTTTCCAGGTCCCTTCCAATCCCTAAGGATTCTAGAATCCAGGGCCTCCCTGCTGCATGGGCCAGCACATCACGCACAGCAGTCCTGCACCAACACACCTGGTCCCAGACTGGTTGTGCAGTCAGCACCAGGGCAAGGAGAGCTCTGCCTTCCCTGCTGCTGCTGCCTGCGGAGATGCTCTGCGAAGAGGACAGCCAGCAGGGCTCAGCCCCAGGACCTTGCCTTTACGGGTGTTTTGTAGCCACAGTCTTAAATTCCTATTTTAAAGAGTCAGCCATCCCTTGGAAGCCCTGCAGACATTGTTGCCCGTGGGCTCGGGAATCCATTTGCAGCCATACCTTCTCCGTTCTTGGAAGATAGGAAACCAGACACCCGCTCTATCCATGAAACCAAGAGGAATCATCTTTCAGCTAGTTACGAGCCATTTCCTAGATCAAGTGAAATTCTATCTCCCTTAGCCTTGGCTTTTAGGCAAGTGGCACAGGCATGAAACCCCAAGAAGCGAGAAACAAGCCCTGGAATTTTCCAGGCTACGGCCTCACAGCTCTCAGAAAGGAGCTGAAGGTTCATTTCAACAAAAAGACCCCTAAGCGATGAGGCCAGGGTGGATGGGGGGCTTCGAGCAGCCTGCTCTAGTGCTGTAGTGAGAGGTGTCCTTGCCCACCTCGAGGTGGAACTTGATGATCTTAGAGATCCAACCCAAACCACCCCGTGGGTCGGTGATGATACAGAATCCTAGAGTGTTCCAGGCTGGAAAGGACCTCCAGAAGTCATCCAGTCCAACCCCCCTACACAAGCAGGGACAGCTCTCCCAAGGGCAGGTTGCTCAGAGAGCCTCAGCAAGCCCGACCTTCAGTGACTCCAGGGATGGGGTGCCCACCACGTCTCCGGGCAGCCCATTCCAGCCATCAAACCCCCTCACACTGAAGAGCTTTTTCCTCATCTCCAGCCTCAATCTCTCCTTTCCCAGCTGGAACCCAGTGCTCCTTGTCCTATCCACACAAACCCTTGGGAATAGACCTGCCCCTGCCTTCATGCAGTCCCCTCAGGGACTGGAAGGTCAAAGGAGGGATTAAAGCCCTCCTGGCATGCCAGAGTCCAAACTGATGGGCAGCTTTTCTCTCCCCTGCCCCTCTAATTCAACCACTCAACCACTTCTTCCTCTGTGCCCATGGGTTTGACAATCAAAACACCCCAAGACCTTCTACAACAGGTCACAGCGGAGCATCAGTTCGACCAGCAAAGCCTTGGCTGCCTGTCAGGAGCTTTTCAGACCGTATCCAGCACAGACTCAGAGGCTTTAGAGCTAGTCTAGTCTCAGTGAGGTGATACTAAGCCCAGGACTTGCAGTTACTCGGGTTTTAGAGAGGAAATCCACTTCCTCATCGGCTGAGCCCCACCGTTTAGCAACAGGGGAGAAAACCAGAAGCTCAGAGAAGGTAGCATGCAATAAACACCCAAAGCAACTTCCTACGAGAACAAAGCTTGAGCAACCTGGAACTGAAGTAACCTGATGCCAGAGCTAGGGACAAAGAGCTGCTCACCCTCTGCTCTTGGGTGTCTGAAGGCCAGCGCCATCCGCAGCGGGCCATGCCAGCGGGGCAAATCCTGTACCAGAAACAGAACACGGTGACAAAGCCAGAGCACAGCTCGTGAGCCCCTCCTTGTATTGCAGCCCATGGGAGAACATGAAATCCCTTGTCTGGACAGTTACCAAGCCAAAAAGCTCCAAGGCAATTGAGTTGGACTTGACTAGCGGTGAAGAAACAAGTGATGCCACTAGATAAAGGGGCTTCCTGGAGGAATCCTAGAATCCTTAGGGATGGGAAGGGACCTTGAAAGATCATCCAGTCCAATCCCCCTGCCACAGCAGGATCCCCCAGACCCAGTGGCACAGGAACACAGCCAGGCGGGGCTGGAACGTCTGCAGAGAAGGAGACTCCACAGCCCCCCTGGGCAGCCCCTGCCAGTGCTCCGGGACCCTCCTTGGGAAGAAGGTTCTGCTGAGATTGAGAGGGAACCTCCTCTGCTCCAGCTGGCACCCAGTGCCCCTTGTCCTGTCCCCAGATGCCCTTGAGCAGAGCCTGGCTCCATCCTCCTGACACCCAACAGGCTGCCCAGGGAGGGGATGGAGTCCCCATCCCTGTAGGGTTTTAAAAACTGAGTAGCTAGAGCCCTTGAGGCCGTGGTCTGGGGGCTGGGGAGCTGTTGGGATGAGGGCTGGACTTGCTGATCCTGGAGGTCCCCTCCAGCCATCAGGATTCTACGATTCTATGAAATGAAATCAAAGACTGGAAACACATTTTGCTTGAGATGAAGAAGAAACAGCCAGTAACAGGGAATCGCCTGCCCCAAAGGTGCCATCGCTCGCTCCACTCTCCCCGCACATCTACCCTTCCCTCAGCCGCCAGCGCCATCCGCGACCCAGCGTGTCTGAAATCACCGGCGAAGAAGGGCAGTCGCCGTTCCAGACCTCAGGAAAGTCTACTTATAAAAAGCTCCAAGAGCAGATTACACACTAAGAGGAGCGAAAGCTAAATATAACGCTCTTTGCTGTCCTGGGAAACATATTTGATGAAGGTAAGGAGAGCTTGTTTACTCCTCGGCTCCTTCACATGACATTTTAACCTGCTCTAGAGCAGACGCTACCCATCACAAGTTGTGATCAATCCCGAGCAGCATTCTCTCCGTTACATAACAGAGTCCTCAAGAACTCTTCAGCCTTGCAAGGAAGGGAAAAAAACCCCACCCATCCCATTCCCTGGCAGTAACGGGGCCACTTCCCAAACCAGCAGACACTTGACGAGAGCTGGGGGAAAGTTCATTTAGACAGACAGTAAACAGAGGCTGACTGGCACCTCCGGCTCCCTCCGCTGCCTCCCAGCCAGGCACATTCTCCTGGAGCTTCCCTGTTGACTTAGCAGCTCTTAACAACCGCTGTTAAGGCTGCTATCTGCCGAGAGGATCCCCAGCAAAGGGACAAGTTCCCACGTGGAAAACGCGGCGCACGCTCTCAGAACAAAGGCAGCGGGGCAACGCTCGAGTGCTGCTCGTCAGCAGGATGAAAACTGACCTAGATCTTCAGAATATAATTAGTTGTGTTTATAAATGGAAGCTAACTTTGACATTTAACTCATGTTTTCGTGAGATTCTTATAGGAAAACCAGGCTACGTGGGGGCAGATGTTGTGTTCAGGAGAGTCTCCCATCTCCTCCGCTGGTCCCACTACGGCGCTGCTTTTCATGAGGACTTTTTCCTCCTTGATCTGGTCTCTAAATCTGTGAGGGGTGGGTGTCAGGAGGATGGAGCCAGGCTCTGCTCAAGGGCATCTGGGGACAGGACAAGGGGCACTGGGTGCCAGCTGGAACAGAGGAGGTTCCCTCTCAATCTCAGCAGGCCCTTCTTCCCAGGGAGGGTCCCGGAGCCCTGGACCAGGCTGCCCAGGGGGGCTGTGGAGTCTCCTTCTCTGCAGACGTTCCAGCCCCGCCTGGCTGTGTTCCTGTGCCACTGGGTCTGGGGGATCCTGCTGTGGCAGGGGGATTGGACTGGAGGATCTTTCCAGCTCCCTTCCCATCCCTAAGGATTCTATGATATTGAAAGAAAGAAACCCCAAACCAAAGCAGAACCCCAAGCCCAGAACAAGCCAACATAAGAACCACCTCCATGAAAACAGATCTTGGCATGGATGGAAGCGTTTGGGACTTGGTGCTGCGCGTTCCTGTCCCGTGAGAGATGAAATAGTGATAAGTAACTAATTCCTGAGCAGGACACTAGGGATCCCTCGAGAACGAGACACTCAGAAATACCTGCACGAGTGGAACGGGGTAGAGATCACAGAATCCTTAGGGATGAGAAGGGACCTGGAAAAATCATCCAGCCCAATCCCCCTGCCACAGCAGGATCACCCAGACCAAGTCACAGAACAGATCATCACTGACGTACAAGCTCTGTGGGGAGGCATCTGGGAGTTAAATCACCTAAACCCAGCTTTCCCACCAATTAAGGGACTGCTGGCAGCCACCCGGTCCAACAAGCACAAGAGGAAGGGAATTCTTCAGGACAGAGAGGCAAAATTCCACGTGAATAAACTAAACCACAACATTTCCCCCCGAAACTGAAAGCAGGGACACCCACTCCTCCGTTTCCACTAGGACAACAAAGAGCACGTCTTCCTTACACAGAGCTGCTTTTCTTCCTGCTGGAGACTTCCCTTTCAAAACCCTTTGCTATTAACACAGATGGGACCCGATTACCTTTTAATCATTAACACGGCTGTTTCAGGAGCCCTCAAGACCAAACCAAACCGACCATGACGTCAGGCAGCCAGCAACCATAAAAGAGTTGGCTAAAAAGCCCGAGCGGCTCCAACCCAGGCTCCAACCCAGCATCAAACAGCAGAGAACCCCACAAACAAGTTGAAACCGTCAGGCAAACTATTGTTTCCCCTCTCCATCGTTAGGAGGGAAGGAAAAAAAACCTGCCTGGCGATGAATCACTGGGAACTATTTTTAAAAGCATCGACGCAAGCGGTATTTATAGTTTCGGAGAGCTTATCTGTTCCGCGTGGTTTTCGTGTTAGCACCTTTTTAAAGGCTGACAGAGCGGGCGCCAGGTCCACCTTGCCCCACTGTCCTGCACCGAGGGATGAGGCTTCTTCTTAGCTCCCGCTGGCTGAGCATCGCAGGCATCCCCAGGGCTTAGTCCAGCTCCTGCAGGTGATGCTCCGCAGCTCTCTGTGTTGTCGCGGTGGCGCTGGGACCCAGCTCAGCTCTACGCTGAGGCTGTCCCAGCAGAAGAGCTCACGCTGCAGACGCGTGCTGTTGGGAGAGCTGAGCTGTTTCAGGGGTGGGTTGTCTCCACGTTCCGTGGAGGTGTGTGTTCACACCAAAGCGTGTTCACCTGCACGCATGCAGCCCGCTAGGATTTAGGATCCTGGGGTTGCTTTGGGATAGGGAGGGGTGATCAGAAGCAGAAGGAAAACGGTCCTTGCCTGCTCCAACCATCACATCAGACACCTCCTGCCCTGAACTGAGATGCTTTGTCTAACAAGGGATCCCCCTCTCCTGTGCAAATTCCTCTGCACACCTCTGTTACCACTCACTGCTTGGTCTTTTCGCTTTGGCTTTGAGAAGACCCAACCCCAGCTGCACAGACAGGACACAGGATGAGGGGGACAGCACGTGTGGTGTTTAACAGCTGCTTACTGCACTGCAAGAATTCACTTCTTCTTTAGAATCAGAATCCTCCTGGCTGGAAAGGACCTCCAGGATCACCCAGCCCAGCCCTCATCCCAACAGCTCCCCAACCCCCAGACCATGGCCTCAAGGGNTCCTGTGAGGGAGCTGGAGAGAGCAGTGAGGTCTCCTCTCAGCTTCCCCTTCTCTAGACTAAACAGCCCCAGTTCCCTCACAGCTCCTCACAGGCCCTGTTCTCCAGCCCTCTCCCCAGCCTCATTGCCCTTCTCTGGCCCCAACCAGCCCCTCACTGCCCTTCTGATCCTGTGGTGCCCAACACTGGACCCAGTACTCAAGGTGCAGTCTCATGAGTGCAGAGTACAGGGCCACAATCACCTCCCTCTTCCTGCTGGTGACACCATTCCTGATCCAGGCCAGGATGCTGTTGGCCTTCTTGGCCACCTGGGCACCCTGCTGGCTCCTGTTCAGCCGGCTGTCAGCAATGTGACCATTTCCATACAAAGCCCACTGTGCAGACCCTTCTGAAAGAGCATGACTGATCTGGAAGCCACGCAAACAGCCACCGACAAGAGCTCGCTGATGCTTCCAGCTCTGGAAGGACCACCCGTTAGCTGCAGCTGAAGAGCCAGGAGCAGGCTCCTGGTCTTTTTATCCTCAGATCTGAAACGCAAGGAACTTCATGGGATTCTCACGAGAAGGATGACCCAGCCTGGGTGCCAATTCGCTAAGCTGGCACTTTGTGCGCGCGATTCCACTCCGCTGCTGGTGACATAACAGGGCCATATGGCTGCGAGGAGGAAGAGGCTCCTCAAACTAGAGAAACCGCGGGCTCTATACTTAGAAGAATTGTCTTTACAAGAGTTGAGGTCACTTCAGGGCTGTGGGACTGCTGTGGTGAAAGCCTGCTGATTCTGCAGAGAAAACCAACGCTTGTGACTCGTCCAAGGCCACAGCGGGAGCCCGCGCTGATGGATGAGGGTGAAGGAGTTTACCCAGCGCTGTCACTAACCTCAGCTGGGGTTTTGTCAAAGTCCTGTGTGGAATCACGGGACCGTTTCGGTTAGAAAAGCCCTTCCAGCTCCTCCAGTCCAGCCCTGACCCCAGCTCTCCCATCCCACCCCCAATCCCTGTCCCTGAGCTCCAGATCTCCCCGACTGGGAAACACAGCCAGGGATGGTGATTGAACCCCCTCCCTGGGCAGCCTGTGCCAAGGGCTGAGAGCCCTTTCCAAGGAGCCCTTTCTCCTCAGGGCCACCCTCACCCTTCCCTTTGGGCAGCTTGAGGCTGTTTCCTCTGCTCCTGTCCCTTGTTCCTTGGGAGAAGAGACCAACCCTCACCTCTCTCCACATTCCTTTAAGAAAGGAGAGCCAGTGGATCCCCACAGGGACAACCCCCCATGCCAGGGACTGCTGGCAGCGGTTCCCTTGCCCAGGTTTCTCCCACAGCAAACATTTCTTTATCAAGAACACAAACCCAAATGCCCACACTAACCCCTTCTCACTTCTCGGAGGAGGGTGACACCGCAGCAGCGCTGAGGTCGCCTCCACACTACTTCTATAAATCTGTCTCGTTCAGTTACCAGCTTAGCAATCCTCGCCTGGAATAGCTGCACTGCCTGAGCTCCAGGAAACTCGTGCTGCCTCTCCTGAGCGCACGTCGTACCCCGGGCATGGCCCGGCAGATATTTCACCCTCGGTTATAATAAGCCTGCACCTAAACATCACTTGGCTTCCAAGGTCCTTGGCTCCATCCAACTCTTGAGCTGCTCGTGAAGCTGACCTGAGTTTGTTTTCCCTGTGTTCCTCTCTTTCTCTTGGCTCCCCACATCCCTCCTTTACACTCGAAAGAGCAGGAGCAGAGCCAGACACCTCTCCACGAGCATTAAACTAAACAAGAGAGATTATCACATATATAAAACAGAGAGGTGAGGCGCAGTCTGGGCAGCACACTCATCACGACCTGGAGCGTGATCCTGCGAGTAGCAGTGGGTTGCAGGGTTTAGCTGAAGAAGCAGTGCAGCACCCTGAGGAGCTCTGCAATCCCCCGAGCTTCGGCGCTCACACTCAGCGTGAGTAACTGCACGGAACAGTCCGGGGACCTGCCTCACGCACGGCACCACAACCACTACCTGTTCAGCCTTGAGCTGCTTTAAGGACAGCTCGGCATGCAAGCACGTCCCCCCCACCCACTCCTCCCTCCTCCTCAAGCTGGGATTCCATGATTCTAAGCTCCCTGCTCATCCCAAGGACCTGTTTTAATGACCCCCGCACGCACAGCAGGCGCTGAACTCGCTGGAATCGAACGCTGTGCTTGATATTGAACAGGTAGAGTGCACCTCTCGTCGTAAAATTACAGGGAGAAGCAAGTGAGGGCGAGAAAACAACTCGTTCAGCATAGAATTACCAGCTCTGCATCTCTGGCAAAGGACTACTAAAGCAGATTAGCCTTTCCAATCATGCAAAGAACATCAAGAACTGCGTGGTGACCGTACCTGGGCAGCATCTTTGTCCCCCGAGCAGCTCCACTTTTCAGAATCCCTATAAACTCCTGTCGTGCCCGGCTGCCAACTCAGGTTAATAATAGCAATGAGCCATATTCATCCCAAACCACAAGACTGTCAGGTGACATATCAAGAGGTCTGAATTTAACTCAAACAAAAGACTCTCCATGCTGCAGCGCAGAAGGCTTAATCCTAGCAACAGGATCACAAAAACCACCTTAAGGGAAGCCGCTCGCCGAGGCGCAAGGGGGGAGCTTGCAGCGGGCTGCGTGTTCGACGAGTTTCATAACCCAGATCCTGCCCCTCCGTTCGGGGCCACGGCCCCAGGCGGGGGGTTCTGCCCGAGGAAACGATCGCCCGTCTTCCCCCGCCGCTGCTTTGTCTCGTCCCGGCGATGGCTGCGCAGAGGATCCATCCAATACGAGGCAACGCTACGAGCTGCTCCGGCAGTCACGGGAGCCTACATGTCAGTCCCATCTATCCTCCTCCTCCTCCTCCTCTTCCAGCGAACGCGGTCAGAGTTGAGTCTCATGACCCGAGTCCCCCGGCAGCTGCGGCGGCCGCTGTCGTGCACCTCCACGCGCGGCGGCGTGGGGAGTTCAGCTCGCTCGGGCACGGCGAGGAGGAGAGCTGGGGGAGGTGAAGCGACGGCCACTCGGCACCCCCAGCCTCGGCATTCCTGGAAGCAACGGGATGCTTGTGCTGGAGCGGAGGCAGAAGAGAGGTGGTGGCAGAGCCAGCGCTGACAGCCATCATGTGACGCTGCTGTCAGCCTGTGCCACCTGCGGCCGCCATCCTCACCGCCAACCCCAGTAGGGCCGCCAACACCACTAGGGCTGCCAACCCCAGCGGAGTTGCCGCCGATGACCCCTGCACACAATTTCCTCACTGGAATAAAGGCCTCGAAGGGTTGAGCTACAGCAGGGTCTCGCCAGTCCGCACGCTGGGAAGGGGGAGAGGTGCCCGGGGGCCGCCTGGGTCAGTCGCCCGGGTCCGCGGGGCTGAGTCCAACCAGCTCTGTGATGCATTACGGCAGCACCCGCTCCGCTCCCCTCCCCATCAGCTCCTATAAGAACAAAGGAAGCTCTGTGTGCGCTGCAAGGGCTCATTAATATTACAGGCAGAGCAGCGGGAACCTGCAGGACAATCGGGTGGCAATCTATAGGGTCTGAGGCTTGGGGAGGGGGGGTTTAGGGGGAGGAAGAAAGGCTGAGAAATAACACTGAGAAACCCTGACCAACACAACAGCTGTAGCCAGGGTTCGGGGACTGCTCTGGTGGTGCCCTAGGCTGCAGGAGACAGCACAAAAGCAGAGAGCTTGGTATTTAAAGGATTTGTTCCTTTTTCCTCTCTGATTTGTAGGGGAGGAAGGGAGAGAGAGGGAGAGAGGGATAAAGAAGGAACAGGGCATCTCAAAAAGCAACGCAGAGCAAAAGCCACGGAGCCCTGTCACAGGCACACGCGGGGTTAACCATCACACCATTAACTCTGTCTGCTCTCTGGACAGATTTCAAGCAGCACTAAGGGCAGGGGACTGCAGCACCCCAGCTCCTGCTGCAGGGGGGTTTTTCCCCCCCCCAGTCTCTGCAAACCTACAGGTTTCACTGACATTTCAAATCCTGTTTATCATCAGGATCCCCTGCTCCACCGCCTCCCATCACACAACAGCTAGAGCTCCCGAGGACTCCCCTGTGTCTGGGGAGCTCACACACTTGTGCCCCAAGACCCAACAATCCTAACGGCACCCCTGGGTGATGTTTTGTGTCCCCCCAGGATGGAGGACACCCAGCTCCCTCTTCTGCTGCACACCTCCTGGATTCAATGCCAGGAGAAATGCATAGGTGATCCCTCAAAATCCTGAACCCGGCGACACAGGAGCAGTTTTGCTGCTGAAGGGAATATTTGAGGGTTGGTGCTGACCAGGTGCTTTGATTCCAACGGAGTAAAATTAAGAGAGGACAGAGAGAGAGAAACTCAGTGCCACATCCAAACCCCGTTACCTTTAGCAGCCATGAATGTTTGATAGGAAATTTCTCACTGAGGAGTTCACGGGTTGGAAGGGACCTCAGGAATCATCCAGTCCAACCCCTTAAAGCAGCATCCAGTTGGAATGCGGTGGCCCAGAGCCCTATCCAGCTGAGCCTGAGCACTGTCTACAGCTGAGCCATCCCCTCCTTCCCTTGGAAGACCCTTCCACTGCCTGACAGCTCTCAGTGTCAACAGCTTTCCTGTTAAATCCAGTGGGAATCTCCTGTGGAGCAACTGGTAGCCATTGCCCCTTGGCCTTTCTCCAGTACTCGTTGTGCAAAGGGAGTCTCCATCCTCCTGGCAGCCCCCCTCGATGGACTGGAGCATCGCAATAAGGTCCCCCCTCAGCCTTCTCTTTTCCAGGGTGAACAGACCCAGCTCTCTCAGCTTTGTTCACACGGGAGGTCTTCCAGTGCCCTGCTCCTCCTGGTCGCCCTTCTCTGGACCCTCTCCAGTCTGTCTGCATCCTTTTAGTCTAGTGGGGACCAGAACTGAACGCAGCACTCAAGGTGCAGTCTGACCAGCACTGAGTCAAGGTCCTGACCCCACAGCACAGACACGTGCCATGGACTCTGCTCCTCCTATGAGACCAGCGCCAGGAGAGACTCACCATAAGGACTCCCACAAGTACAAGTGCCCACGGGCTGTTTGCAGGACCCCTTCCCTAAAACCAGACCTCGCCTTTAAAGCTCCGAACGCCAAGCGCTGAGCTGCTACAAGCGGCGACGTCTGACCTCTCCTACCTTCTCGATGTGCTGAAAGGAATGTGCTGGGCGCAGGACCTTCACCTGCGTGGCTGCCACAGCCCTCTCTAAAGGTTACTGATGTCAAAAGTGACCTTTTTTGTGCAATGGTGAGAAGTTCAGGGCGATGCATTATGTAAACATTTATTTACAGGAGTACGAGCTGCAGTTTCCATCCATCCTACCTCGGGGGTAACCTGATGCGCGGCCAAGACAAGTGCTTTGAAAGCAGAGCCGGCCTCCATCCAACTACTGACCAGGAAAAGGATCGCAAGGAATTTCTCCTCAAATAGAGGCCGAGACAAGAGAATGGAGAGTCAGCAGGGATTTAACTAGTGAATCTTTATGGCTTGAGCAATGAGAGACACTCAGAGGTGGTTCAAAGGTGCTGTCTCCACTCCTAGAGCCAAGAAAAGACTCTGGTGTCTGTCTGGTTAAACACGCACTATCCTCCTCTCCAGGTGTGCACCCAGGCACAGTGAATCGTTTAGGATGGAAAAGAGCTTCAAGATCATTGACCACAACCTCCTCAGCACAGTTATCTACAGCCTATCTACTGAGAGGAATCTAAGGGTTCAGAAACGATGCCTGATGCTGCGTTTCTGAGGACACTGAGCCGTTCTGATCCCACCACGATTTGTTTAGATTCCAGAGACACAGAATGATTGAGGCTGGAGAAGCCCTCTGAGCTCAGCCAGCAACTAACAGCACCCCAGCATCCATGCCAGGGCACTCAGGGCCACAGCCAGGCTGTCCTTCAACACCTCCAGACACAGGGACTCCCCCACTGCCCTGGGCAGCCCAGTCCAGGCTCTGAGCACCCTTTCCAGGAGGAAGGGCTTCCTGACAGCCAACCTCACCCTCCCCTGGCAGCTTCAGGCCCTGCCCTCTCCTCCTGGTGCTGGGTGCCTGGGAGAAGAGCCTGACCCCCAGCTGACTGCACCCTCCCTTCAGGGAGCTGGAGAGAGGGAGAAGGTCCCCCTGAGTCTCCTCTTCTCCAGGCTGAACCCCCCCAGCTCCCTCAGCCTCTCCTCATCAGCCTTTCTCTCCAGTCCCTTCCCCATCCTCGTTGCTCCCCTGCACCCACTCCAGCCCCTCCATCTCTCTCTTGCAGTGAGGGGCCCAGCACTGCCCCCAGGACGCGAGGGGAGTCCTGTCCAGTGCCCAGTGCAAGGGGAAAATGCCATCCCTAGTCCTGCTGGCCACACCAGTGCTGATCCCAGCCAGGATGCCCTTGGCCTTTGGTGCCACCTGGGCACCCTGCTGGCTCCTGTTCAGCCGGCTGTCACCCAGTGCTGCCAGGTCCCTCTCTCCAGGCTGCTCTCCAGCCACTCATCCCCCAGTCTGTAGCTGCAGGGGGTTCCTGTGGCCAAAGTGTAGGACCCTGCCCTTGGCCCTGTTCCGCCTCATCCCGTTGGCCTCTGCCCACTGACCAGAAGTCCCTCATTGACCAGTGAAGCACAAGACTGTGTGTCAGCAGGGAGCACAACGCTCTCCATCTCTCTGAAAGGGCACAGGGGTTTGGGTTGCTTTTTTCCTGTGTGAACTAGAAGAACAGAGCTGATAACATTATTTAGCTTCCGAAAAACATCAAGCAATCAACATCTCCTGCCTCAGCCCTCCCCTTGCAGAGCACCCGCTTGCATCCACCCAGCCGGGTGACAAAAGAGCCCTAAGAAAGGACTCGATTGCTCCCTTTAATCGAAAAGCCTTTCTGAAAGCATTAAGGGGGGGTTTATTCCTCCTGAAAGAACCCTTCCCTCACACCCCCTGCCATAAACACAACTCCACAAAGAGCCACGGGAGAGGCAAGAGGAGTTCTACAGCTCAGGAAGGCACCAGTGTAGGAGCTGGAAGCCACACAACCGAGAGAAGATCTATCAGGGTTTTGTTGGACATCTGCCTACAAGTCCTTGGACCTGCTGACCCCTGCGACAGCAGGTCCTAGGACAGAGGGGAAAGGTTAAGAGAGACTGAGGCAGGGACAGGGGAGATTTAAACTGGATGTTGGGAAGAAGCTCTTTAGCAGGAGGGGGGTTGAACACTGCAACAGGTTGCTCAGAGAGGGAGCTGAGGCTCCAACCCTGGAGATACTGAAGGGGAGGCTGGACAAGGCTCTGGGCAGCCTGATCTGGTTGAGGATGTCCCTGCTCACTGCAGGGGGGTTGGACTGGATGTTCTCTGGAGGTCCCTTTGAACCTGCATCACTCTCTGATTCTCTAACAAGATACTTGCCTGAGTAGGATGGTCACCGAGGGAGACTTTAATTTGTAATGAACAAGTGGTTTAAAATTTAAAAAGAAAGTTCCACTGAATTCCTCACTGCTGGAGAAGAGTGGAGGGCAGTGCATCCCCAAGCCCGGAGCACACCCACCCCGGTATGCAGCAGGCACCCCCTGCATGCAGACATAGCACAAGGACAAGGGGCACCGGGTGTCAGCTGCAACAGAGGAGGTTCCACACCAAGAGGAGAAGCAACTTCTTCCCAGTGAGGGTGCCAGAGCCCTGGCAGGGGCTGCCCAGGGGGGTTGTGGAGTCTCCTTCTCTGGAGACGTTTCAAACCCGCCTGGGCTGTTCCTGTGCCACTGGATCTTGGGGCTCCTGCTGCAGCACGGGGATTGGACTGGATGGTCTTTCCAGGTCCCTTCCAACCCCTAACAGCCTGTGATATCTATGGACAGACAGAATCCCAGCCAGAGGTCAGCAAGAGCCAAACTGATGAGGAAAACCACTGCAGGTGCTCCACTGGTTTTCCAAAAGCTCAGCCCTGTGTTCTTTGAATCAACTCCAAAACTGGGTTCTCCTCTGGAGAACCACAAGCTTATCAGCTTTCCACACAGAAGACTCTCACTGGCAGCAGGAGGTCTCATGACTGGAACAAACTGTCTCTCTGGGTGGTGTAAAGCAGCATCAGCATAAAGACGAACGTGCCCAGGAGCATCCCCGAAGGGTCTGACACACAACACCACCGCTCTATAATGACGACGGACACAGCGAGCCCAGCAGACCGGTCGTGCCCTCAGCACTGGGAATTTTCAAGCCACGATAAAAGATGCTGAAAGGGAAAATAACTATCAGAGTAGAGATCACCCCCTGACGCCTGGTGAAGCGGCCGGGACACTGGTGCTTGTTTTGCATCCCGTCGGCAATGGCCATCTCGGATCAAGAAGCTGCTGAACAAACCTCCCCAATACCAACTGGTACTGCGAGACAACGGGGCATTTTCCCTCGGCCAAACAGCTATTTCATTGTGTGGCCTCAGCTCTCAGGAGCAGAAGCATCTTCTGCTGTAGCTATTCAAGTTCAGGATTGTGCGGGGTCAATGGAAAGTTGGGGAGGAAGAAAGCAGCTCTGATACTGACTGGGTTCTGTGTAGAGCAGTTGCTGGTGGAATCCTAGAATCCTTAGGGATGGGAAGGGAGCTGGCAAGATCATCCAGTCCAGTCCCCCTGCCACAGCAGGGTCACCCAGACCCAGTGGCACAGGAACACAGCCAGGCGGGGCTGGAACGTCTGCAGAGAAGGAGACTCCACAGCCCCCCTGGGCAGCCTGGTCCAGTGCTCTGGGACCCTCCCTGGGAAGAAGGTCCTGCTGAGATTGAGAGGGAACCTCCTCTGTTCCAGCTGGCACCCAGTGCCCCTTTTCCTAACACCAGAGAAGAGCCTGGCTCCATCCTCCTGACACCCACCCCTCACTGATTTATAAACATATAAAGGGTTTTCTCCCTGAATTTTCTGGGGTGGCAGAGGAGGGTTGAGGAGAAGGGAGTCTTTACTCCCTCCTTTATGTTGTGCAGTTCTGAGGATGGCTATGGAAGTCCTTCAGCCCTTAAATCCTCAAGTGAAACAACTTTCTGCTTTCCACCCCCTCCCAGGCAGCCCAGGGAGGGAGCTCAACTGCCATCCCTGGACACATCTCAAAGCCGTGGAGATCTGGAGCCTTGGGACAGACCCAAGACCTTCAAGCTCGTCCAGTCCAGCCCTGACCCCAGCTGTCCCATCCCACCCCTAAACCCTGTCCCTGAGCTCCAGATCTGCTCGACTGGGAAACACAGCCAGGGCTGGTGATTGAACCCCCTCCCTGGGCAGCCTGTGCCAAGGGCTGAGGACCCTTTCCCTTCTCCTCAGGATCAACCTCACCTTCCCCTGGGGCAGCTTGAAGCCATCTCCTCTGCTCCTGTCCCTTGTTCCTTGTGAGAAGAGAACTCCCACCTCTCTGCACCCTCCTGTTAGGCAGCTGCAGACAGCACTAGGTCTCCCCTCAGCCTCCTTCTCTCCAGCCTAACCAGCCCCAGCTCTTGCTGTGGATGTGAAAGCCCTAGAGCACAAGGCAGCAGTGTGGGGGATGAGAGCTCCTTGGCCATGGGCCACGTCCATGGAATTGATTAAGGTGGCTGAGCTTGTGACAGAGTGAGAATTGAGAGCCTCATAAATCTCCGAGTGTCAGAGACAGAAAAGCAGCTGCCACGGACCCTTCGCAACGCCTGCGAGCGGAAGAATTACAGCGAGTATTAAACCCATCAGGAATCCTTCCCAGGTCACTCGGAAAATCCTTTTAGGTTTTAAAAGACTTTCAAGATTCAGAGGTTCATAGACTCAGAGAATGGTTCAGGTTGGAAGGGACCTTACAGATCATCCAGTGCCAATCCTCCTGCCAGGAGCAGGGACACCCCCCACCAGACCAGGGTGCTCAAGGCCCCAGCCAGTCTGACCTTGAACACTGCCAGGGAGCTGGGGGGCAGCCACAACCCCCCTGGGCAACCTGGTCCAGGGTCTCAGCACCCTCCTGGGGAAGAACTTCCTCCTGACTTCCAGTCTCAACCTCCCCTCTTCCAGCTGGAAACCATTCCCCCTGCTCCTACCACTCCCAGCCCTTGGAAACAGCCCCTCCTCAGCTTTCCTGCAGCCCCCTTCAGGGACTGGAAGGCTGCTCTGAGATCTCCCTGGAGAAGTCTCCTCTTCTCCAGGCTGAACAGCCCCAGCTCTCTCAGCCTGTCCCCGTAGCAGAGGTGCTCCAGCCCTCCCCTCATCCTCGTGGCCCTCCTCTGGACACCTTCCCACAGCTCCATCTCCTTCCTGTGCTGGGGGATCCAGAACTGGACACAGGGCTGCAGATGGGGTCTCATGAGAGCAGAATAGTTGGGGAGGATCCTCTCCCTCTGCCTAATAGTCACTGTCCTCTCACTGCAGCTCATTGAGGGAACCTTGCCCACTGCTCAGGCTTTCAGTCCAGTTCCCAAGAGGGTCAAACACCCAAAGACCACAATGTGAAGCTTTCAGCCCAGCACAGACTCAAACCATTCCCCTTTACCAGGATATTCTCTGGGTTTCCCAGCTCTTCCCATCTCCCTACCCCAGATCTCATTAATCTGCACAGCCAGAGAGGTTTACACGACCGGGTACTTTCCCCCTGGAGCCAAAAAAAACCCCCCCAAGAACAGCAAAGCTGCAGCTGTTCAGGGTTCCTGGGAGAAGGAGGAAGGCAGATGTTAAATCCTTACTCTCCAAAGACTCCCAGCGCTCAGTGCCCGGGCTGCGTTTTACTCTGTCCCTCATGTGACTGTTTAATTAGGTGTTGATTCACTCAGTCATGAGACACAAGGAAACAGGGCTGCGAGCCCTCACGTCAAAGAAAAAGTAATGCCTGTTCTGCCAGTTTCTCTATTAGCAAAGCACAAAGGGGACAGCCAGTTCTGAGAAGCAAAACTCGTGTTTCCTCGCCCAGCAGCCAAACCGTCGAATCACTGCAACCTTCCTCTAGGAAAACAAAACCACCCCAACCCCTCTATGAATTATTTCACAGCTCCCTGGTTACTCTTCATCCGAAGAGCTGAGATCAGCCGGAGTCCTTGCAGCAGGAGTCCCAAAGCCCAGTGAGCAGAGCGTGTGCCCTTCTCTCTGGGATCTCTCTCCGGGATGCCGCGCTCGCCCGTGGGGTTCGGTTGTCTGACTACGAACGGCTCTGCCGTGGCTTCGTTCCCAGCTGTTCACTGAATTTCTTATTACCCAAACGCTTTTGTGTTATGGGGTCCGGTTGCCGTAGCAACGGGGGTTTAAAAATATCAAAAGAAATGGTGAGCACATGCTAAAGCCATTTCCCAAACCGCCCGTGTTTGCGGGAATCACAGAACCACCAGGGATCGGGAGGGACCTCCAAAGATCATCCAGGCCAACCCCCCGGCCACAGCAGCATCACCCAGACCAGGTCCAGGTGGGTTTCAAGGGTCTCCAGAGAAGGAGACCCCACAAATGCCCTGGGCAGCCCCCTCCAGTGCCCCGTCACCCTCCCTGGGAAGAAGTCATAGAATCAGTCAGGGTTGGAAGGGACCCCAGGATCATCCAGTTCCAACCCCCCTGCCATGGGCAGGGACACCCCACCCTAGAGCAGGCTGGCCAGAGCCTCATCCAGCCCGGCCTTAAACACCTCCAGGGATGGAGCTCCAACCACCGCTCCCTCCTCTCATCCAGCACTCTCCCGGTGAAGAGCTCCCTCCTCTCATCCAGTCTCAATCTCCCCATCTCCAGCTCTGCTCCATTCCCCCCAGTCCTGTCGCTAGCTGAGATCTCAAAAAGCCTCTCCCCAGCTGAACCTCACTACAGCCCAGGCTTGATGTCGGGATGATCCCGAAATGCGGGTGCAGAGCAGGCAGCTCGGTGTCACAGCAGGTCATTTACCAAGCCAGTGCCATCAAAGAACCAGATGACGATCCTTTTTCCAGCCAAGGTGACAGTTAAGCTCCGTGTGTCATGAAAACACGTGCCATGCCAGAAGCGTTCGGCCTCGAGGATGCCACCCCAAAGCTCTCGGGGTGTCTGTAGCCTCAGCTGACTCTTCAGAACCAAAAGACAACCCCAAACCCGACCAGACGTTAGACTGTGGATCAGCAAGCTTTTTAAACCAGATGCTGTGGGGGGGAGCAGAGGGAGAGCTCACGGACTTAACGGAAGGCGCACGGCTCAGGCAGAGTGCTGACTCCATCCTACCCCCTGCCCCCCTCGGATTTCACCAACCCCCCGTCTCGGTTACAGGGGAACAACTGCAGACTAAAGACAGAGGATGACTGTACAACCAGCTAATTCAGATCTACACAACAAAAGCCCAGCCTGGGCTACCCGTGCGTGATGCTCGTTGGGCCCGGTACCCCCGCCTAACCATATTCCTTGGGAAGAAGCAACCGCCTGGCATCGCTGTGGTTGGCACTTGGGATCAAAACAGCCTCCAACACCTTGAGGAGTCCCATGTGCTGCACACAGAGCAGGGGCTTGCTTCACTGACAGGGAGCCCTTAACCGATCCCCTTAGTTAACCCTCAAAACCCCTAAGTGGGAAGGTCACTGCTCCTCAAGACCGCTGCCCCAGGAGCAATGAGGAGCACGTTCACCCACCAGCTAACTGGCATCGATGAACAACTGGGTGCACTGGATCTGTCCTACAACTGCATTTCAGGAGGGAAGGCTTTGCTAACTTGGCTGCAACCCATGGACAGAGCATCCCTCCCGGAACTGGCTCTACAAGTTGAACGAGCCCCTGCTTCACTTGCGGAAGGGATGAGATCTTGATTTGCACTGATACTGTCAGAGCCCCAGCGCTGCCACGAGGAGCCCAGCCCGCTCAGTCCTCCAAGGCGAGCGTCACGCTGCTCAACTGTTTTCCAAATTAAGCATGCAAAGGTGACCTGGGACTATTTCAGGTAGATCTATATAGAGCAGACACTAAAGACACTGCTTGCCTTCACTTTTATGTAACTCCTAAGGGCAGGAGGACAAATGAGCTTCAACAAGCCACACGGCCACAGGACTCTGTCTAGAAAACCCCAAACAGCTGCTCTACAACAGTGCAGTCCAGGATGCTTTGGCTCTCCAACACAAAGAGCACCTGAACGTGCTGGTAGCAGGCAGTCAGTGAGGGGTCCCTCTGATTTCAAAGGAGCTCCTCAATCTTCCACAGAACGGGTTGGAAAAGGCCTTCCACATCATCAAATCCAACCACTAACCCAGCGCTCAACCGTGTCCCTGAGCTCCAGGTCTTTGAGCCAAGCTCAGCGAGGTGCTCCGCTGGGTTTGCTCAGCGCCACGGTGAGCTCTGCACGCTCCCATCCGCCCTGTCCCCGTTGCTTTTCTCACTACACGCTCACACGTTTGGGTTCCCAAGAGTGGGGGCAACACAAAGCGCAGCAGGGGACCAGCCACTGCCCCGTGATGATGAAACAGAGCCAGCCTTTCCACACAAGTACCCAGCGAGAGGGATTTTTCTACTGCAGAGCAGCTGAACGGGTCACGTCTTACAGAAAACTCCACAGGACAGGCACCTGCTGGCTCTGAGCACCAGCTGAGAGCAGCCCTCATGCATCCACGGAGCTCTTCTTACTGTTAAAATCCTGCTCTGTGATAAAGAGACTGCACGTTGAGCTCAGCATGCCCTCGCCGGGTATATCAGCTCCCTCACAAACACACACCTTCCTTATCACGGGACCGAGCTGGAACACACAGTCCAAACCAGCTCTGCCTCATGGCTCACAGAATCAACAGAAACCCTCGATAAACCCCACATTGTTCTGCTGGGAGAGGCTGTTCCCACGCGAGGGACAGCCACACAGTCAGTGCAGTGGTCACTACAACCCCTCGCCACTGGGAACGGATGGGATGAGGGGCGCTCCCAGTCCACGCTGGGTGCCAACAGACATGGCTGGGGCAACTCGTGTTGACCCTGGAGCTTAGGGTGGCCTGGGGACAGCTGGACTCGATGAGCTTGAAGGGCTTTGCCAATGGAAACGATTCCATGAACTGCTGACTGTCTCCTAGAGGGGCTCTCCTGGGGTTGCAGCAGAACCAGCCCTTTCTGACCGGCTCCAACCAGCTCGGCGGCAACGTCTGTGTCTGGGAGATGTGGGGACTCGCCGCAGCCCAGCGCTGCAGGTAGCTTGCTGCAAACCACGACAGGCGGCCACGGGAAGCTGTTTATTCTGCAGCATCAACAGGAAAGCCAGGCTCACGTGCTGGGCAGCCCGAGCTGTGGGTGCCACCAGCGCTGGGCTGCTCTGGAGGATTGTTTCGTTGCATTTTTGGACAGGAGCTGCTGGCACAGGAGTGATCGCTGGGCTCCTCGTTTCCCTTTCCCCTAGTGCGTGGCAGCTGAAGTGATGCAGTGGTAACCCCAAACAGGATGAACCCAACTGCCTGTGGCGAGAGGAGGAGGAGGGGATGGTGCAGCACCCAGGGGAGCCCTGCAGAGAGCAGAGGCAGCCCTGCAGCTCTCAGACAGGACAGAACTGAGAAGAGAACAGAAAAATGGAAGGGAAAGCGAGCAGAGCTTTAACTCTTTCCTTCCTCTCTCTGTGTGCACAAGTGTGTAAACAGTAGTTACCAGAGCATCAACCAGCAGGGCCACTGATGTGGGGGGAGGACATCACAAGGAAGACACTGAGGGGCTGCAGTGAAGGGCAGCAGGGCTGGGCACGGGTCTGGAGAACAAAGCTTGTGAGGAGCAGCTGAGGGAGCCGGGGCTGGTTAGGCTGGAGAAAAGGAGGCTGAGGGGAGCTCTCACTGTCTGCAGCTGCCTGACAGAAGGGTGCAGACAGGAGGGACAAAAGCAGAGGAAACAGCCTCAAGCTGCCCCATGGGAAGGTTAGGGTGGCCCTAAGGAGAACCTGCTCCCTGGGAAGGGCCCTCAGCCCTTGGCACAGGCTGTCCAGGGAGGAGGTTGAATCGCCAGCCCTGGCTGTGCTTCACAGTAGTGGAGACCTGGAGCTCAGGGATGGGGTTTGGGGGTGGGATGGGACAGCTGGGGTCAGGGTTGGACTGGATGAGCTTGAAGGGCTTTTCCAATCTAAACCATTCTATGATTTACAGAGCCCTGATGATCCCTCTGAATCCCAACTTGGGTTCTGATCTAAGACTCCAACAATCCTGCTCACCGTTAGGATAAAACAATTTATCCCTGGGTGCAGAGTGCCCAACCACACCGGGTTTATCTCTGTCACTGCTGGGGAACACAAACGACCTGAGTGCAAAGCCAACGGTCAAGCACTGCCGAGCAAGGCAGGCAGAGCTGCTGCTTTATGGTCGTCTGATCACTGCACACACCCCTGCACGGAGCCCTGGCTGTACCGGAAGGCACTGGGGTGTATTTCAAAACAGAGAGGTCTATGGATACAGACACACGCACACAGGTGTGGGAGAAAGAACTGAGAGCAGGGTCTGCCGTGGTTCAGGGATCTCTTTACTTCCAGCATCACTATCCTGCAACACCGACCCCCTTCAAACCACAGAGAGTTACAACAAGGATGCTTTTAATTCTGCCTCTGCTTTCATTTCAGTAAGTTTCTCTTCTATTTTTAAAAGTTTATAGAGAACCAACCTCTTGACAAACTCTCAGCCTTTCCTCAGCAGGGAGCTGCTCTCCTTCCTTCATCATCTTCACTGCTCTACACTGGACACCCTCCAGCAGCTCTGTGTCCTTCTGGAACTGAGGGGCCCAGAACTGGACACAGTCCTCCAGATGCAGTCTCACCAGCGCAGAGCAGAAGGGGAGAAGAATCTCTCTGGATCTGCTAACCACCCCCCTTCTGATGCCCCCAGGATGCTGTTGGCCCTTTTGGCCACACGAGCACACTGCTGGCTCAGAGTCACCCTGCTGGCCACCAGGACCCCTAGGTCCCNGGATCGAATAGGACTGCTCCCAGTACTGACCCTTGGGGGACTGCGCTAGATAGCATGGTCAGGTGAAGAAAGAGCTGCTCACACTTTGAAACAGATGTAGTTTCAGACTGATCACAGTAATTAAGGTGAAGATAACCGCACGGAAGACACCACCGAAAGAAACCCCGCCCTACTAGA
The DNA here is from genome assembly GCA_013397515.1 of Upupa epops. NCBI lineage: Eukaryota > Metazoa > Chordata > Aves > Bucerotiformes > Upupidae > Upupa > Upupa epops. Next base: position 127,120 of record VZRI01006246.1, read on the forward strand.
ACACGAAGCGAGTAGATGGTATCGGTCTCACGCAGCGATACTTTGGCTTATCTCGAAGTTTTACAGATGGTTCTGTTTGTAGAGCTGCTTGGGTTCACTTTTCTTAAAGAGAGAAAAGTATTCTCTACTTTTTAATGTCTGTTGTGGAAAAACTAAAGAGGAGCTCACGAGTTCATGATTAGCATCACTTTTATGGCTAGAAAGCACCTGTCATTCCAAAACCAAACCAACACACTCGTGTTTCACAGAGTCACAGAGTGAGTGAGGCTGGCAGAGCCCTCTGAGCTCCTCCAGCCCAGCCCAGCACCTAACAGCACCCCAGCAGCCACCCCAGGGCACTCAGGGCCACAGCCAGGCTGTCCTTCAACACCTCCAGACACAGGGACTCCCCCACTGCCCTGGGCAGTCCAGTCCAGGCTCTGAGCACCCTTTCCAGGAGGAAGGGCTTCCTGACAGCCAACCTCACCCTCCCCTGGCAGCTTCAGGCCCTGCCCTCTCATCCTGGTGCTGGGCACCTGGGAGAAGAACCTGACCCCCACCTGACTGCACCCTCCCTTCAGACAGGGAGAAGGTCTCCCCTGAGTCTCCTCCAGGCTCAACAAGCCCAGTTCCCTCAGCCTCTCCTCATCAGACACTCCCTCTAGTTCCTGTAGAGGACTGTGTCTCAGAGTCTGGGCTGCCTTTCAACAGCAGCTCAGCAAGCACCACAAGCCAGTCCTAACACTGAAGGCTTCTCTGTCTGAGGGGGGAATACAGTGATTTGGAATCCCTTTGCCTGTAGAAACAAGAAGACTCTGGCAGACTTCACCCTTAGCAGCCTCTCCGATGGTCACGTAACGTCGCTCAAGGAGAAGCAGCAGCTGAGGAGGAGAACGTGCTCCCACCACGTCCCGCAGCCGCTGCTGCCTGCTCGCCCCACCACCCCAACTCTTATCAACTGCACCAAGTCCTCATCCACACCTGAACCAACAGAGGGTTTGCTGCCCATTCCTGCTACCAAGGTTGCAGGTCAGGAGCAAACAACCTGTCGGGCCAACTCTCCCGACGGCAGGAACGCCGCCGAGGCAGGAGGGCGAGGGCTGCTAATGCGTTTCCCAGCTAACTGCTCACAGCGGCTTCCTCCTGCTTTACATCCTCCTCCCTAATGACCCCCAACCACGCGGAGTCCACTCTCTTTACAGGATGGGTCTTCCCTTGGGACAGAGCTGCACAAGGAATTGATGAGACGAGAGGAAGGTGGGTGGGTAGTAGTGGACTGTGAGTGTTTTACTCCCAGGTGTAAAACAGCTTCTGGTAGCTCTGTCTGCACAGTAGTCCAGGCCTGGCCTTTCTCATGGTCACACCGTAGCTGAGTGAACTATGAAGCAACACGTCTGCTAGCTCCTACGGTCTCCTCTGGCTGACCCCATGTCCCTTCTGAAGTGCCCAGTGGAACCCGCAACACAAGGAGTAGGCACTCAGAGCCTCGCCGCTACTCACGGGCAGGAGGGACCCAACTGCACATGAGGACCTCCCCTGGAGTTACCGAAGCTCAGCTCACTCAGGTCCTGGCCCCGCGCTCCCCTCCACACTCACCCAAAGCTCAGAGAGGTTTACAGATGACTATGAGAGCAGCGTGGGACCGAGCGCAGCCCTGCGTCAGCCACTGCAGGTACCGAGGTCGAACTAAAACCCAGAGCAAAGCTCCGCTCCTGCGGGCGATGCTCACCCAACCAACCAACCCACCAACCAACCCACACCCCTCCTTCTCTCCTCCAGTGGAAAACGACACAGGAACTGGGGCGAAGCTACGGCTCCGGCTCCATCGGGCACCATGCCAGGACCTCAAGTCAGGGCTGAACCGAGCTCCAAGTTTCTTCATTTATCAACTAAACCAGATGGCAGAGAACTGTAATTTGGCTCCCGTTCCTTTCCAGTTATAGATCACCCCAACGGAAAGGGGAGAGGGTTTGTGGGACTATTGGAAGCTTTATGTTTTGTTGACAGTTCGGCTGGAACGAGGGGAAGGGAGCTGGAAGAGGCTGCTAATGAGGCGCAGGCAGATCGGGGAGGGGTATCGGGTACCAGGAACGTGCAGGGCACCAAGAGCTCCCACATCAAAGGCAGGCCGACTGCTTGTGTGATGTATTTTAGGCCAGAAGAACTGCCAACAGCAGTCGTGGAAACATCCCGGAGAAACAGAGCGGGATTCAACAGGGTCGTATCCAAGCTTTGGGATAGCTGCTCCCAGCATGGGCTGCCTCCAAAGGTCCTCTCTCCCGCTACAACCCGACACGGAGTGCTGTTGGGATGTTCAGCTTGCTTGTACAAAGCAGGGGCTTCTGGCCAGGAGCTGGTTTCAAAGACATCAAGACTGAAGGATACCCACGCCAGTGGAGCTGGATCCAGCAAGAGTCACCAGCAGGACAAGGAAGGGGATTGCCCCACTCTGTTCTGCTCTGGGGAGACCTCAGCCAGGGTCCTGCAGCCAGTTCTGGAGCCCCCAGGACAAGAAGGACATGGAACTGTTGGAGCAAGTCCAGAGGAAGCCACGAGGATGATGAGGGGGCCTGGAGCCCCTCTGCTGTGGGGACAGGCTGAGGGAGCTGGGGCTGCTCCTCCAGGGGGATCTCGAGCAACTTCCAGTACCTGAAGGGGCTGCAGGAAAGCTGAAGTGGGGCTTTTTATGAGGGACTCTGGTGCTAGGAGGATGGGTTCAAGCTAAAAGAGGGGAGATTGAGCAGACATCTGAGGCAGAAATCCCTCCCTGAGGCTGCTGAGGCCCTGGAACAGGTTGTCCAGGGAGGCTGTGGCTGCTCCATCCCTGGCAGTATCCAAGGCCAGGTTGGATGGGGCTCTGGGCACCCTGCTCTGGTGTCACTGCCCACGGCAGGGGGTTGGTGTGGGTGAGCTCTGAGCTCCCTTCCCACCCAACCCCCTCTGTGATTCTCAAAGGCTCGCTTCTCTGGGCTCAGCCAGGCCACACACAAAGCCACCTGCTCTTGCTAGCAAAGCCTCTGGGTGCCGTGGGCCACCTCGTTGGCTGTTGAGATCCCCCATGCAGTGTTTTCTGCTGCAGTTCAGACGCTGGAGCAGCGCTTCACGCTCTGAACGCCAGCACCCACAGAAGCTATCAGCTCCACACAGAACCCTGTGGCACCTCTGATGCCAACAGGGCAGAGTGACCACAGCCAAGAGCTTCTCTCCAGCACCAAGCAACAGCACAGAGCGTTGTTGGCAAAAGGAGTAAATGCTTCAGACACAGAGAGGGCGTAATAACCGCTCACGGGCGTGAGGAGCAAACCCATCCAGGGCAGTCTCTTCAGCAGTGAAGTGACTAACCCTGCAGAGGATTGAGCTGGGCTGCTCCTTCCCGATGCAAGCACTGCCACCACGCTCGTCAGACACAGCAGAACCTCACGTGCCCTCCGTGCTAAGGAGATCTTTCCAAAGGAGTATTCCCTATCTCTCACGTCTGTTACTACTCGGTGGAAGTGGAGGAGCCGGTGCACACCATCAAAACTAGAGAACTACTTCTTGTTTTGAAGGGGCAGAACTTCTTCCCCACCTCCACCTCCAGCAGATACTCTATAGATGAAGGCTCTCTATCTATTCCACTGACAGAAGAGTCCTCGGAGCCAAATCCTGCTCTGGGCCGACTGCAGGAGCCCAGCACAAGCCCCGTGTGGACTCGGCGCAGCGCTGCATTCTTCCCAAGGTTACTCACCAGCATGTGATCCCGCAGACATTCTGCTCCAGATGTAGCAACGGGAGGGAACACACGGCCTCTGAGCACGAAACCACCGGGTGCCTTAACTTTCCACTCGTAAAACTCTCCTCTACAGCGGGCACCTCCAGCGCTCGGCCAACATTACGACACACGCTGCTCCAGGCTCCCAGTCACTCTGGACCAGTTTATTCCAGAACAGGAGGCTGAACTCATCCCAGCTGTCACCATGAGCAGACACTAACTCGGGAGCATCCACAGAGCAAAGGATAAAGCTCTTTGGAAACACAAGGAGGACAATCTACCAGTCAAACAGAGGAGCTGATCATGCTGAGAGAGCGAGGTTTGCCACGGGAGATGGGTCACATCCCTCGAGGCACCAGAGTACAGCTGGGGGAACTGCTCCAGAAAAGGAAGAGACCTCCTGGTGAGCAAACATCCCGTGCTCTTGGCTCATCTTCACACCCCTACAACCTCACCTGGAGAAGGAAGGGAAACTAGATGTCCTCAGAGGTCCCTTCCAGCCATCCTATGATGCTGTACAGAACCCTTATGTTTGCAGAAACACCTCCTGACAGCCCTCACCAGCGTCACTCAAGGGTGAAGAAACACTCTTCCCTAGCAGTGTATTTTCACACTGAGAAACCACAGCAAGAAGTGAGCATAGTCCTCCCAAAACAGCCCAGTTCACCCTGTCTCCACAGAAGGAGCACAGGAGCAGGGTCTGTCTCAGCCCCAGCTGGGTCAAAGCCGCGGGGCAGAGGCCAGCAGTGCAGAAGGAGAACGGCCACACGTGTTAGTGTGGCAGGTACGGGTGGGAATCCAAGAGAAACTACATGAAGTCCAAGGCATCACCCGATCAGCCGGCAAGATCTACACTGCTATCGCAGCCCCAAGGCCAAACCAGTCGAGATCCCAGCGGTGAGAAGCCACCACGTCACTCCCTCACTACAAACCACTTCTCAAACCCATTTCTAACAGAGGAAGGAGAGGAGAAGCTGGAAGGGGAAGCAAGAAAGCGGCTGTTCCAAAGGCAGCTGAGCGAGGCGAGAGGCCACAGGCCATCCACAGACAACTCGTGTCACCCCACGGGCAGGAGGGCGTGCTGCAGGCTGGGAGGAAGCCAAGAGCGCTGACAGCACCCACCTCGTGACGGCCACTATGGCAGCGTGACTTCGTGACGTCAAGTTCTGAAGTCACTGCAAGATCCCAATCACCATGGGAGGCACCAGTATGAAAAGCAAGAGGAGTCCTTACCCCTATCTTCATCTCATCCTAAAAAGCAGAGTAAAAGCAAGCAGAGAGCTTTTCCACCACCCGTTCGTGTTCCATGAGAGATGAGAAGCTGCTGCAGTGAAGCCAGGGCCAGGCACAGCCTGTTCCCACCAGGGTAGAAGAAAACTTGCCAAGGCACAAACACCCCCCCAGTGTGCAAGCTCTGCGGTCATTCCCTGCGCTCACACGTACCTACTGCGATGGGGATACTGCTCCAAGTTAATCCCTTGGGATCTGATAAGAGGATGAGTAAAGAACAACCTCTGGCTGGACCAAGAGCTTCTGGTGGTGGTGTGCATCTTCCTCCAGCACCCTGCAGACTCAGCTGGACCTTTAGCAGCAAAGCATGGCTACCTGGAGAAGCACTCAGAGATCTACTGGGAAGTGCCAGGGAGGGTCTGGAGGTAGCACCTTCTGCAGAAGCTGTCTCTGCCCAGGTGGCATCAAAGGCCAAAGGCATCCTGGCTTGGATCAGCAAGAGTCTGGAGGTGTTCAGGGTTAGGCTGGATGAAGTGCTGAGTGGCACGATCTAGATGTCAGATGCCAGGTTGACTTGGCTGGTTTTAGGTTGGACTGGATGATCTTTAAGGTCTTTTCCAGCCTCATCAGTACTGTGAGACTGTGAGTGTGGCCAGCAGGACCAGGGACATCGTT
>VZRI01006246.1:140039-167752 GCA_013397515.1 Upupa epops
CCCCCCGGCCATCCCGAGATCTCTCGATGGTCACCACTGGTCACCGTGAGACCCTTCCAGACCCTCCACCCCAGGCCCGCACTGGGTCTGGGGGGTCCAAGGTGCTTCCTCGCAAGAGGCAGTGATAAACCCGCTGGTTTGTTTTGCTGCTGTAGGAAATCACAGCCTGGGTTGGGTTGGGAGGGAGCTCAGAGCTCCCCCAGTGCCAACCCNCCCAGTGCCAACCCCCTGCCATGGGGAGTGACACCTCTCACCAGAGCAGGGTGCCCAGAGCCCCATCCAACCTGGCCTGGGGCACAGCCAGGGATGGAGCAGCCACAACCTCTCTGGGCAACCTGTTCCAGGGCCTCAGCAGCCTCACAGGGCTCAGATCTCAGCTCAATCTCCCTCCTTCCAGCTTGAACCCATCCTCTCAGGGGAGCCCCTCACATAAACTCCCTCTCCAGCTTTCCAAAGCAGCATCTAGGACTCAATCCCCCAAAACACCCCAACCCCAAACAAGCGCAGGGGATTGTATAAACCCACAGGATCCGGGGAGATTTTGCAAAACACTTGATTTGTGAGCATTCCGGGGCTGGTTGCAGCTAACAGCCTCCCTCAACGTCTCGCTGTTCGCTAGCAGAGAGTTTAATTAAGGACTGACAACCCTGACTCATCTGCTTTCCCTAGGAACTGGAATGAAGCTAAAACAGTGCATGAGGTAAGATTCAATTAAATAGATTCATGTGAGAGGCAGAATGTAGAGTGTAGCAGGGCTGAGACTCCTCACAGCCAGCACCTTCTGGGTTTCACCTACTAGAAGCTGGTAACTGTGGTAGAAATGGAGAGTTAACGCTCAGACCCATCTTCCTCCCCTCGCTCGGTGGGCAAAACACCTGTCATGTTCACACGTGGATGATCCTCACACTCCATCCCCCTGTGAAACCCTCCTGGATTCAAGGTAGGGATGGAAATCCAGTCTCCAACAGAGAGTCCTCTAGGAGCATCAGGAAGTGATTTTTAGCCAGGACACAGGCTGGGTGTCCAGTGGTTTCACAAGTTAAGTGGCCAAGAGGGCCAACAGCAGCCTGGGGGGATCAGAAGGGGGGTGGTTAGCAGATCGAGAGAGGGTCTTCTCCCCCTCTACTCTGCTCTGGGGTGAGACTGCCTGGAGGACTGTGTCCAGTTCTGGGCCCCTCAGTTCCAGGAGGACACAGAGCTGCTGGAGAGTGACCAGCACAGAGCAATGAAGAGGATGAAGGAAGGAGAGCAGCTCCCTGCTGAGGACAGGCTGAGGGAGCTGGGGCTCTGGAGCTGGGAGAAGAGGAGGCTGAGGGGGGACCTCATTCCTGGCTCTCAATCTGTGAGGGGTGGGTGTCAGGAGGATAGAGCCAGGCTCTGCTCAAGGGCATCTGGGGACAGGACAAGGGGCACTGGGTGCCAGCTGGAGCAGAGGAGGTTCCCTCTCCATCTCAGCAGGACCTTCTTCCCAGGGAGGGTCCCGGAGCACTGGACCAGGCTGCCCAGGGGGGCTGTGGAGTCTCCTTCTCTGCAGACGTTCCAGCCCCGCCTGGCTGTGTTCCTGTGCCACTTGGTCTGGGTGATCCTGCTGTGGCAGGGGGACTGGACTGGATGATCTTTGGAGGGCCCTTCCCATCCCTAAGGATTCTAGGATTTGCAGCACCAAGGCTGAGCTGATGTCACGTGTGTGACCATTCAAGCAGGGAGTCCCGTTAGAAGTCAGTGTTCAGGTCTCCTAAATAAAGTCTCTCCTTGACACTCCATCAACAGAGGGGAGCACAGAAGACAAAGGGTTAAAGAAGGGGTTAATCACCCATTCTCCCAGTGGAAACCCCCCTGTAGGCCAATCTTTGGCCCTACACATAGAACATGAGTTTCAGCTCCACTGTCCTCTGCCTCAGGCCCCCAGCTTGTCCCTCCTGTGTCCAGAGATGAAGAACCACACCAGAACCATCAGTACATCGTGCTTCGCCCTCCAACAGCGAGTGCACGGGACCCTACAATGCTCCAGTGCACGAAGCCACCCCCTTTCACCACCTCCGAGCTCTTTATTAAATCAAAATCTCCTAAAAAAGCACTTGAGGTAACAGGAGTAACCCAACAGCGCTCACGAAGAGCCTCTCGTGGATCTACATACCTGACTGAGCACACCGTGAGCGATTCCCCTCATGCTGCACCATGTCTGGGAGGTGACGGAACAGCCCTGCTGACACTGAACAGATCTGAGCCCCTGAGTCACCGCACAGCATCTCCGTACCAGCAGCTAACTGGCCCTGACCCGTAACCTTTAGCCACCAATAAGGAAGAGCCAGTTTCCACTCGGAATGAAATTTCATGCAGTCATTCTTCTGCCTAAACCCAAACCGCGGGGAAATGCCTTCCCTCTGAGAAAAGCAGAACAAGAGCAGATATTGTTGCGGCCTCAACACGAATCCAATTTCCTTCCCCGGGGCAGAGAGCTAGGCTGGCAATTAATTTCACTTTCTCCAGACGAATGATGAAAATAAGGAGCGGAGCTTTCGTAACTGAGGGGGGGAAAGGACGAGAAGGACCGTGGTTGGTGGTGCTGCTGGACTTCAGAGAGCCACAAGAACCTTCAGTCAACTCTACACTGTGTTTTCTCATCGTGTTCTCCCCAGGTAACCTGTCACTACGAGTCTGCTCCTTGGAGAGAGGCTACAAAATGTTTTAGGGCAAAGTAAGCTGGGTTTTTTCCCCTAGGAACCATCTTTTCATTCTGAACAATCCTTTCCTTGAAGGATCATCCTCCTCACGGTACACGCAGCACTCAGTTTGGTTTTAAGCTGCAGCAAGGAGCTCACTTTTACCTCCCAGGGGCTCTGGATTCTCCCTCATTTACCAGCAGGACCTGCAAGAACACGGGGGCTGTTAAGGAGCTGCACAGCCGAGGGGACTCCCCAGGAGATACTGGCAGAACTCAGGCTGCTGATACTTCAAGGGAAACATCAACCCAACAGCGCAGTTCTTCACCTTGAGCCATACAGAGTGTTTATACAACAGCTGCTCAGCAGCCAGCAGCGTTCAGCCGCACTTCCTTCTACCCCAGAGCAACGGGAAGAGACGCAGGGTCTGAACTTCCACGGGTAATTTCAGGCATAATCAAACTCATTAGCACTGTGGGGTTTATCCAACACCGTGAGGTGCTCTCCACCGGGAGCGCAGAACCATGTCCCAGGGTGCGAATGATCTGGGGGCACCCAGAAGCAAACTAACTGCCCGAGGTTTGTTAAAACCTTCCTTTCAGCAGAGGCAGGGTGAAGGGTGTTGCAGTGAGGATCCCAATTCAGGGATCCTCAGGGATCCTCCTCGCTGCAGGGATCCCAATTCAGCCTGCAGCCAGTACAAGTGGAGAACAACCATGCTCTGTGGTTTCTGAGGCGACCCAGCTGCTGACAAACTATGTTTACAGATGAACCCTCCATAAACTGGGAGCACTGGGAATCTATTCTGTGTGCTGCTACACAGAGCGAGCGGTACCCTGAAAATCCACACTGCCAGTGCCCAGCTCCTGAGACAGCTCAGCTCTCAGAGGTTGGCTCTAAGCACTAACGGTAGTGCACGAGGGACTTGTGCAGCGCTGCGAGTACGAGGATGCTCTCCACACCCACCTCCAGGACACACAGAGCGGCGCTGACACTCCTGAACTCAAGAAGAGTTGATGTTAAAGCTACCAGAACTGAACCAACACCAGCGTCGTGCCCGGTCTGTTCTGGGGCCGAGCTCTGTTAACATCTACACTCAAGACCCATCTCCACGGAGCCCTTGCAGCACAGCACCCAGAGATCTAGTTGCTCATACAAAGTTGTTTAATATTAAGCACTGAAACACTTACAAAGCTGAAGACAGAGTGTCTTCAGCCATTTCAAACACAAAGAACCCCCCCCAGCAGCCATCGAGACACAGCTGGCTGTTCTTTTCACCTCTCTGACACAGCAGAGGAGAGTTTCTTCTGGGGACTCCTGCTGAAACCCAGCAATCTCAATGGCGTTTAGGGAAGATCCAGTCTTTCATGCTGGTAATAACATCTGGGGACAACAAAGCCCTAAGTTAAACCCCACCAGTAAAGAGAAACAGTCTCAAGCAGAAGAGACCTGCCCAGCCAGAGAAGGGCAACGAGGCTGGGGAGAGGGCTGGAGAACAGGGCCTGTGAGGAGAGACTGAGGGAACTGGGGTTGTTTAGTCTAGAGAAGAGGAGGCTGAGAGGAGACCTCACTGCTTCCTACAGCCTCCTCACAGGAGGTTGTAGGAGGCTGCTGCTGGTCTCTTCTCCCAAATTCCTAATGACAGGACAAGGGGCAGTGGCCTCAAGCTGCATCAGGAGAGGGTGAGATTGGATCTTAGGAAGCAGCTCTTTGCTGAGAGAGTGGCTGGGCACTGGACCAGGCTGCCCAGGGAGAGGGTGGAGTCCCCATCCCTGGAGGGGTTTAAAAACCGAGTAGCTAGAGCCCTTGAGGCCACGGTCTGGGGGTTGGGGAGCTGTTTGGGCTTGGTGATCCTGGAGGTCCTCTCCAGCCATGAGGATTCTATGAAAAACCAGCGTCAAGAACTGGTTGGAAGCTCGGAAGGCATCTGCCATCCAGTGGCACACCGAGAAACTTCAAGAGCGAAGGAAAAGGAGGGGTGGTACTGCTGTGGTGGGGGTGCGATGGGAGAGTATTGTAGGTGTTTCTCATTTTTCTTACAAGAAAATCGAGGAAGTGCAGAAAGGAGCTTTCCCCCCCATTAAAGGCCTCTGGAGAAAAGAGGAGAACCTGATAATCTTTAAAGAAAAACAAATGCTATGACTCCATCTGCTTCCAGAGGGGAAAGATTCTGGATCTCAAGAACTCAGTTTAGCTGAGGACTAGAACACAGCAATGGCTGTGACCTGCAGTCAGACATTCAGCCTAAAAATAAGGCACAGGATCACTTACTACACAAGCTCGAGTCTCCACACTAGCAGTAAAGCTCATTATTGTGTTGAGGAGTAACTGGGAGAGGTGCAGATATTCACAGAATCCCAGTGATTGAGGCTGCCAAAGCCTTCTGAGCTCCTCCAGCCCAGCCCAGCACCTAGCATCACACCAGTGACCACATCAGGGCACTAAGGGCCACAGCCAGGCTGTCCGTCAACACCTCCAGACACAGGGACTCCCCCACTGCTCTGGGCAGTCCAGTCCAGGCTCTGAGCACCCCCACGTATCTCCTCTTCTCCAGGCTGAACCCCCCCAGCTCCCTCAGCCTCTCCTCATCAGCCTTTCCCTCCAGTCCCTTCCCCAGCCTCGTTGCTCCTCTGCACCTGCTCCAGCCCCTCCATCTCTTTCTTGCAGTGAGGGGCCCAGCACTGCCCCCAGGACTCGAGGGGAGGCCTCCCCAGTGCCCAGTGCAGGGGGAGAATGACATCCCTAGTCCTGCTGGCCACAGCAGTGCTGATCCCAGCCAGGATGCCATTGGCCTTTGGTGCCACCTGGGCAGCCTGCTGGCTCCTGATCAGCAGGGATGATATCATCCAGCACTGCCAGCTCCCTGTCTGGCAGGAATCACCTAGAGGAACCTTTTCCCTCAGTGCTCTCAGCCTGTGAGATGGTGAGACAGTATTAATGGGCGCTAATTCCTGTGCCAGGGATCCTCCTGAGAAGAAACCTTTAGTGAAGAACTTGTAGAGCCCTTGGGTTTGAAATCTGCAAGCTTTGGCATCTTGTCCTCCCTCTACAAATATTCAGACTTCAAAAAAACCCAACCCCAAAGCTTTAAACACTCCAGCAGCCACTTCCTAGCCACACATGAACTGTTCCTGCATGCCATCCATTACCTTCGGTCACTCCTTCCGGAAGCCGGAATGATTTTGGGGGGAATCTGGGAAACCTTGGGGGCTTCTTGGATGGGGAAGTCCTGATGATGGCACAGATCTCTTTTCTGTCACGCAGAGGCTGAAACGATCAACAACAGACACTTCAGTCACAGCAGAAGCACTCTTCCACCTTTCAGGTAGCTGTAGGCAGCAATAAGGTCTCCCCTCAGCCTCTAGTTTGCTTGCACTGAAGGATTAATGCAGGTGAGGTGCTGGTTTGACACGAGATGCTGTACCAATCCAGTCCAGGGGTTTGGTTGCAGCTTTTGAACTGCCCAGCGGACAGAACTGAACCTGTGGTTTGTTGTGCAATTGGAGGGGTTGCTCTAAGTACAACCAGCTTTGGCCTGTGCCGTGAGGAATGATCTGTTTGGGTTTAATCATTAAAAATGGGATCCTCAGGAGGGACACGTGGAGCTCTGCGGGCTTTGCAGAGCTCATTTGCTAAGCAAAACCTGAAACTGATACTTCTGGTTTTATTAGTCCTGCAGTGCTGCTTCAGTAGACAACAGAGCCACAGAGTATTCCTGGTTGGAAAGGATCTCCCAGATCCCCCAGTCCAACCATTCACACAGCAACAACAAACCCCAACCCCTGATCAGACAGCAGCACCAAACACACTCCACCAGATAAACTAACCCCACAACAATCTCTGCCACCACAGCAGCCCCTGAAGCACCATGTCTGCAGGTTCCTTAAACACTTCTGGGAATGGGGACTCCACCACCTCCCTGGGAAGGCCCTGCCAGTGCCTTCCGGAAGGAATCTCTGCCTCAGATCCAGTCTGACCCTCCCCTGCCTCAACTGCAGAGCAGTGCCCCTGCTTCTGGTAGCAGGCACCAAGGAGAAGAGGCCAACAGTCACCTCTCCACAACCTCCCTTCAGGGAGTTGGAGAGGGCAGGGAGATCCCCCTCAGCCTCCTCTTCTCCAAACTCCCCCTGCCCAGCTCCCTCAGCCTCTCCTCACACGACTGGTTCTCTCAACCCCTCCTGAGTTGGGTAGCTCTGCTCTGGACCCCTTCCAGCATCTCCCTGTCTCTCTCCCATCATGAGGGGCCCAGATCTGAACCCAGGACTCGAGAGGAGCCCTCCCAAGGGCCAAGTCCGAGGGCACAAAAACTCCCCTTCCCCTGCTGCCCACGCTCTTCCTGCTCCAGACCAGGCTGCTGTTGGCCTTCTTGGCCACCACCTGGGCACCCTGCTGGCTCCTCTGAAGCCGGCTGTCCGCCAGCACCCCCAGGTCCTTTTCTGCTGGGAAGCTTTTGAGGCCCTCATCCCCCAGCCTGTAGCGGTGCCTGGGGTTATGGTGGCCAAAGTGCAGGACCCAGCACTTGGCCTGACTGTCCCTCAGACAATTGGCCTTGGTCAATAGACAGGCTGGATCCAAGTCCCTCTGTAGTGCCCTCCTATCCTCAAGCACATCAACCCTCCCCTATCTGGTGTCATAACACTTAAACCTGATGGACTACTCTAAGCCCTGAATTTTCACCATTCCCTGGGTTTTTGGGTCTGTGCTCTCCAAAACCAAGGCCAAGCAGCAGTTTAGTGCAGCACAGAACACAACTAGGGGGTAAAGCACTCCCCACCACTTCTCACCTTCAGCTCAACTGTAGTGTCGGTGATGATTCGAAACTCTCACTTCAGTTTTACACCTCTGCTCATTGGGAACACTCACCCTCCCAGCTCCTGTCCCTTGGCTCTGCTGCTCGCTCCTCTGGTCTGCTGCCAACCCTGCTGCTTCAGCTGAAGTGGTTCCTGGAGCATGGGGCTGCCCAAGTGACAATGGACCCTCTTCTAAGGGGTCAGGCTTGTCTTGCCTCCTAGACAGCAGTCTTTTGGGTGATGATGGACCCTCTTCTGAGGGATCAGGCTTGTCTTGTCTCCTAGGCAGCAGTCTTTTGGGTGATGATGGCCCCTCTTCTGAAGGATCAGGCTCGTCTTGTCTCCTAGACAGCAGTCTTTTGGGTGATGATGGCCCCTCTTCTGAAGGATCAGGCTCGTCTTGTCTCCTAGACAGCAGTCTTTTGGGTGATGATGGACCCTCTTCTGAGGGATCAGGCTCATCTTTTCTCCTAGACAGCAGTCTTTTGGGTGATGATGGACCCTCTTCTGAGGGATCAGGCTCATCTTGTCTCCTAGACATGGGCCTTTTGGGTGATGATGGATCCTTTTCTGACAAATCAGGCTTTTTTTTCCTCCTGTACTTCAGCCTTTTGGGTTTAGCGCTTTGGTTGTCAGGCTAAAGGATGAAATGATGTGTGTTACAAACAATTCTGCCTGACACAACGGATCCCCATAGCCTGGGAAGCACTAACAGAGTCCTACTGCCAGGACTTGGGCTCCACACTGAGGAAAACCAGTGAGCTGAGGAGGACCTACAGCCACTAGATGCAAGCTACAGCTTCCCTCTCTGCCCCTGTCCACACGCAGCCCTGCCAGGGGTATGGCTGCACTTCCAGAGAGAGTCTTCCACCCACACGAGGAAGGGGAAAGTAACCAGTGCTACAACCTGGCTGATTTATTAAGGCTTTCACCTTTCTCTCCGGTCCTAACGGTGAAGGGCAGCGCATACCAGCTTTTAGGGTTGGAGTTCTCTCTGTCGCAGCTGTGATTTTACAGACTTTTTTTCCTGTGATAGATTTCCAACAAATTAATTCACTTTGAGACAAAGACCACGGCTACTCTCCACTCGACGCCTTACAGGATGGCTTTCAAAGGAGGATTATTCCAAAGCCACCCACGTCACACGCTTTATCCCTTTCATACAACCCTCGTCCCCCTCTCCCCACCAGCAGAGCTGCTTTACTCCTCCTTTCTTTCCTTGAGGAAGCCCAGTTGCTTGTTAATCCTACATGCACCCAGCTGCTTACTGCCAGACACACAGACTGTGGGCACAGAGGCACTGCAGAATCGCAGCCGTCTCGGCCAGTGGCAACTCCTGCTGCTGCTATTACAGTCCAAATTAAGAAGGGAAAATTACCCGGTACCTGGGCCACAGCCAGAATTGCATCAGTACAGAGGCTGTAGTGGTGTTAAGGGCTCCTAGCTGTCTCTGTGGAGCTGATAGGGAAGAAGTTCTAGTAAGGAGCATGACACGAGCAGCTCTGTTCCTGAGGGAGTTAAACTGGAAACACTCATCGCTCGCTGAGCTGCCCGGGGATTCAATAGGGAACACGCAGCCTTTGGGGTCTTTTTACTTTGTTCTCCTCCTTGTTCCTGGGAATTTTCAACTCACACTTCTGTTCCTGACACAACCGAGCTCAGCCTGTGCCAGGGGGACAGATGACCCAGCGGGAGGCTGGTTGTGAGGTTCTGCCATCACCTAAGTTTGTGGAGAAGATTGTCTCACCACTAGGAGAAGTGCTTCAGGTCACGCTTTACCTCCTGCCAGAGTAGTTGAAACTCTTGATGCTGAGGAAGTGTTATCGCCAGTTGCTGGTTTCCTTCTAGGAGAGGAGGACAAAAAATTAGCAGCTACTCTGAAAGAACCTAACACTCAAAAAGGCAGCAATGTCTAAGGGAATCCTAGGGCCACACAGACTGGGCGCTAAGGGGTAAGGCGTTGAGTTCCTTCACTACAGTCATCTGATAGTTTATCACCCAGTCAAGCAGCTCTTTCTCAAGGTACTGGCCATCTAAGACTCACAAAAACCATTCAGTGCTGAAGCAGACTGGGAGAGAAATATTTAAGAGAAAAATCAGGTTCACAAGAGACTTCAGACTGAATCCTGGAGAGATCTGGAACACTAAACCTGGTTCTGAATGGAAACAGCTGCATGGAAGACTGCAAACAGCAGCACAAGGGTTAAAAGAAATGAGAGTGTTCCTAGAAAAACACTCTAGTTTTACATCGGGACCTGGAGGTGGCATGGTGACAAGGCCAAGCATCAAAGAGCCTTCTCTGTGATAAAAACCACACCACAGCAGAAAACACAGTGTCCTAACAGCAGGAGGGTGGCAAGAGGGGCAGCAGCTTCACCAAGCTTTACGAAGGCTGAAAGCAGCAAGATGCTGAAGCAAAGGAGAGCCCCGAATAAGCTGGTGGTTCCTAAAGATCTACCCAGAACTTTGAATAGGCAAGCACAGAACATCCACAACTTGAACAAGGACCATGGGTACAGTTCCTGCTCCGTACCCCCAGCAGAGCACCCGGGCACTCATCTCTCACTGACTGTGATTGAAGGAAACCTGAACAGAGTAAGAGCCATCAGCTGAAAGCAACCTCTCTAGGGCTTTTGTAAAAATAGAACACTTCTCCCCTCTAAAATACCCTTCCCTGAGTTTTCTCAGGTTGATGTCCCAGGAGGACACCGAGACAGAAGTCTCCAAGGCAAACTCTTACCTAACTTCAGGCACAAATCTCAAAGATAGCAACAGAATCCCAGAATGACTGACACTGGCAAAGCCCTCGGAGCAACTCCAGCCCAGCCCAGCACCTAACATCATCCCAGCGGCCACCCCAGGGCACTCAGGGCCACAGCCAGGCTGTCCTTCAACACCTCCAGACACAGGGACTCCCCCACTGCCCTGGGCAGTCCAGTCCAGGCTCTGAGCACCCTTTCCAGGAGGAAGGGCTTCCTAACAGCCAACCTCACCCTCCCCTGGCAGCTTCAGGCTCTGCCCTCTCATCCTATCACTGGTTGAAGAGCCCAATCCTCACCTGACTGCAACCTCCCTTCTGACAGGGAGTTGGGGAGAGGACCTTATGAATCTCCTCTTCTCCAGGCTGAACCCCCTCAGGTCCCTCAGCCTCTCCTCATCAGCCTCTCCCTCCAGCCCCTTCCCCAGCCTCGTTGCTCCTCTGCACCCACTCCAGCCCCTCCATCTCTCTCTTGCAGTGAGGGGCCCAGCACTGCCCCCAGAACTCAAGGGGAGGCCTCTCCAGTGCCCAGTCCAGGGGGAGAATGCCATCTCTAGTCCTGCTGGCCACACTAGTGCTGATCCAAGCCAGGATGCCCTTGGCCTTTGGTGCCACTTGGGCACTCTGCTGGCTCCTGTTCAGCCGGTTGTCACCCAGTGCTGCCAGGTCCCTCTCTGCCAGGCTGCTCTCCAGCCACTCATCCTCCAGTCAGTAGCTCTGCTAGGGGTTAGGTGAGGACATGGGTATCTGAGACTCAACAGGAGTTGTGTGCAGGATCAGAGGATTTTTCAGTGTTTCAAACATCACCCAAAGAGGGACAAACACCCGGAACATTGAGGTGGAAAGAGCCTGCTCTGCAGATTACCCTCTCGCACATTGGTCTTGAAAATCCTCCATCACAGGTTCTGAAACACAGAAAAGCTGAACGTTAACAGAAAGAAGGTTAAGCAGGGCAGATGTTTCACTGCAAGAAAGATCATACAACAAAATATGAGAAGCAAATGCAGGCCACCACCAGGGAGCTGCTCCCTACTATGGGCATCATTCAATACCTGGAATCTTCAGTCAATTTCTGGGTCCCCCAGCTCCAGGAGGACAGGGAACTGCTGGAGAGTCCAGTGCAGAGCCACTGAGATCATGAAGGGAGGGGAGCATCTCCCTGCTTAGGAAAGGCTGAAGGAGCTGGGAACAAAGGAGCCTGAGGGGGGACCCCATGACTGCTGATCAAGATGGAAAGGGTGGGGGGCAGGAGGAAGGAGCCAGGCTCTGCTCAGGGGCATCCAATGCTGGGACAAGGGGCAGCGGGTGTCAGCTGGGACAGAGGAGGTTCCATATCAAGAGGAGAAACACTTTCTTCACAGGGAGGGTGCCAGAGCCCTGGAAGGGTCTGCCCAGATGAGATGTGGGGTCTCCTTCTCTGGAGCCGTTTCAAACCCACCTGGCCTGTTCCTGCACCACTGGATCTAGGGGATCCTGCTGTGGCAGAGGGACTGGACTGGATGATCTTTTAAGGTCCCTTCCAACCCTCAACATTCTCCGAGTCTGTAGATGTGTCCTCAGTGGGATAACTGCTCTATCTTTTACCCAAGTCCCTCCAAGAGGGCGAGGTTTGGGGGTGTTTATGCTCTGAAGTATCCCATGAAAGCATTACCTACGATTGCTGAAAGATTGGAGATCTGTGGTAACTTATCTATGGGCACTGCTCTGCTGGAGTCCAGGAGAGTCGAGTTCTTGCACTGGCCGAAGTCCTCAGGGTAAAAATGACTTGGTTCTAGAGAAAAACAACGTTAAGTGCTCATTTCTTAGCGTGCAATCCACACAGTTCTCAAATTAGTGGCCAAACAGAAAGCCAGACAAGATTTTATAGCAAAGAGAAAGCACTGTCTTAGCTCAAAGAGGGTTTGGGAGGAGTTTAACTCAAAGCAGATTTGCTGGTCACCCGCAATGAACAGTTTGGATCAACAGTGAACACGTTACATTTACAGTGTGATTCAAACTACACCAGGGCCTGGTTCATACCCAGCTGGGGGAGCTGACAGACACATTAAGCACAGCCTGGCTTAGAGTAAAGTCAAACAAAGAGGGGTCTGCTAGGCTTTCTACTGTAGACAGTGCCCCAACGTTATCTACATCAAAAACAGCCTAAAAAGGTAATTCGGAGGTCTCACCTGAGCCATCATCTCTGAATGTTTCAGGGGATGGGAGACTGTTCAGGCTGTTACTAGCACTGGTGCTACAGTCCACCATTGTATCTACTTCTACACATTCGAGGAGAAAGGTTGAAACACCCGTAGGAAGAGACAATCCTGTACCTTGGAAAAAGAAACAAAGCCATCAGGATTTCCTTATCTGAGCATTGTTCCTGTGAGGAACTAAATATTGAGGCTATGACTGAGTGGTTAGGGAGATCACAGAATCACAGAGGCTGGAAAAGCCCTCGGAGCTCCTCCAGCCCAGCCCAGCACTTAACATCACCCCAGCAGCCACCCCAGGGTACTCAGGGCCACAGCCAGGCTGTCCTTCAACACCTCCAGACACAGGGGCTCCCCCACTGCCCTGGGCAGTCCAGTCCAGGCTCTGAGCACCCTTTCCATGAGGAAGGGCTTCCTAACATCCAACCTAACCCTCTCCCAGCACCCTGGGCACACTGATGCCTCCTGTTCAGCCAGTTGTCACCCAGCACTGAGAGGTCCCTCTCTGCCAAGGCTGCTCTCCAGCCACTCATCCCCCAGTCTGCAGTAGCGCTGCATGGGGATGATGTTGGGATGAAGGCTGGACCTGCTGATCCTGGAGGTGCTTCCAGTCAGGAAGGTCCTATGATTCTATCAGGACTTCTGCAGTAGTTCTATACAGACAGACACCAGATGTAATCACAGCACGGATGGCCACTGTACTCACTTGAAGTCACATCAGTTCTCAAACTTCCTTTACTTTCCAAGTTTTCCTCCTGTTTCCTCAGGATGCAGACAAAGAAGCCCAAGTTACACACAGGATGGCAGCAGAGGAATCAATTTCCCTGTCTTCCCATTTATTTCTTCTCATTTATTTCATCTCTTTGAGGCCAAACTAATGCTGCTCCCTTTCAGAATCCTAACCCATTTCTACAGACACAATCACACAGCATATAAGAGTTTGCACCAAATGTGAAGAACTAGTGGACACTGAAGAGGCAGCAACACTTGAAAGACAGAGTTTTACTCCAATATCACTTGGCCCCTCTGCTGCAGCACATTTCCTCATTAAAGATAATTAGTACTATTGTTTTCTCACGTTACCTATAGCTCCACCAGCTTTTACTGTGGCCATAAAACAGGGAGAGTATCATCAAAACACACGTTCAGCCCCCAAAACACACGAGCATGCGTGACTCAGCTTGATTAGAAGAAGGATTTAACTTCTCCTCCCTCCATTATGAGTTGGTAGAACTCTCACCTTCAGCAGTGCAGTGCTGTCCCCAGCTGTCTCTTTATTTTCCACATCTGTTGCATCTCTGACTTTCACCCGACTGCTGCAGTTGAAGAACAGAGCTAAGCTCAACACAGAGCTGCTCTGCTGTAGAAGAGGGTAAAACACTACCAAATGCCTTTGAAACGTCAACAAACACTGAGAAAGCATCAACTCACAGAGATTTCAGACCAGAGGCAGCTCACTCAGGCAAAACAAGATCAGTGATGAGTTAGTGTTACTAACAGTGTCTTTGAATCAGTTCTACCAGACCTTTGGCTGCACAAGCGACTCGCTCCAGTGACTTCAAGACCTTCGCTGATTTTGGGGAGATTTTTCACACTCAACTTTCTCTTCAGGCCTAGAGAAGAGCCAGGGTTTTTTTCAGTAATTGTAGTTTTTAACATTAGAATTGAGAGTTATTATTTCTAATACAGCACTTTGAGCAGTTCCCCCTCTTCCATCCCGTAACAACCTCTGACTCTATCACCACAGACACTGGGAAGTCTCAATTTGCTTTATTATTTATACCCAAACCTTTCCTCAGCAAGACAATAAATCACTCAGACTTCAGGAAACACTTCAAGCACTTCAGAAACCTCTCGATTAATCAGAGACTAAACCACCCTGGCAGCTCAAACAAATCAGTTTGAAATAAGGTTATTAGGGGCTTCACAACAGTCTCTAGATCAAGTGCTCCTTGCAAAGGCCACGCTGACACCATTACTGCTGAACCAGCAACCTTCTCATCCCCAAACCAACGCTCTAAGTTGCTCAGCTCTGTGTTTTACCCTCCCAGCACAGCGCTGAGTCCTTTAGCTGAGCTCAGGGCAGGCCAATTTATGAGCATGACCTTTGTCTTCCCTAAGGATGTAAAGCATCCTTGAGCCATCAAGGCTCAAGAGGACTGAACAGCCACAAGGACAGGAGTCAGCAGAGCAGGATGGCCACAGAAAATGCTGCCTTACCTCCTACAAGTAAAAGCTTATCTTTACACTTCCAAGATCAGACCAGGACACCCTACACTGCTCTTCCCCGTTTACTGAGCAGGTTTCACCACCGCCATCAGTCTTCACTTGAATCCCAAGCTCAATTCTTTCCCTTTAAAGCCTTCTTTTCTCAACTCAAGAGCTGCTGAACCTGCTAACCCACATTCAGCCAGTCAGTGCCTTTTGAGGAACAACTTCTGAAGGCTCTCTGAGGTGGGAAAGGGCTTTTCCTTGCCACTTCCATAGGAGGTGGCTGCAGAGACTCCACAACCTCACCTGGAAGCGAGGGGATCCCCTCTAGGAGAACCTGCTCGAGCAGCGGGGCTGCACGGGATGACCTCCAGCGGTCCCTTCCAAACTCCCCTTGGTGAGGGACAGGCAGATGCCCTTCCAGGACCACGAATCACCCCAAAGCAGCGCTCTCACCTCATCCCAGCCTCACAAACCTTACCCACGCACGGGGGTGAGGGGGGGGCCTCTGCGAGCCCTCCCTGCCCTGAGCACCCCGCTGTGCCCAGGCCAGGCCAGACCAGGCCAGGCCAGGCCAGGCCAGGCCCCTCTCTCCCCGGGGCCTCTCCTTACCCTGCCCCGCACCNATGCGCGGCGCTGCCCTGCGGCCGCCAGCAGGGGGCGCTGCAGCCCCGAAGCGGGACCGGGAGCGCTGTGGCGGCGGCGCTTCCCACGCCCGGCCCGGGCTCCTCCGACCCTCGGTGAGGGGCTGGGAGAGCTCTGCGGGCGGCTGTGGAGCAGGGAAAGAAGGGGGTGTTGCCCCTGATCGGCCTCTTCAGCTTTCCTGTAGCCCCTTCAGGTACTGGAGGCTGCTCTGAGAGCCCCTGGAGGAGCAGCCCCAGCTCCTTCAGCCTGTCCGCACAGCAGAGGGGCTGCAGCCCTCTGATCAGCCTTGCGGCCTCTCCTCTGGACTTCCAAGAGCTCTGCATCCTTCCAGTACTGGGGACTCTAGAGAGAGTAGAGGGGGAGAATCCCCTCCCTTACCCTGCTGGTGACTCCTGTTTGATCCAGCCCAGGGCAAGGTTGGCCTTCTGGGCTGCCCTCACACCCTGCCAGCTCTCATTGAGCTGCTCCAACACCCCCGAGTCCTCTTCCTCAGGGCTGCTCTTCATCCATTCCGCTTGGGATTGCTCCCAAACCAGGTGCAAGACCTTCCACTTGGACTCATGGAATACCCCTGCCTGGTGCCAGCTCCCTGCCAGCCATCACAGATCTGAACTGGATGCTGCTGCTGCTCCCTCTTAACTGGTTCTGACCAATAAATGTGCCGGTGGATCTGGTTTTAACGTTACACCTCGCATCATTTGTGTTCCTTTAACTCACGTTTCAGCTTCTATAGAGTCACAGCCTGTTTGGGCCTGGAAGAGACCTCTGAAGGTCATCTAGTCCAACTCCCTTGCTAGAGCAGAGGAATCTCATTGCTTAATTGTGGTAATAGAATCACTGGGGTTGGAAGGGACCTCCAGAGGCCGTCTAGTCCAAGGCCCCTGCAGCGAGCAGAGACATCCTCCTAGATCAGGTTGCCTAGAGCCCTGTCTAGCCTCCCTTGAAAACTTCCCGATAGCAAAGAGGAGCCTGAGAGCATCCGGAATCAGATCAAGTGGTAAAAGCCCTGGCAGGCCCTGAGCAGCAGTTCCAGCTGTTGTGCTGGTGTCTCTCCAACATAAAAATAACCCAAACACCAGGGTTGCCATTGCTTTTCTCAGTAAGGGCTTCCTGCTGGAAGGTCCTGGCTGTGAGGCAGCTGCAAGGGATGAGTCACTGCTTGGGATTTTCTCTTGCTACCATTGAGCTAAACTCAAGTTCATCTTGGTAACCGCAATGCACACAGCGTTTAGCTTGGTGGAGAGCAAATGAGGTCAGGACAAGCGGCAGAGGAAAGGGTTGAATTCTTGAGGGATACGTGAACTTTTGTAGAAATAAAGGCATTTTTGAAAGGGCTACTTGAAAGCAGGGTGGAGAGAGGTGACAGTTGTCTCTGCTCCTAAGATAGCAGTGATAGAACAGGAGGAAATGGCCTCAAGTGGTGCCAGGGGAGGGTTGGACATCAGGAGAAATCTCTGCCCTTACAGAGTGCTCAGGGTTTGGAACAGGTTGCCCAGGGAGAGGGGAGTTGCTGCCCCTGGAGTGATTCAAGATGTGGCCTTGAGGGTCATGATTTAGTGGACACTGCAGGGTTGGGTTGATGGTTGGACTGGATGATCTTGGGGGTCTCTTCCAACCTCAGTGATTCTGTGATCTCCAGGGCTGGGGCCTCAGCTCCCTCCGTGGGCAACCTGTTTGTGTTTAATCCCTCTCCTGCGAAAGAGCTCCTTCCTGACATCCCCTTTCCATCTGCCCTTCACTGTGAAACCACTGCCATTCATCCTATCACTCCAGACCTCCGTAAACAGCCCCTCTCCAGTCCCTCTTCCTCTTCTTTGCCCCAAGTTTGAGTCAACTCTTTGGGAAAAGTGGCTTTGCAAGTGAAGGGCGAGGTGCAAGAGCCCGCGAAAACCAGGCTAGAGATGGAAGGCTTTTCAACTTTATTCTTTTAGACACATAGTCTGAAAAAATACTATGCATTCCCAACTGCCAAGTCATATTAAACAAGCATACACCTCGGGTTATACGAGTACCGATTTCAAATAAAAAATACTCATCAAATAATGAAACCACCGCAGAAAGACTGCTGCATCCTCGGAGAGCTTCGCAGTAAGTGTAGGAGACGGCTAAAAATCCACCTTTGGTCGTTATTTTACCTATTTCTTATGCTATTTTTACAACAGGTTCCGAGCGACTTCGTGCGGACTGGGAGGACAGAGAGCTGGAGGAACAACAGCTTTGTCTTTAGAAAACCCTTGGATTTTATTGTCTGTCGGTGCCACCAGAAAGATTTTAGGAGCGGGTTGGAGGACCGTGACAATCGGGAGTCTTTACAGAAGTTTCCAGAGATGCTGGTCTCCCCCAACTGAAAAAAACCCTCCGATTACAGTGATGATTTTTATCTGTTGATAGAATTTTTACTCAGATGGTTCTGTTCTGTTTTAACCCCTTTGCTTCCCGTTGAAGACAGAACAGGCAACACTTAGGAAAACGCTTCTGCGTTCCTTTTTGCTGCTTGTACTTTGCTAAAGAGCTGAAATGAAGGGCTCCAAGGGGGCTCTAGATGCCTCAGGAAACATTTTATTTTGGAACAATTCCAGGGGTCTAAAACTTTTCTCTCTTCCAGACTGCAAGCAGCCAGATTTCTCCTCCGACAGGAAGAGCCTCAGCCTCGTCATTTAACTGGAGTGAAGCTGGCACAGAAGACCGCCGCACGTGCAAAGCACTGAAGGACTCTAATTCCCAGAAGAAACAAAAGCTCTAACGCTGATCTGTATTCATTCCACAGGCAAACTCAAAGTGAGCTAATGATACGAAATGTTTGCGGAGAGAACGGCCTCTAAAGAAACTGCTTTTGCAAACACTCCTGTAAGGCATCGAGAGGTCTTGAAGGAATCCGTTACCATGCAAAAATAGCGTATTCTCCCCCGGTTTACATTCATCTTGTAGCATTTATTTACAGAGAGATCACCAGGTTGTGCTTTCAACACTCGGGAAGGAATAATTAGAAGAGCATCTACGTTAACGAGTGTCATTCCAGCGGAGAAAGTCGGATTATTCTCCTCTTACACCCAAGAATTTTGTATTCCTGGCAAATGGAGGAGGCTGGACTCTACGGATCCATGCTGACTACCAGCGAGAGCAGATTGTGAAGTAGTATGTTATTGATAAAAACCCTCTCACCACCTCACTCTCACCTGCCACGCGTCAAACGTTTTCACCTGCAGAGGTGCCTTCCGGGGAGAGGACAACGCTGTCGGCGTGGGGTTAGGAGTCTCTGGTGTGGTTCCGCTCACGCCTGTGTGTCTCTGACGGCTTCTGTGGCACAACAGCGTTTTCTCTGTGCAATATTATTGTGCAAAGAACATTCCAAATATAGGACTAAGGGCTGATCTCACCCCAGAGCGGGGATATTTTTAGTCTGGTTTTCATATTGGAGTGCTGGAGTCAGGCTCCCAGCGGTTTCACAGCCATAGCACCAAGCCCAGGAAGAACCTACTCATGGAAAAAGCCCAGGGAGATGGTGTAACTGCTGTGCTCATCAGGGAGGCTGCTGTAATTGTCGTTAATTGGTTGCAGGAAGGACCCCCCACATGACAGTGATTAGTTAAAACCCATCATCAAGAAGCCATCACTAACCATAGAACTCTAGAATGGCCCAGCTTGGAAGGGACCTCCACAGAGCACCCAGTCCAACCCCCCTGCAGTGAGCAGGGACAGCCTCAACCAGATCAGGGTCCCTGGAGCCTCATGCAGCCTCCCCTTGTATATCTCCAGGGGTGAGGCCTCCACTCCCTCCCTGGGCAACCTGTTGCAGTGTTCAACTCCCCTCCTGCTACAGAACTTCCTGACATCCCATTTCAATCTGCCCTTCTCTACTTTGAAGCCATTGGGGCTCTTCCCAGAGAAGGGAAACTCACAGGAGGGTTAGGGTCTGCAACTTGAGCCTCAACTCTCTCAATTAGATGAATATTATAAGTTAATTTCATCATTAGATATCTTGAGGGGTAAACACCCCCCCCACACACACACACACACCCCGTGTTTATGGGTAGCACTGGGGATTTGTCCTTGGTGGCCACAGCGAGTGTTCCAGCTGCAGAAAGCTCACTGCAAAGTAAGTATTGGTGGGACTTGCAGGGCAGAGTGTTTGTGCCTGGCTCACGCGTTACGCACGTGTCCTTCTCAGGTCTATAATCTCTTCCAGCGTTGTTAGGATTCTGGTGAGAGAGAGAGAGCGCCCTGCAGAGGAAAAATCTGATTACACAAGAGAAGATTAAAGGGAGCTTTTCATTCCTTCACGGAGCTTTCCACAAGTTCTGAAGGTGCTCACACTCGTGCTGTGACAACACAATGCTCCTGAAATTCTATGCCCACCCTAGTGGGGCCAAGGCTGTGTTATTTTTCCTTGCTGATTCATGTCTTTGGCTTTAGTGCATCCAACAGGCTGCATCAAATATCAAAAGAATGGAGAGCTACCTGGCGGGAAAGGACCTGGGGGTGTCGGTTGAACAGGAGCCAGCAGGGTGCCCAGGTGGCCCAGAAGGCCAACAGCATCCTGGCCTGGATCAGGATGGTGTCACCAGCAGGAGGAGGGAGGAGATGGTGCTCCTGGACTCTGCACTCGTGAGACTGCACCTTGAGTACTGGGTCCAGTGTTGGGCACCACAGGATCAGAAGGGCAGTGAGGGACTGGTTGGGACCAGAGAAGGGCAACGAGGCTGGGGAGAGGGCTGGCAAACAGGGCCTGTGAGGAGCTGTGAGGGAACTGGGGTTGTTAAGTCTAGAGAAGAGGAGGCTGAGAGGAGACCTCAGTGCTTCCTACAGCCTCCTCACAGGAGGTTGTAGTGAGGCTGCTGCTGGTCTCTTCTCCCCAGTTCCTAATGATAGGATGAGGGGAAATGTCCTCAAGCTGCATCAGGAGAGGGGTAGATTGGATCTTAGGAAGTTCTTCGCTGAGAGAGTGGTTGGGCACTGGACCAGGCTGCCCAGGGATGTGGTGGAGTCCCCATCCCTGGAGGGATTTAAAAACCGAGCAGCTAGAGCCCTTGAGGCCATGGTCTGGGGGTTGGGGAGCTGTTGGGATGGGGGCTGGACTTGATGATCCTGGAGGTCCTTTCCAGCCATGAGGATTCTATGATTCTATTATCCAACAATATTTATGTTAAAATAAGAGCCATCTCAGCAGTAAATCAACTCACATCAGGAGAGTTAACTCACGCTAGGCAGAGCTTCATTGCCCAGAAAAGCTGGGCAAAGTGAAATCACCTCAGGAGCAAAATGAACTCAATTCCTGTGGTGAAGGAGGGTCAGTTGAAAGCAGCTTTCCTGTCCTTATTGAGATGATCAATTAGTTTTCTTAATTTGAGAAGTCCATTGCGCTACAGCAGGAAATTGCACAAACTCCTCATAGCTTTGGAGCACGTGTGCGCGGTGACTGGCTTTTGGCTGATACAGAAAGGAGATGAACGACGCTCCGCGGAGATGAAAATCCTTCGTGACTTGCCCTAATGAGCCAGACTTTGTACAGTAAATCCCATCCCCTGCAGACGTGGCAGAGACGTCGATTCCTCTGGGATGCTGTCGCCATGTGAAAAATAACTCTACGATGCCATCAGACCCAAGTAGCGGCGTTTCTCACTTGCTTTGGACCCATGTGAGTCACTGTGTTGGAATCACATGAGGAATTGGGTAAAAACAAGGGGGATTCAGACAAATACTTGCACATTTGATAACTCGGATACGTCACGTTCTGTACGGGAGCGCTGACGTTAGCTGATACGTGTCCTCGGTGTCACATTGTTCTGAGATTACTGTAGTAAATCAGTCTTCACGTGACGCTAACTCATTCATTCGAGGGTTTCCATTAGGAATCATGCAATGGGATTGCAGAGGGAAAAGAAGAGGTCAGAATTTAACCTCTCGGCTTCAAAAGCCTAAGGGGGAATCCAGTTTAAGGGAGAAAACGAGTGTGCTTTCACTGTGCTGGCAGGGGAGGTCCAACAGGCACAGCTCCATGCCAGTACACACCAGTGCAGGCAACAGCAGCTACTAAAATACACAGAGGTATTCCAGACCCTCTTTAGCAAAAGGAATCCACGCACAGTCCGAGTGTTCAAGCAGCTTGACGTTAGTTTCCTCAGCCCTTTGTCCCAGGAGAAAGCTCTAGAGTCTCTTCCTCTTCCACGTGGGACATCTCCCCCTTTCCAATGGCTGCAGCTGCGTGTGGAATCTCAGCTTTCAACCAGCCAACTCACCGGCTGTTCCAGAGTGGCCACTGGAAGTGATGACAGCAGGAACTGAGGCTAGCAGGCTTGCCAGCACTGAGAAGTAGCTTAGCAGGCCTTGTGTGGCCACATCCGTAACACCTCACAACAGCACTATCTAACACAGCCTTTTGCCCCTCCTGTGGGCATCTCAGAGCAGAGTTTCCTCCTCACCCACAGAGAGCGGAAGGATTTCCTCTCTCCACAGCCTTCCTCCCAGACCAGTTCGTTCGGCTGAGCCCCGTTCAGAATGGCAGCTCAGACCTTGTGCTCCGTTTCCTCAGCGCTGGCTGTGACAGGCAGTTAGTCCGACTGGACTACACGGGATTAGCAGCACGTAAAGTAATAAATTAGGGACGGGAGCGGGTGGGCTAACGGGCACCCCCTCGGAGAAGCCACCGCAGAGCCAGTGATGCTTTTGTAACCTTAGTTTGAGTAGTTGAAGA
Source organism: Upupa epops (assembly GCA_013397515.1). NCBI lineage: Eukaryota > Metazoa > Chordata > Aves > Bucerotiformes > Upupidae > Upupa > Upupa epops. The sequence goes on from VZRI01006246.1 coordinate 161,990, forward strand.
TGTGCTGAAGGAGGCCCTCATGTCAAACCAGCCATGCCACGTGTTGAGTGTGGAGGGGAAGGAGACAGTGGGAATCCTATCCTATCGCTTCCTAACCCGCTCTTGTCATTTCAAGGTAGTAGTAATCCCTAATAGGTGTAGTAAGTACACATAGCGGGAGAGTCGTTCCTATATCTACTCCAGTCATTAGTTCATGATTAAACCAAAGCAATGTCATTTTATGTCCTGGAAAATATAAAATCTAATCACTTAACACAGAAACCATTACCCAGCCTGACGATCCAGCTCAGGGAAAGAGAAGACTTTCACCATCAATCCGCGATTGTTTGAGGTAGACCACATGATTGAGTTACCCACCGGTTTAATTTCTACCGTATGAGGTTACAGAGAGTCAACCAGCAACAGCCACCACGTGAACTCGTCTCTGTTTCCCTCAGAAGCACTGATCATTATGAATAAGTTCCCATCTCTCACTCGCTCATCGATCGAAATCTCCGTCAATTTTGTGGCGATTTAGTAGGACCCTACTGGATACTGAGAGAAAAAAAGATGAATTGGATGGAACCCGATGGAAAAAGGGATAAAACCAAAATAAAAAGGAAGGAAAACCATGGTCAGTGGTGAAAATCCTCAAACAACAAAAGGCTCGAATGTGAAATTCAGATGGTTATCCGTCCCGGCTCTGTCACCCCGGCTCTGTCTGTTTGGAGTGTTACTCTACTATTGCTACGAAGTCCGTTATTCCCAACGTATTCCTCTCATGGTTTCAGATGGAGATGCTTGAATATAGCTCTTCTATTTGTTTTTTGAAGTAATCTCTTAGTTCTGGTCTCTTAGCCTTTAACGTCGGCGTCAACAAACCGTTCTGTACGGAGAACATATCCGAGTGGATGTAAATGGCTTTGACCTACGATAGAAGAGGGACATTGTGAGAGCAACAATGACAGGCATCACAGTTAACAAACTTCTTACTCATCCTCTGGCTCTGCCCACAGCCCAGGAATTTCCTCAGCTGCCCAAGTTTCCCAAGGCAACACTCAATCCTTCCACCACCCGCCCTGCTCTCCTGCTTGTTTCCCCATGTCCGTGCTGCCCTGCCAACCAGTGCAGATGACAGAGCTCGCCGAGACAACGAGCACATAAATCTCTTTTCCCTATAAAACTGGGGCCAAAGCACAGTGAAGCAGAGCATGAAGGACAGAATCGCCATCTGTGATACTGTGACTGTACGTTCACGTGGTTGAAAGGCTCTGGGAGAGAGGGGAAGGGAGCGAGCGGTGCTAAGACACAGCATGTTATCCCCAAAAGTGAGTAAGCAGCATCCAGCCAGCCTTGCAGAATCACCACCAAGCTCGGCAGCCCTGGAGATGTAGTGCAGGATCATCTTGAAAGCTGAACTGCCCGTGTTTTAGTAGCTAATTAAAACGATATCAAATCATTCAGCACAGACAAATGGGATTTGGGAATTCTGCCCTCGTTAGCAGCTCTGCCTCTGAGCACAGCGGGGAGCCCAGCAGCGCAGATGGGAGGGAGCTTTTCCTTCCAATGCCTTTACCAGAGTGCTGGTGTGGGAGAGAGCAGAAAAGGCTGCCTGACTGGTCAGAGTCCCCTGACTGAAGACCCAATTCCCCAGCCATCTGCTGCTTTTGAGATTCCCCACGCCTGCCCAGTCTGTGCTTTGTTAAACCAGGAGGGACGCAGACTGAGACTCAATTTTCAAGTTCCCATGAGACACGCCATTCGTTTTTCCCCACTGCAGTCCAGTTCTTCCCGCTGTGATGTGCCGGTGCTGTTAGTGCTTCCCCACGTGCTGCACTTTCCCATCCCACACCCTGGCACTGATGCTTGGAGGAGGCAGGATTGTCCTTCCCAAGGCAGGAGTCGAAGCTCAGGCCCCAGTCCTTTACCAGTTTCATTTGCAAACAGAGATACGGTGCATGAGTCACGAGAATCCCCACCCAGAATTGGTTTAAGCAGGAGCACGAGGCCCTTGTCCGTGACACGGAGCGAGGAGATGCCCGCTCCTTTGTCAGAAATAACGATCTGGAATTTTGGAATGCAGTAGGACAGTTTTTTACGGTGTTTTTAATGCTCTGTGATCCCTGAGTGACTGCAGACCGCTCCTTCGGAAGTGTTTGCAGCTCTGTTGCAGAAATATTTACACAAGCTCGGCAACGAAGCAGTGCAGAGGCTGAAAACAAATAAACCAGCAGCATTTCCGAGGTCGGTTACCACGCCGGTCATCAGTGACCCAGTTTCTTAACCGAGCTTTCCGTGGCAGAAGCATCAGAGTCCTACTGCTACTTATCTCGACCTCTGGCTGTCAGACTGGAGATTATCCATGTCCTTGGATTAAATTTACCTCTGCGCTCAAAACTTTCACTGAATTTGAGTGTCAGGAGGAATCCCAACTAATATTTTTCAAAGGAGCAAATGGAATCTGCTAGGAGAGCCCTTTCCAAAGCCACTGTGTGCAGCTACAACCAGGAGAAGTGGGAACAGAACGAGCGCTGCCCAAACCCCCTTTGGTGGGAAGGGACAAAGTGCCTGCCTGCCCGCACTGTTATAACGTGTGAGAGGTTTAGTTTTACCTGCTCGAAGGAGTGGAGTCCACTCTCCTTACCTAACCGCACCATGTCTTCCATTATCGCTTGCTGCAGCTCCTGGGTTAAAACACAGAATCATGGCATCGTTTCAGTCGGAAAAGCCCTTCAAGCTCATCGAGTCCAACCCTGAACAGTCCCATTCATCCCACCCCCAGACCCCGTTCCTGAGCTCCAGATCTCCACGACTGTGAAACACGGCCAGGGATGGCGATTCAGCCCCCTCCCTGAGCAGCCTGTGCTGGGGGCTGGTTCCTCATGGAATACCAGAGTCAGCCTTGCATGCAGTGATGGCATCGCTCAACAAGAAACCACGCTCCTGAGTAAAGCTCCAGTGCCTTATTGATAGTTAACATATCCTTAGCAAACATTATATCAGGGAAACTGCAAACATCAAGCCTAGGTGTGGTAACTCCCTCCTCAGGGTGAAGCATACCTGGCATCAACGCTTAAATGTGCAATCAGAGAATCTCAGGATGGTTTGGGTTGAAGGGGCATCCCAAGCTCCTCCAGTTCAACCCCCTGCAGTGGGGCAGGGACATCTCCACCCACAGCAGGTTGCTCAGAGCCCCACGGTCCAACCTGACCTGGAATGTCTCCAGACACGGGGTTTCTCCCACCTGAAGGTCTCACCACCTTCAGCATCAGCAATTTCTTTGTTCTCTCCAGCCTGAATCTCTCTCTTTGAGTTTAAAACCATCACCCCTTGTGCTGTCACACCAGTCCCAGCAGGGAAGTCTGTCCCCAGCTGTCTTATTGCCCCTCTTAAGCAGAGAGGTTCCACCTCAGTTTATGTTTCTGACCCTAAAGGTTGGATCCTTCAACCATTTGGCAGAGTCAGGTGCAGATCACTTCCCACAGACTCCGCTGGGCAGACTCAGTGAGGTCGGTGCTCACAGTGCAGTGACTGCTGATGGACAGAAAGACCAACCTTATTTTTACAGAGCTCTGCGTACGTCCCATCAAAGCCTCTCTTCTTTGCCCAGCCTGGCATAACTTCAGCATCAGGCACCACGATCCCCACCAGAAAAGCCTGTAGATAAAGAAGGAAGAGAGGAAGAGCTGCAGACGAAGGCTGAACGACATTTGAGGCCCCTCACTGAAGGAAATAAACACAAAGCGTGGTTGAGTTTACTACATGTTTATTGTTTCTTGTTTCGTGACCTCAATGCTTTGCTGACACCTCATTGTGACGTACATGTGGGTGCCTGGCCTTTTCCTCAGAGGAAATGGTTCTCTGTAACTGCTCCTGCATCTGCCAACAATCCTAAGACCTTCACAGAACCATAGAACCCTCCTGGCTGGAAAGGAGCTCCAGGATCACCCAGCCCAGCCCTCATCCCAACAGCTCCCCAACCCCCAGACCACGGCCTCAAGTGGTGGTGGAGCAGCAGGGGCTTTGCCACCATGACAAAGCAGAGCATTAGAGAACCCTCGGGTGACACTGGAAGACAATTAAAGGCTTCATCTTTGTCCACAACAACCCCCAGGCTGCTCAGGGCCACTGCAGCACCTCAGTCCTGTGCAGTGGGCAGCAAGCTCCAGAGCAGGAGGGAGGCACTGGGGCAAAACCATGGCAGGATCCTCTCACCCCTTCCCTTCCCTTCCCCTCCGCTCCCCAAGCTCTCAGTCTTCTCTTTCCAATGAACAAGGCAGAGGCTCTGAGCACACGACGTTACCTGCAGGCTGTCTCCATGGACGTAGATCTGGGCAACGGGGTCGCTGCGGATGTAGATGTTCTCGATCTTCTCCGGCGCGATGTATTCTCCCTGAGCAAGTTTAAATATGTGCTTTTTCCTGTCAATAATTTTCAGAGTCCCATTCTGTCAGGAGAAAGAAATGAGAGCAGTTACTTAACCCTACGGACTCCCTGAGCTTCTAACAGGGCGTTACACGCCACCAACTGCTTTGCTGACAGAGCTTGTTCTGCAAAACGTGATCATTTGTAAAGACAGCCCTGCTTGGAAGTTTAGGTTGGGTTCAGGAAGGTTTCCTGGAATCATGGAATCATTTAGGGTGGTTTAAGCTCATCAAGTCCAAACATTAAACCTACTATCCCAAGGCTACCTCTAAACCCTGTCCCTAGGCTCCTGGTCTAGGGATATTTCTGGGCTACTCCCTTCAAGGAAAGGGCTGAAGTGATGGAGTGGGTCCAGAAGAGCAACGAGGCTGGGGAAGGGACTGGAGGGAAAGGCTGATGAGGAGAGGCTGAGGGAGCTGAGGGGGTTCAGCCTGGAGGAGACTCAGGGGGGACCTTCTCCCTTTCTCCAGCTCCCTGAAGGGAGGGTGCAGTCAGGTGGGGGTCAGGCTCTTCTCCCAGGCACCCAGTGCCAAGATGAGAGGGCAGAGCCTGAAGCTGCCAGGGGAGGGTGAGGTTGGCTGTCAGGAAGCCCTTCCTCAGGGAAAGGGTGCTCAGAGCCTGGACTGGACTGCCCAGGGCAGTGGGGGAGTCCCTGTGTCTGGAGGTGTTGAAGGACAGCCTGGCTGTGGCCCTGAGTGCCCTGGAGTGCTGTTAGGTGCTGGGCTGGGCTGGAGGAGCTCAGAGGGCTTTTCCACCCCCAATCATTCTGGGACTGTGTAAACGGGATAATACAACACGCACAGGTAACCACTTCCCAATGTCTCCAGTGTGAAGCCACCCCTCCTGGTCCAGCGCTTCCGTCGTCTTCTCTTCATCTTTCAGATAACCTTTGAAAACGTTTGGTCCTTTCACACAGATCTGCAAAACAGAGCCCCTGATCAAGGATTCCATTGCTCTGCTGGCAACGCAAACAGGCTGAGCAGCAGCTCCCTACAGGGGAGTATGTTACATAGATATCTTAATAAAGAAACGTGGGTAATAAAGAAATGTCCCAGCCTTGTGTCCTTTATAAATGTTTCATAAAGAAATATTTTTAATAAATTCAGATTCTAATAAATAAACACTGTAAAGAAATATTTCTGTAAATAAATCTTGAATAAATCAACATTTTAATGAATTCATATTTTAAATAAAGATTGGAATAGATAAATGTTTTGAATACATAAATACTGAAATATTGTAAGAAATATTTTAAATAAATATTTTAAATAAAATTTAAATTTTATTTAGATGTATAAATTGTAAATTTAATAAAGTTTATTTTTTAAATGAATATTTTAAATAAATATTTCAATGCAT
>VZRI01006246.1:178685-190177 GCA_013397515.1 Upupa epops
CCCTAGTCCTGCTGGCCACACTCGTGCTGATCCAAGCCAGGATGCCCTTGGCCTTTTGTGCCACCTGGGCACTCTGCTGGCCCCTCTTCAGCTGGCTGTCACCCAGTGCTGCCAGGTCCCTCTCTGCCAGGCTGCTCTCCAGCCACTCAGCCCCCACTCAGTAACTCTGCTAGGGGTTAAGTGAGGACATGTGTCCCTGTCTACCAGGCTGCTCTGCAGCCACTCATCGCCCAGTCTGGAGCTGCAGGGGGATTTCAAGCCCTGTAGAGCTGTAAGCTCAGACTTTCTCCTATTTCCGTGGAGTTGGCCCTTAGAATAAGTGAAACTTTCACCTCTGATCTGCAAGAGCACATCTGCAGCCCACAGAGGGCCACGGCTTAACCCCCATGCTCTGCACACAGCAACACTCTCTAGATCAGGGTATTCACCTCGGTCACTTTCAGAAAGCCTGAGAAGTCTGCAACCACGTTCCCATGTGTCAGCATGGCACCCTTGGGGTTCCCTGGAAAGAGACAGAGGGGGAGCTTAAAAGATGAGCCAGTAGGTGATTCCCAGCCCCAAACCAGCACAGAAACGGTTAAAACATCGAGTTCTTTCTGGATTTGAAAAGTTTGCATCATTTTCACAGCTGTTTCTGTGCAGCAAAAGCACTGAGGGCAACACTCAGCAATCCAGCTGTGAAGAGACCCTAGGAGACTGCTGTTCAAGACACTCACTGGTAGCATCAGCAGGGCAGAGGAGTCCTGGAGACAGCACCAGTCCCATCAGGGAGCCAGCAGACCCCCAGATCATGTCCCACCCCGGTGCTGGGCAGTGACCTTGCAGCAGTTCACCCACCAGGCCTCTCCACACCATTCCCTTTTGCTTTTCCACTCTTCTCTCTGAGCTGAGACCCCCCCCTTGGCACCACAACTCCGAGCCACCAGCCCCATTTGTGCAGCCAGGACTCTGTGCGTCCTCCTGTCCCAGCGCTGTCCCTGCCCATCATCCTCACAGGGGTTATTCCTGAAGGGAAGGGAAGGCGTAGCTCAGCTCCAGCAGGGATTAGAGCCGCTGCCCTCCCCACCGTGGCGGTAAGCAGATTGTTTTAATTCGATCACCCCACTGCAGCGTCACTGCTGCTGCGTGAGGCAGAGCCCAGGAGCTTCACCGGCAGGTACTCTGTCAGCATCCCCAGCATCGCTGCCACCCAGCCTCTGAGTAACTCAGGAACAGCCCAGACAACAGCAGAATCACTGCAGGACGTTCTGAACGTGATGTGTGTCACCAAGGCTCCATTACCTGGTGGCCCAGGTGCCCTGGAGTACTCCCACCCCAGGTACCTGCAGGTGAGCACAGTGCACAGGACCTCATAGTGGTCTCCTCACACTCCTCCTCCTCCTCCTCCTCCTCCCAAGCTCAGAGGTGAAGCTGGGCTGCAGCTCCTGTCCTGATGTGATGCACAGTCAGGCTCTGGGCACCAGCTCAGCCAGGCAGCCGGTGTTTCCAGACCCTTATTCTCACAGCTCACGTGGATCCGGACTCTAAGGAAACTCCATGAAGCAGCAGTAAACACGTGCCAGTGACCCGCAAGTGACTACTCAGCTGTGCCCGGGCCATCCTGCCTGCTTGGCCCCTGCAGTCCTACAAGCAGTGCTATTCCCGCGGCGCTGCGTGCGTCTCTCTGTGTTGGCAGCCTTCAGCTCCCACACTGGTGGAGAGGACCTGCTCAGTACTGGTTTGGGAGGATGAACTCTGCTCTCTGGCTACAGATCTGCCTCCTGCACCTTCAGCTCTTCAGATTCTCCTTTTGTCCTAAAAGATTTCTCAGATGCTTTGAGACCTCAGTCCCCTTCCCTTACTCCACCTCTCATTTTCCATGCGCACACGGTACCTCTGCTCAAATCACCACCACCACTGTGCCTGGAAGTGGAAGGAAGACCCTGGCTCCTTCCCCTGTGCCCTGCCCGCAGCACCTTCGGCAGCCTGGAGTAGGATCAATGGTTGGACTTGATGATCTCATGGGGCTTTTCCAACGTGAATGATCCCAGAGAGGTTGGGATGGGGATGGAGTCAAAGCAGAGTAAGAGTCAGGAGAGCCAAACAATCCAACCGTCCTGCTGGGGAGGAAATGCAGCTTTGGGGGCTGGGGGCTTCCTGTAAACTTCAGCCTCCTTCTTCTGGTTGAACGGTGCCCCCAGCACAGCAGGTGCTCCTGGCTACAAACCCTGCCCCACAGTCAGCACCTGAAGAGCAGGAGGTTGGCATCGCTCCTCCCCTCTTCCAGCTGGAAACCATTCCCCCTGCTCCTACCACTCCCAGCCCTTGGGAACAGCCCCTCCCCAGCTTTCCTGCAGCCCCCTTCAGGGACTGGAAGGCTGCTCTGAGATCTCCCTGGAGGAGTCTCCTCTTCTCCAGGCTGAACAGCCCCAACTCTCTCAGCCTGTCCCTGTAGCAGAGGTGCTCCAGCCCTCCCCTCATCCTCGTGGCCCTCCTCTGGCCACCTTCCCACAGCTCCATCTCCTTCCTGTGCTGGGGGCTCCAGAACTGGACACAGGGCTGCAGATGGGGTCTCAGGAGAGCAGAATAGATGGGAGGGGATCCCCTCCATCACCCTACTGGTCTCACTTGCCTTGCTGCAGCTCAGGATGCAGTGACTTTCTGGCTCACAAGCACACACTGCTGGCTCCCGTTGAGGTCCTCATCAACCAACACCCCAAGTCTTTCTCCTCGAGGCTGCAGTGCTGATGCCAGGCTGCTGGGACACTCCTTGTAAGCACCAGCAGACCTTTCCCACATCGCTAAACGGGTCTTCCAAGTAGCAGCTACTGGGTGCTGTGATCCATCAGTGTTAGGGGCTGCAACACTGCCCTCCCCACAGGAGCCTCTGGTAGCTGGGCAGATGCCCTGGCAGGCTGTGAGAAACCACTGGGAAGCGATTTCCATCCAACTGGTGACAGGTGGCTCCTTGAGGAAGTGACAGTTTGCTGCTGTAGAGCAGCCAGCATGAAATCCTGTGTCCCCATGGTCTGGGGACGTCTGAGAGCCTTTGTCCTGCTGCTGCTGCCTGCTCCGTGCAGTAAGAGTTGGGCCTTGTGCTGTGAACACAGCAATCTCAGCCTGTCCTTTCTCCCTGGGGAGGCAGCTAAAGTGCTTTCCAGGGCTGTGATTTCCAGGTTCCAAACTCTTGTGATTTGCTTGCATCCCATAAAAAGAGCCCTGCAGAAGTGCCAAAGCCCTTGAGAATGCTCCTATGGAGAGAGGCTTCTAAATGTGCCCGTTCAAGTGATGCTGCCGGGGGTTCTACAAACAGCCAGGCAGCGTGGAAAGCAGAGCAGAGCGGTGAGGTGACCCCTGGAAAAGCCAGGCAGTGCTCTGGGCACTCTGAGGTGCTCAGCTCTCAAATCCAAGGAGGATGCATGAGCCTTTCAGTTCACAGGGAGCCTGGAAGAGGTTGCCCAGGGAGGCTGTGGCTGCTCCATCCCTGGCAGTGTCCAAGGCCAGGGTGGATGGGGCTCTGGGCAGCCTGCTCTGGTGAGAGGTGTCACTGCCCATGGCAGGGGGTTGGCACTGGGTGAGCTCTGAGCTCCCTTCCATCCTCAGCCACTCGGTGATTTGGAGTTGATATAAAGGAGTTGCCTACCTGATTCTGCAGAGTCTCCTCCGGGAGGTGGAAGATGAAGATGACCCCTCTTGCTCAGCCCAACCCACATGCTCTGCAGGCTGAGCAGCACAACTAAGCCCCTTCTTCGTGTCAAGCAGCATCTTCTGCTGTCCTCAACGAGAGGAGGCCAAATCGAGGACACTTAGGGGTAGGATCAACCCTGAGAGTGCAGGTGAAGAGCTCTCAGCTCCTTCCCTGCGGATCCTCCCCTTGGTCGATGTTAAGGAGGCCGAGTACTCAAGGGTAGGAATTTCCTGCAAACTGCATGCAAAGCAGAGTCTGGAGAGAGGAGAAGGCTCTGTGTCTGGCTAAGAGCAGGCAGGAAAAGGCTGCTGCTCCTCTCCAACAGCTTGGGCTACCCAAGCTCATCCCAAGCAGGCCCCAGAGCCAACCTGAGGAGAGACAAGCATCACCGAGCAGGCTGGGGCACCCTGCAAAGGAGACAGAGGTACCGAGGACCTTGGTGAAGCTGAAGACATCGGGATGCTTAGGATACAGAGAACAGACAGCTGCAGACCCCCACTTAGGGGGGGTTTAAACGCTGGCAGAGGACAAATCACATTGAACCAGGCACTTCCTAACCCCGCTGCATTTCCAGCCCACTGGAAAACCCTGCTGCCGAAGGGGACGGCAGGGAACTCGAGCGAAAAGTAACCAGATCATCGTTTCTCATCCACAAGATGCGCGAGGCTTGTAGACCCTTACATATTGAAACCACAGAGCATCACCTCGTCGCCTCGGCAAGTGGAACGGCAAGGCTGCGAGCCCCGAGCGGCGGCGTAGCTCGTCTGGGATCTAAGATTCATCTGCTAATCGAACTCTAAGGTGTTGAGGTCAAACAGCCTCTGCCTTTTTACCTGTAGTGCCACTCGTAAAACAGACAATCGATAGATCTTCCGGGCGAGGGGGCTGGGGAAACACAAGGAGAAGAGGGAAAAGCACATGAGGGAGAGTTGTCATCATATCAAACCCAATCTGGTTTCAGCTCTGCCATCTGCTCTGGTCTCCCTCTGCAGAGAGCAGCACAAACTCCTTTCATGGGGTTTCTTCAGCTGATTCCTCCCTCCAGCTAAGGATCTGCTTCAGTGCCAGAGGCCTTTGCTGGAGTATTTGTGTTTCCAGAGGCACCGTGGACACCTGTGGGGATCTGGGAAACCTTGAGATGATTTCCACATTGATCGTGTGCTTCTCTCCCCCACAGGGGATGGCTTCCCAACGCTGCTGATTGCTCCCTTTTCCACCAGCAGCATCCCTGATTTGTCAGCACCGCTGCCTGCGGGAGATGTTTTGGGTCATGAATGAATAAACGAGCAGCCTGGAAATCAGAGGATGCTTTTGGAAGCTCTAGAATCATAGAATCACAGGACGCTTTGGGTTGAAGGGGCCTTTAAAGGTCATCTCAGCCAGCCCTGTGCTGTGAGCAGGGACATCCCAGCCACAGCAGGTTGCTCAGAGCCCCAGGGTCCAACCTGACCTGCGATGTCCCCAGGAATGGGGTTGCCCACCTCTCTGGGCATCCTCAGCCAGGGTCTCAACATCAAAACCTTCCTCCTTACCCCTATCCTGAATCTCCCTCTCTCAGTTTGAAACCACCACCCCTCGGTCACCAGACACCATCCCTAAGGACAGGCACGTGTCCTTCTGCCCGGAGCAACTCCTTTCCTCTCCTGTCAGCAAACCAAAGGCATCAGAACCAGCTGCAATTGCACGAGGGAGAAGCAGCAGGACAGCACTCACCACAGGCACGTGTCGGCTCTCTCGGCCACAGTCCTGAAAGACATTAAAGGAACAAGAAGTGACTTCCCCTAGAATCCCCGTGGCGTAACCCATGCAGATCATCTGCAAACCACGACGGGAGAGAGTGAACTAGAGCAGAAAACTCTGTGGCTAACACTTGGCTTCTCTTTTCTACTCAGAGCTGCTCGCAGTGCCACCCCTTGGATTTCCGGGATGCTTGGGCTGGTGGAGCTGGATGCAGGCTGTGTCATCGAAACGTGCAGGAGGAGGGAGTCTCAACCAGCAGCTCCCCTCACCAGGGTTGGACAGCAGCCTGTAGTTAAGCAGGAAGGTCTGAAGCCTTGGCTCCTCTCAGTGAGGAGTAACAACCCTTCAGAGGGCACTGAGCACACGCAGAACCCTGCACGGGTTCACGAGTCTCTGTTTCACTGCCTCCTTACAGAGTAAGAGTCAAAACAAGAGGGAGAGCAGACTGACCCACACCTCCTGCATGGTCTGGATGCAAACGCCGCAGCGCCTTCCCCTCTCCTTCAGCTCCTGCTCAAAGGGGTCCATGAGGATGATGGAGCTCAGGCCCGGCGTTTCTCTCCTCTCCACGTGGTCGAGGAGGGTCCTGGCTTTTTCGGGTTTGTCACAGATGACTGTGGAGATGTCAGCTGGAGGAAGAGCAGCCACGCGGGTTGTTTAGAGCCAAGAGTCACTGATGCACAACCTGCTGCTCATCGCAGTGGCTCTGGGGCTCAGGCAGGCAGCAGGGACCCTACAGTAACTCCTGAGTTCCTCTTGGAAAATGAGAGCCATCTTAGCAGTCCCAAACCTCTGCTGAAGCTGCAGCTGACATCTACGCTGATGCTGGGAGTCAGTTCAACACTGCTCACGCCACGTGGGCTACAAAAGCCAGGAGGCCAAACATAAAGCACCAGAGGAGTGGGTGGCAGGGAAGTCAGAGGGGCCCCATGTGTGTCTGTGCACAACAGGGTGGGGAGGATATGGGGTGGAGGCAGCTCAGACCCAGCCTGGGGACACTGAGGTCCCCATCCCTCCACGGCTTCAAGACCCCCAGTGAGTAAAATCACCCATCTCCTGGGAAGCAGCAGCCCACTGAGTCCAATCATGAACCCTGCTGCTCCAAGGTCACTGCTAAACCCTGTCCTGAGCTCCAGATCTCCACGACTTAAACAAACCATAGAATCCCAGGATAATCCTGGTTGAAAAGGACCCTCTAGATCCCCCAGTCCAACCATCCCCACCCCAACAGAACCCCTCAGTCCCTGAGAGACTGACAGACACAGCCTGACCCCCTCCCTGCTGCCCCTCGAGCAGGGCGGGAAGCACCATGGCTACAGGGTTCTTCAACACCTCCAGGCAGGGGGACTCCACCACCTCCCTGGGAAGGCCCTGCCAGTGCCCAACCACTCTGGCTGCAGAGAATCTCTGCCTCAGAGCCAGTCTGACCCTCCCCTGCCTCAGCTGCAGAGCAGTGCCCCTGCTGCTGTCAGCAGGCACCAAGGAGCAGAGGCCAGCAGCCACCCCTCCACAGCCTCCCTTCAGGGAGCTGGAGAGGGCAGGGAGGTCCCCCCTCAGCCTCCTCTTCTCCAGACTCCCCCTGCCCAGCTCCCTCAGCCTCTCCTCACACGACTGGGTCTCTCAACCCCTCCTGAGCTGGGTAGCTCTGCTCTGGACCCGTTCCAGCATCTCCCTGTCTTTCCTGTCATGAGGGGTCCAGAACTGAGCCCAGGACTCGAGAAGCCCTCCCAAGGTCTGAGAACTCCCCTTCCCCTGCTGCCCACACTCTTCCTGACCCAGGCCAGGATGCTGTTGGCCTTCTTGGCCCCCTGGGCACCCTGCTGGCTCCTGTGAAGCCGGCTGTCTGCCAGAACCCCCAGGTCCTGTTCTGCTGGGCAGCCTCTGAGCAGAAGAGGACCATCCCCAGCAGTGACTCTGCTCTCTGAGAGGTTTTACCTGTGTTGACGATGTAACGAATGGCCCCAGGACCTAAGGTGTCGTAGAGGGGAACGACCACCATGGAGTAGGTGTAGCAAGCCAGCTCGGAAATGATCCACTGCAGGAGGACATGGAAGCACGAGAGTGAGAAGGGGGCAGATCTATCCCGCTTGAGAACAAACTCAGGTACCGGGCTGGCTCCCAAGCGGGGGGCATTGGCAAGAGAGCACCAAGCTGAACTGGAACCCTCACCTCCGGGCGGTTCTGAGCGAAGACGCCAATGAACTGCTTCGTGCAGGGCTTGCAGCCCTGCTGGAGGAGACCTGAGCCCAGAGCTTCTGCTCTCTCAGCCACCTGGAATTTGGAGAGGAAAACAATGCATTGAGAAGAGGAAAAGAATGACAGAATCCCAGCAGGATTGAGGCTGGTGGAGCCCTCCAGGCTCCTCCAGCCCAGCCCAGCACCTAACAGCACCCCAGGGCACTCAGGGCCACAGCCAGGCTGTCCTTCAACACCTCCAGACACAGGGACTCCCCCACTGCCCTGGGCAGTCCAGTCCAGGCTCTGAGCACCCTGTCCAGGAGGAAGGGCTTCGTAACAGCCAACCTCACCCTCCCCTGGCAGCTTCAGGCTCTGCTCTCTCCTGTACAGCACTGGGACAGGACCAACTGGGAGAACCCACAGCCCTTGCAACAGGTGTTGGCACCTCCTGGTCCAGTGTGGGCACCTGGACGTCCCCTTCCTCTGCCAGGCAGGGTGAGAGATCTACTCTAGGTGGTCCTGCTCTAGGTGATCTCCAGAGGTCCCTTCCAACCCCCCTAGTCTGTGAGAGCACTAGAGGAGAGGACTCTGCTCACCTCCTTGTAGGACAGCCACTGGTAGGGCTGTTTGGGCTTCCTGAAGCCCAGGCAGGGGCCGTTCTCTGGAAGACACAAGCAGAGATGTCAGTGTTACAGAGGCAGTGCTAGGAACCCAGTGCCACAGGGCCCCCCCGAGAGCAAACCCAGTCACATTAAACACCCGGGTGCAGCTACTGGGAGACCAGGCAGCTGGGATCACCCAACCCATCACTTCACCCCTCTTCACGGAGCCACAGAGGGGGTAGTTCACCCCCAAACAGCCTCATTTGAGACGTTTAACTCATCTAACTGTGCTGCATCCATCCCTCCCTAGTCCCACCAAGCTAGGGATTCACCCCTGTCCTGGGGGGGTGTGTGTGGAATATTCAGGGTGGCCTTTGGTGCCACCAACCCCAATAACCTGACAGTGGGACTGCTGTGGTTTAACGAGGCAGGGGATCCTGAGCAGCAGACCCAGAAAGAGTGATGACAGAGCAGGGAAGAGTCAATCCTGGAATCCTCAGGGATCAGAAGGGGCCTCGGAAGATCATCCAGTCCAACCCCCCTGCCACAGCAGGATCCCCTAGATCAGTGCTGCCTCACAAGAGCGTGAGAGCTCTTTGATGGCACCATCGACCCCGGGCTGAGACACCATACCCAGCTCTCCTAAGAGCTTCTGGCACAGTCCCTCACCCTCCCTGCTGTGGGATAACGGGTGAAACGGATCCCTGGCTGATGGAAAGGCAGCAGCAAGCAGAAACAGGCTCCAGTGGAGGAAGAGCTTGGTGAGGTTCCACAGCCCTGCAGCACCCCCGGGTAACGTATTCAGAGATGCTCTAGAGATGATTAATGTGTGATGAGCTCTGCTGATGCTGCAGAAGTCAGGACGTTCCGCTGCTGTCAGCGATGGTCAAAAGATCTTGTGGTGCCAGGAGACTGCAGAGTAACGCTCACCAGAGTGAAGGGCAACGTAACGCACGTGGCAACCCAAACGAGAGCCCCACTCGCCACTCGCTCTGCCTCCCACGTTCCTTCGGCCCTGGAGTCTTTCAGCTGCACCCTCTGGGTTCCTGAAGCCTCCCGCAACACTCGGATCTCTGGTGTCCCACCTCTCGGCATCCCTTCTGCTCCCAGGCTCTCACCAGAGATGCTGAATCCTCTCCTGAAGACCTCGTACATGGTCCTGGCGTCGTCGTAGTAGTGCGTCAGCAGCTGCGGGCTGTCCCCGATCACCGACCGGCGAGCACCGGCCAGCCCCTGTGCCACAAAGTCAGACACGAAGGGGTTAGGCTGGAAACGACCGCAGAGCTCAGTCCCCGGCCACCTGCAGCGACTCATCTCACTGCAGCAGGGTGCCCAGAGACACTGCCAGTGATGCAGCAGCCACAGCCTCCCTGGGCAACCTGTTCCAGGGCCTCAGCAGCCTCACAGGGAGGGATTGCTGCCTTGGATCTCAGCTCAATCTCCCCTCTTTCNCCCAGCTCCCTCAGCCTCTCCTCAGCAGGGTTTGTGGAGTCTCCTGCCCTGGAGACATTTGAAACCAGCCTAACAGTATCAGCAGGACCTTCTTCCCAGGGAGGGTCCCGGAGCACTGGAAGGGGCTGCCCAGGGGGGCTGTGGAGTCTCCTTCTCTGCAGACGTTCCAGCCCCGCCTGGCTGTGTTCCTGTGCCACTGGGTCTGGGGGATCCTGCTGTGGCAGGGGGACTGGACTGGGTGATCTTTCCAGGTCCCTTCCAATCCGTAATGCTCTGTGACCCCAGTAACACAGAGACCAGCCTGCCCAGAGCAGAGCGCTTGAGCTGGCTTGTTGCCACAGGAGCCCGTTGGTATTTCCCAAGGAGATTGGAGGAGGAATCATAAATCCCACGACAAATAGAGTGGGGAGCAGCTGCTCTGGGCAACCAGAGGGATAAACTGCCCCGGGCAGGGTGCAATCCTCCCACCCTTTCAGCAAGCTGTTGGGATTAGAGACAAACCCGTTCCTGAGGGGACACCTGGGCTGCTGCACAGCCTCTCATCACCCTTCCCGAGGCTGAAAGTGCAAACGATTTCCAGAAACACTTGTGCTCTTCAACAGGGAGCAGCTTCATTAAACTTTAAATCCTCTCTCCAAGCAGGAAAATGAATGACTGCTCGGAGCAGAGCATCCTCTGAGCAGAGCAGTCCTCTGGGCAGAGCATCCTCTGAGCAGAGCAGTCCTCTGAGCAGAGCAGTCCTCTGAGCAGAGCAGTCCTCTGAGCAGAGCATCCTCTGAGCAGAGCGCTGGGGCTACTTGCCCTGCTACTCCCGAGTTTACAGCTTCGTGAGGGGCACAGAGAGGTGCCAGCAGGTGGGACGGTGTCAGCTGTGGCCCTTGAGTGGTTTCTCCCGTGATAAACGAATGGGCTGGTTACAGAAGAAGCAGAATGAAGGAGCTGCAAGACCCCTGGCACTGCTTGACGTGACTGCTGTGAGGCTGAGCTTGGGAACAGCAGCAGCCTTTGGCATCGCCCAGCCTTGCCACCCTCCCATCAAACCCAGCCTCTCACACGGGGCAGGGTGGGGGGGCTCTCTGGGCTCACCTCCACCTCCTCCGATTGCATCCGCAGGTCACAGGGTGGTTTCACAGCCCGGGGCCGGCTGGCAAACCAGTAGGCGACGACGGCGGCGAAGGCACCGATGCCCACCAGCGCTGTGGCCGGCAGGTTGCGGAAGAACTGGCTGAGGTCATCGAACTCCGGGAGCCGCAGGCTCCGCAGGATCTCCTGAGCCTGCATCTTCTCCACGAGCGAGACGGCAAACTCTGCAAGAGCCACAAGGACACGGGCAGGTCACGGCATGGGGTGGGCAGCTCCGGGAGGGGAGACCCTGCCGTCCCTCGTCAGCCCCTGCGAACGCACTGCTCCGCTGCCAACAGCACCCTAACCCTCGATGGAGGGGAAATGAGAAGGGGGAAGCATGCACCTCGACACCAGAAAGGGGCTGGAGAGGGTCCAGAGAGGGGCAGCTGGGCTGGGGAGGGGGCTGGAGAACAGAGCTTGTGAGGAGCAGCTCAGGGAGCTGGGGCTGGTTGGGCTGAAGGAAAGGAGGCTGAAGGGAGACCTTGCTGTCTGCAGGAGGGTGGGGAGAGGTGGGGGTTGGTCTCTCTCCCAAGGAACAAGGGGCAGGAGCAGAGGAAACGGCCTCAAGCTGCCCCAGGAGGTGGCCCTGAGGAAAACCTGCCCCCTGGAAAGAGCCCTCAGCTCTTTAAAGGCTGCCCAGGGAGGGGGTTCAGTTGCCAGCCCTGGCTGTGCTTCACAGTCGGGGAGATCTGGAGCTCAGGGTTTGGGGGTGGGATGGGACAGCTGGG
>VZRI01006246.1:190206-217365 GCA_013397515.1 Upupa epops
GTCAGGGCTGGACTGGACAAGCTTGAGGGTCTTTTCCATCCTAAACCATCAACAATTCCATGATCCCTGGAAGGGTGAGCAGGAGCAGGAGCTCCCACCCCCAGGGCAGTTCAGTGCCCAGGGTGGTGCAGACGCAGTTATCCGCAGCTGCCAGAATTTCTGCCTGGCTCTGGCATCCAGCTACTGCACCCCCTGAGCTGCCAGCAGCTGCTCTGCCTCCCCCCAGCTGCATGGGGGCTGTGTGGTGGCCCTAGCCCTGGGCAGCTCAGCACCAGCTCCTGCCACTGCCCTTGGCTCACGGGGACACCTGTGGGTGCACAGACACCCTCCAAAACACCCCCTTCTCTGCCTTCAGCCCAGCTTCACCCTCAACTTTGTGCTCTTTACGATTCACAACAGGGCAGGCGACAGGGGGTTCAAGCCCAGGGAAGCTGCGTTTCATCGCTCAAGCATCTCCTGGCAGAAACAACTAGGGACTGCAGAGGGGGGATAAGGGAGCTCCGGGCTATCAGGCTGGGCACAGATCAGCACAGGGTCCCCACCCCGCAGCCCTGCAGCCTCTGGGTGGCTCCCAGGAGGGAGAGGAGCCAGGGCATTCCCTGCAGGGCACTCCTGTTAGGGTACAGTCCTGGCATGAGAAGACACGAGCTGGAGTCTCAGCTCATCAGTCATGGGGGGGCTGCAGGGGACACCCCAGACCCTCCTGCCAGCCCCAGTGCTGCTCTGACACTGAAAGCAAAGAGAAAACCCCTGCTCTCCCATTCTGTAGGGGATGTCTGCTGCAGGATGGGAACACTCTGCCATCCCCAGCTCTTCCCCTTTCTACCACAGAATCACAGAGCCATGGGATGTGGAAGGGACCTCTCCAAAGGTCACCTAGCCCAATCCCCCTACGACAGCCGTAGGGGGGCACAGGGAGGGCATCCCTCTGCCATGAGACTTGGCTTGTGCTGGCCTGGCAGAGCGAGAGCTGCTCGCTGGGGAAGCTTTTCCTCATCATCCCCCTCAATTTTCATCCCCCCTACCTGGAGAGAGGAGCCAGCAGCCCGCTCCTCAGGCTGTCCTCAGGGGACTCGTGTTTGGGTGCTGAGCACACAAGAAGCACTTTAAGCAACTCCTGTTTACACAGCGCCCGGTATCAGCTCCCTGCCAGGGAGTCTCCAGTAACGGCCAGTTCAGCGCGGGACGAGCGGAGCAGATGGTGCAGGGAAGGGGATCCACACAGTTAGGGTTTCCTCTCACGCCCCACAGCTCTATTTGTGACTTTACAAGCAGCCCCAGACCTTAAAGTAAAAGCTTTTCTGCTGCAGGAGCCCCTTTTCTCCTGCCCTGGGGCCTCGCTCCAGCTACCCAGTGAGGACTGGGTGTGCATGGGGGGGCTGATCCCACGGCTGGGTCAGGGCTCCCCACACAAAGGCACCACTGAGGGTAACACAGACCAGCTTTTCTCCTCCTTGGAGCAGTGTCTGGGTTAGGCTGAGGGTCAGGACTACCCCTCAGCAGTGCAGGTCTGCAAACACAGGGAGACCCCCCCCTCATCCCTGGCTCTGGAGGGGGGTTTTGCAGCTCTGCACAAGTGAAAGACCCCCCATTGACCGATTAACCCCCCCTGTGCTGGGGTGCAGAGGGGTGGGGGGACAGCAAGGAGTGGTGGCAGTGGCGCAGAGCTCAGGGGCAGACCCTGGCTGTGCCATCCGTGGGCCAGATGCTGCACCCCTGCTCCCCATGGAGCTCCTGACTATGCAGATCCTATAGGACCTCAAGCAGCCCCTCTGACAGTGGTTCTGCTGTCCCAAGCAACAACACAGCACCAGGATGCTCCAGGTCGGAGGGGAGGGGGGCTGAACCTTCCTGGCTCACCCCCACCAGCACCCCCAAGTCCCTCTCCACAGGGCTGCTCTCAATCCCACCATCTCCCAGCCCGGGTTGGGACAGTCCTGACCCAGGTGCAGGACCTCGCACTTGCCCTCTCTGAGGGTTCACACCGGCCACCTCCTCAAGCTGGTCCAGGCATCCAGTCCCTGCAACCTGATCTGGTTGGAGAGGTCTCTGCTGGCTGCAGGGGTTTGCACTGCCTGACCTTTAAAGGTCCCTTCCAACCCACCCCATCCCACCCCAGGGTGCTGCGGTGTCACCGGGCGATGCCCACCCACGGGGTCATCGTCCCCCTGAGCCTCAAGCAGCTGGCTCCACGTCCAATACAACCCTAGCAAGGTGGCTGCAGGGGATGGTTGGGGATGGGGAGCTGGTTCCTTGCCCACAGCTGGCTGTGACAGCACACAGGCAAACGCTGCTACCTACAGCCTGGAAAAGCAGCAAGGGAGCCACTCGCTCCCCTTCTTGGGGTGGTGGCAGGGGCAGCAAGGACCATCAGTGCAACGAGCAGGGTGCTGCGGGCAGCAGCTGCTTCTGCAGCGACGGGAAACATCCTGCAGCCACCAAAGTGACACCAGACCTGACACTGGGCTCATTCCATCCACTCCAGGGGGAACAGCCCAACATCCGTGTCCGTCAGATGCTCATGGGATGTTTATTATCTCTGCCCGCCCCTGGTGCTGGCTGCTAAAACCCTAGCTGGGCCAGTAGCCACAGCATCACAGGACAATCCTGGGTGGAAAGGAGCTCTCAGATCCCCCAGTCCAACCATCCCCACCCCAACCAAACCCCTCAGTCCCTGAGAGACCGACAGACACAGCCTGACCCCCTCCCTGCTGCCCCTCGAGCAGGGTGGGAAGCACCATGGAAAAGGATCTTTACCTTGGACTTGATGACCCTCGACTCAAATCGAGCGGCTTTTCCTCACATCCCAGGGGATTAACTGCTGGCAGTGAGGAGCTGCACAACACAGGGGGCAGCTCAGAGCCTGCAGACCCCCCCAGCTCCCCTCCCCATCAGCCAACACAGAGCCGTGACCTTGGCTGCAGCACCCGCTGCTCTCTCATCTCACGGAGGAAGCAGAACTTATGGGATCTAAAGCACCCTGATCCAGGATTTCACTGGAGCACGAGCTGGCTGAACCCTCAGAGCTCTGTTTTCTCACATCCCGCTCCCTGAGAGTTGTAGCCCCAGAAAGGGGGGGGGTGGTGAGAGAAGATTTGCACCCAGCAGAGTTTGGGTTCCCCTGCAGAGGAAAAACACGCTGGCAGGAGCCTGGACACAAGGTGCTGGTGACTTTGAGATGGGAATGAAAAGCATCTTGTGACTGTGTCACTATGTGAGAGGCTCCACTTACAGAGGGTCAGGGAGCATCAGAATTCACAGGGACGCTGGGCTCTGGCAGGTGGTAGCGGGGCTGCATCACTGGGACCTGTCTGCTAAATTAAATCCTAGAATCAGAAGGGATCCAAAGAGATCTCAAAAGACCATCCAGTCCAGTCCCCCTGCCACAGCAGGATCCCCCAGACCCAGTGGCACAGGAACACAGCCAGGTGGGGCTGGAACGGCTCCAGAGAAGGAGACTCCACAGCCCCCCTGGGCAGCCTGGTCCAGTGCTCCAGGACCCTCCCTGGGAAGAAGGTCCTGCTGAGATGGAGAGGGAACCTCCTCTGTTCCAGCTGGCACCCAGTGCCCCTTGTCCTGTCCCCAGATGCCCTTGAGCAGAGCCTGGCTCCATCCTCCTGACGCCTTCACACAATCAGAGTCTCTTCAGTTGGAAGAGACCTTTAGGATCATCAAGTCCAAGCGTTCGCCCAGCGCTGCCAGGTCACCCCTAACCCCTGCTCCTTACCACCACATCTGCACGTCCTGCAGATCCCTCCAGACACAGGGACTCCACCACTGCCCTGGGCAGCCTGTTCCAGTGTCTCACAACCCTTCCTGCGAAGAAATCCTCCCTAATATCCAGCCTAAACCTCCCCTGGCTGAACTTGCAGGGTCCTATTGCTTGGTACTGGGGAGAAGACTCCAACCTCCTATCAAGTGACTGCAAAGAGCAAGAGGGTCTCCTCTCAGCCTCCTTCTCTCCAGGCTTTTCTCTGTTGTGATGACTAAGGATCGCAGAATCATCCAGGCTGGAAAAGACCTNAGGGTGCAGGCAGAAGGACTGGGGGTGGTTGTATTGTCCTTTCCCCTCTTCCCAAGCTCCCCACGAGCACAGGGCAGCTCAGCAGTCCTGGAAGGAGCCGTCTCCACTAGCTGCAGCTCAGGTACCACTCACTGCCTTCTCTAGATTGACTGGGGCAGCAGCTCCAGGGAGCCCACAGGCTGAGAATCCCTGATGGCTGCTGTAATTAAACCAAGGCAGCCTCTGCCTCTCAGCCCCGCGGGTTCTGCTTCAATGGGCACAGAAGAGCTGGGGGAGCAGGGGCTGCAGTGCCAGGACAAGGGGNGGGGCAGAGGGCACTGGGGGTGGTTATATTGTCCTCTCCCCTCTTCCCAAGCTCCCCACGAGCACAGGCAGCTCAGCAGTCCTGGAAGGAGCCGTCTCCACTAGCTGCAGCTCAGGTACCACTCACTGCCTTCTCTAGATTGACTGGGGCAGCAGCTCCAGGGAGCCCACAGGCTGAGAATCCCTGATGGCTGCTGTAATTAACCCAAGGCAGCCTCTGCCTCTCAGCCCCGCGGGTTCTGCTTCAATGGGCACAGAAGAGCTGGGGGAGCAGGGGCTGCAGTGCCAGGACAAGGGGCGATGGTTAAACTAAAGGAGACTAAAAGGATGGTTAAACTAAACGCAGACTGGAGAGAAGGAGGAAATTGTTGCTGCTGAGGATGGGGGGACCCTGGTCCAGGTTACCCAAGGGGTGGGAGAAGCCCCATCCTTGGCACCATCCCAGGTCAGGTTGGACACTGGGGGCCCTGAGCAGCCTGCTCTGGGTGAGGATGTCCAGCCACTCATCCCCCAGGCTGTAGCTGCAGGGGGTTCTTGTGGGTTCAGTGTAGGACCCTGCCCTTGGCCCTGTTCAACCTCTTCCCGTTGGCCTCTGCCCAGTGCCCCAGCCTGCCCAGCTCTCTCCTTCCCCCCACTCAACATCTCCCACCTTCAGTCAGACCCTGCTGCTGGAGCCCCCCAGGGATTCCTCACTGCTTGGGTTTCTGGCACCCTGTATCTTCACCAAAACTCTCTTTCCTATTTAAATCCCAGGCACAAAGCCCCCTCCCCACCCAACCCCGACACCCAAACCCCTGCTGAGGCTGGATTTTACCCACGGGAGAACTGGCTCCCAGTTGCAGCAACACAGGAGCCACCGGTGGCTGTCAGGTGGCCTTGCTGAGGTATTTTAACTCGTGACAAACGTCCTTCTCCCTTTCCCTTGGGAATCAGCTCCGTCCAATCTGTTCCACTGGATACTTGCCAACAAGACCATTAAAGAAGGAGGTGGCACTGGTGCCTAAGCTTCTCGAGCTGGAACTGCTCACGGTGCCAACCGGGGGCTCGGTGCCCCCTCAGCTGGGTGTCTGGGGCATGGGAAGCAGATGTGGGGCTGCAGTGATGCCCCTGGGAGCATCCCCTGTCTCCCCCAGTGCTGTCCCTCCCCAGCCGGTTACCTGCCATGGAAAAGGGTTTCCATGGGGGTCAAGCTGCTGGAGCCGCCCGCAATGACCTCTGGTTGCTGGAGGGATGAATCCTAGAATCCTTAGGGATGGGAAGGGACCTCAGGAGAGCATCCAGTCCAATCCCCCTGCCACAGCAGGATCACCCAGACCAAGTGGCACAGGAATGAAAGGGACCAGGTCAGCATCTGGCTGGAGCTCCGGTATAAACTGGGACCAGTGATGTAAACTGGATTTATCTATGGAATTTGTTTGAGGAGAGGAGCAGGGAGTTTAACTCTGGTCCAGAAACACTGTGGCAGAGTGAGAGGCTGCCAAAAGGTACCTGCAAACAGAGTCCCCCAGGGGTGGGTACTGGGACCAGTGCTGTTCGATCGATTCATCAGCAACCAGGATGAGGGAGTAGAGTGCTCTGCCAGCAAGTTTGCTGAGGACACAGAGCTGGCAGGAGGATCTGACACCCCAGAGGGCTGGGCTGCCCTTCAGTGGGACCTGGACAGCTGGAGAGCTGGGCAGGGAGGGACTGAACGGAGTTCAGCCAGGGCAGGGGAGAGCCTGGCATCTGGGCAACAACAACCCCAGGGACCAGGAGAGGGTGGGCACTGACTGGCTGGAGAGCAGTGCAGGGGAGAGGAAGGTGTTTTCTGCTGCTCTGGGAGTCTGATGATTAACATTTGCACCACTATCAGAAGAAACTTCTTCACGATGAGGGTCCTGGAGCCCTGGACCAGGCTGCCCAGGGGGCCTGTGGAGTCTCCTTCTCTGCAGACGTTCCAGCCCCGCCTGGCTGTGTTCCTGTGCCACTGGGTCTGGGTGACCCTGCTGTGGCAGGAGGACTGGACTGGATGATCTTTCCAGGTCCCTTCCCATCCCTAAGGATTCTATGAAACCCCCCGTCTTTGCACAGCAGACTCTTGGTGAGGAGCAGCAGAAGGTCCCCACTGAGGCTCCCAGAGCCCAGCACTGGGAGCAGAGACCTCACTGACCCTCTTCCAGCCCTCAAAGCCAGAGACAGAGCATGGACAAAACCAAGAGGAGCAGCACTGGCCTGCAGCAGCCTGCACTGCCAAGAACCACACTTGCAAGGCCTGAGATCTTTGAAGCATCCAGTAAAAAGGGGAAAGAAAAACCCACTAACAAGGAGCTGGATGTCCTCACAGTCCAATCTCGCAGCAGAAGCCCAGTAAACAGAGGTATTTAAGGTATTTAAAGCATCTTCAGCATCGCAGCCCCTGGCCAACAGAAAGGGTTCAATCAATAATTCAGCAGCTGAGCTCAGATCTTCCTCAACCCATCACCCAGCTGCCCAGTGCTTGGAGCCTCATCCCTCTGCACTCACGCAGCTCCTGATGCAAATCCTCCCCAGGAAAGCTTCATCCCCCATGGAGAACTTCATCCTCCTGCAGTCCTGCACCTCCTCATGGTGCTCGGGATGGGACCCAGCCTAAAAATACCCCTGGCACCCCCGTGGAGATGGACACCGCAGCACTCTGACTCATCGTGCAGGAAAGCTGAGACTGGGAGCCTGGTCCCAATCCGTCTGTCGCCTGCAGAGCGAAGCCTTAGGAAGCCCAGAGGAGTACTTAAAGTTTCCTACCAGAAGGGAAAAGCTCAAGAGCTCAGAGCTTTGCTGTCCCTGAAGCCCATCCGTTGCCCAAGGCACGGTGACCAAAGCTCCTCTAGCTGCTCAGCGCCCTTAGAGCATCACCCAGCCCGTGAGGAACCAGAGTCACAGGACTGCACTGCTCAGGGCTGAAACCCCTCAGCCTGTGGGTGCAGAGGATGAAGTTCAGATGGCAGAACCCATCTGGGATGTTCCTGCACCCGCTCATCCCTCTGCTGTCAGCCTGTGGGGGCCGGGTGCTCCCCCAGAGCCGCCTCACACGATGCCTCCCCCGATAAAGGGTAACGGGAGCAACAGTGAACCCCCACAGCGCAGCCACAGGGCTCTCTGCCCCTATCGAGCCCGCACACACAGCTCTGCCCCAACCAGCTCAGGGGCTGCAGAGCTAAAGCTGAGGAAGCCACAGCCTGGTCCTTCCCTGCCCGCATCCTGCCCGCCTCCCGGGCTGGCTCAGCACCAACCACCGGGGCAGGGAGGTCGTTTGCCCCCTCAGCCTCATGGCCAAGCTTCCAGGTGGCCCCAGTGCCTGTCTGCTGTCTGCGTGAGGTACAAGACACCAGCAAACTGAGGCTGTTCTCTGCCCCTGCGCTGGGGGCTGCCCTGCTTCTGCTCACAAAGCTCTCCCCATCCCACAGCCGGTCGTGCAGCTCAGTTCAGTGAGGAAGGGGGTTCGTTGGGGGGTCGTTGTGTTGGGGGTTGGTTTATGTTGGGTGATGCTGCTGGCTGGCTGTCCCATATACTCCGTGTGACAGCAAACAGCTGAAAGAGTTGTCCTGGAATAGTTATCTGGGGCAGAGTACAAAGAGAAGAGCTGAATGGAGAAGGGGAAGGCAGCTGCTTTTGCGCAGGGGAAAGACAAAGATGCTCTGCACAGAGCCTGGTGGTTTGTTGCCAGGCAGAACTCTTGACATTTGCCTTCACGTCCTGTTTGGATTCAAACAGCCTGTGGCACTGTCTGTGGGATGGTAGAAGCACGGAGTTGGAAGGGAGCTCCAAAGGGCACCCAGTCCGACCCCCCTGCACCCAGCAGGGCCAGCACTCCCCAGCCCAGGGTACCCTGAGCCCCAGCCAGCCTGAGCTTGAATGGCTCCAGATGTGGGGGGTCTCCCGTACCTCTCTGGGCAGCCTGATCCAGGGATCCCCCAGCCTCAGATCCCAGCCCTTGTTCCTCCTGTGCAGCCTCCCTCTGCCCTTTTCCAGCTCCAAACCAGGACCCCTCATCCTGTCACTCCCTGCCCTTGGGAACAGCCTTCCCCAGCCCTCTGACAGCCCCTGCCAGAGACAACAAGGTCACTATAAGGTCCCCTCAGAGCCTTCTCCTCTGCAGGCTGAACAGCCCCAGCACTCTCAGCCTGCCCCCGGAGCAGAGGGGCTCCAGCCCTCTGAGCATTTTCAAGACCCAAGAACCCTCCTCATCACCCCAGAGCCAGGTCCTCTGTGGCCACCTCATTTTGCCAAGACCCTTGGGTCCAGGGCCGGGTGGAGGGAGGGAGACTTGAGGTGAAATTTTCCACTCTTGCCTTGCCAGGGCTGGCTCTGCTCTGTGCCCACAGCAGGTCCCTGCCAGGCAAGGACTGGCACACAGACAGGTGCCTGTGCTGCCGGTTCCCTGCTGGGCTCAGCTCTCCATGAGCATTAACATCCTGCCCTTGGCCAGGTCTCCACTCCAGAGTGTCCAGTGAGACCAGTCGTAGTGACACGGGGGGGTGGTGAAGGGACACCAGAAGGCAGGAGCTGGTCCTGGCTGCTCTCCCACTATCTGCTCACAGAACCACAGAGCCTCCCAGCTTGGAAAAGACCTCCAAGACCATTGAGCCAAAGCATCACCCCAACACTGAGCCCCCCTCCACACCGCCTCTGGACTCTGCTGCTCTTTACCCAGGGGGATGGGGTGGCCCAAACCCACAGCACTGCTGGATGGGGCTGTGGGGATCACTAGGAAAAACTTCTTCTTTGAAAGGGCTCCCCAAGCCTGGAGGGGCTGCCCAGTGCGGGTGGAGGAGTCCCTGGTGCCTGGAGGGGCTGCAAAGCCCTGGAGCTGTGGGGTGAGGGACGGGGGTTCGTGGAGCCCTGGCAGTGCTGGGGGAGCAGTTGGCAGCTTGAAGGGCTTTCCCAGCCAAAGTGATGGTATGGCTGAGGCTGAGTCCTGCTAACTCGAGTCACCCCACAGCTCAGGGCTGCTGTTACGACGAGGAGCAATGCTCGAGGCCAAGGTTACAGCCTGAAGAGCTCCTGACCTGCCAGGGCAGCAAAGGCAGAGCCAGCTGAACCACAGGCAGATCCTACAGCCTGAGCCAGAGGCTCCAACCCAGGGAGAGGGTTTTATTCCCCCTGGAATCTAGAAAATCCCAGTGAAAATGGGAGCTCAAACAAGGAGTTGCATTGGGTTGTGATCTATGATCAAGAGGGCTGTGTCCCTCACAGTAAGCTGGCTATAATTAGAGCAGGTTAATTACCAATCAAGTGCTCTGCTAATTGTAGAGCCTTTCTGGAGAGCCCTGTCCACATCGATGGGAAGGAGTAAGGGGTACGGTGACACCTGGAGAGTGCAGGGCTCCATCCAGACCCTCTGCACAGCACCTCACGGGGCTGCAGGAAAGACTAGAGGGGGACTTTGTACTGGGGACTGTAGTGCTAGGACAAGGGGCTGTGGGAGGGGCTAAAGGGGGGAGATCGAGATGAGGTTTGAGGCAGAAACCCCTCCCTGGGAGGGGGCTGAGGGCCTGGAACAGGTTGCCCAGGGAGGTTGTGGCTGCTCCATCCCTGGCAGTGCCCCAGGCCAGGTTGGATGGGGCTCTGGGCACCCTGCTCTGGTGAGAGGTGTCGCTGCCCATGGCAGGGGGGTGGCACTGGGGGAGCTCTGAGCTCCCTCCCAACCCATCCCAGTCTGGGATTCTCTGATTGCCTGATCATGTCCAGGCTGTATTCATTGAAACTCACAGCACAAACTTCATTCCAAAGATGCTCAAGGCCTCTTTGCCAACCCCAGAGTCCAAGAAACTAAGGGTTACGGAAGAGGCAGCTCACCCACCGAGAGCCCTGCAGGAAAGCAGCTCCCTGGGGCTGAAGGCAGGGGATGGGACAGGCAGGGATGGTGGGCTGGGGCAGGAGAAGCTCAGTGTGACTGCCTGCCATCACCAGAACCCAGTGTCCACGAGCAGCCAGGGCTCCCCAGGATAACTGCTGCCTGTTTTCTGCGCACGAGAAGATGACCCTGGGTTTAACAGGGGGTCTCTGCAGGGTTCTCTCTTGCTCATGAAGCCAATTAAAGCCGACTGATGGCTGTGGATGGGGTCACCATGTCAGGGACTGCTCCCACTGCTGCTGGGAAACAGCAGACCACCCCAGGTTTGGTTGGGGTAGGTTTTCCAAGGAGACCTCGCAGCTGCACACAGTCACCTCAGCTATACCTGACCCTCCAGCAACAAGAAGTGACCCTCCACCCTTCAGGACCCCCACACACCCTCCCAGAGCATCATCTTCACTTCCCCAGCCCAACCTGTGCCCATGACACCAAAGGATGGGACAGACACCAAGGCTTCACAGCCAAAGAGAAACCACAGCCAACATCCCCAGCAGCTATCTCGGGCCTGCAGAGGGGGCCCCCATGTCCTGCTCCAGGTCAGAGCACACCCCACACCGCAGCAGGCTCTCCCCACGTGGGGAGAGCTCCAGCACAAGCACAGGGGTACTGCCTGAAGGAGGGGAGAATCCTCAGGCCCTGGTTAGGAACCACACTGAACCATCAGGGCTGGAAAAGACCCTCAAGCTCATCAAGCCCACTCTACAACCCCCAACCGCTACCCCTGCTCCTGAAACACCCTGGCTGGTGAACCCCTGCAGGGATGGTGCCTCCAGTTTAACGCTGGTGACCTCCCCCTGCTTGGGCAAAGGTCAGTCAGCCCCCAGAGTTTGAGGCTCCACAGAGCACCAGCACCCAGCAGCCAGGGTGGGTTACAATTCCAGAACCCAGCAGAGGGTCGACCACAACGAAATGAGTTGGCAGGTCTCTGCACAGCTCCTGCTTTGGGGAACAAGCCTTCAAGTAGGGCTTTAGGGGAACAGAACCCAAACCAGCCCCACAAACCAGCCTGCACCCAAGCGACCTTGTCCTGGAGATGCCCCAGCGGGGTCCCTGAGCCCCTGGAAGCATCAACCCGCATCATTCCCGGAGCTGGAGCTCCCCCAACCCATGCGGGGCCGGCTCCTTCAGCCTTGGGGTTTCCAGCCAGAGCTGGGCTGGAGCTTCTCCCCTACAGCCCCCTGGGGCTGTCAGAAACAGCTGAAACAAGGGGAATCTGCAGACCCCACCGACTCTTTTCCCTGGGGCAGGGCTCTCCCGCAAAACACAGCCCAGAGCCCCCCCTCCACGCAGCAGCAACGCCCGGGGGTCCAGCCCTCTTAGAGAAGGGGGGGTCCAGCCCTCTTAGAAAAGGGGATCCAAGCCCTTTTAGAGGTGGGGGTCCAGCCCTCTGGTGGGGGTTCCCCCTCCCCCTTTTTGGGAGGGGGCTGTGTTTTACTCAGCATCCCGGAGCCCAAAAGCCGCTGCCCCTCGTCCTCCCCGAGCCCTCCCCAGATCGCAAGGATAAAACTCCCCCCCTGCAGACACTCACCAGCTCCAGGGCAGGCGGCTCCCCACCTCCTCAGCCCCGCACTCAGCTCATGGCCAGGATCTCCCAGCGCCGCAGCTCCGGGACCCGCAGCAGAAGTGGTGCCTGCGGGCTGTCCCACCCCCTTCCCATCTGCGAACTGCTCGGAGAAGTTAAGCTGGGCTAATATCGGCTTAGGCTGCATTAGCACAGCGCCGGCAGAGCCCCGCTGTAACCCTTGAGACACTGGAGCCTCCAGTTCCCAGCTGTGGGAGCCCCTGCGCAGATGGGAGGAACCCCAGCTCTGCTGCTGCTGCGAGTCCCCTGCGTTTGAGGTGTCGCTCGGTAGCTCCGGAAGCTCTCAACAGGCTCCAAGCAGGGTTTTAGGATGCAGAATGCAAAGGCTTCTCGTAAACACTGGGTTTGGAGTGAAGAGCAGCATCGCTGGGCTCTCCGCTGGGAGAGAGGAGCCTCCAACTGATGGGAGGGGGAAAAGTCCCGGGCTGATGGGGAACTTCATGGGTTGAGCTAGATCATCAACACCATAGCGAGAGGATGGTTATTGCCGAGATCATCACAGTAATTATTAGGTTGGAGAAGACCTTAAAGGTCGCCCATTCCCACCTGAAGCCGAGCGGTGGTTGTTGAAGGTAGTTACAAGCAAATGAATAAAATCCTGGGGTTTGAGCCCAAACCGGTGACGTCCATTTACACCACAGACTGAACCCCACCCCAGAGTACGAGCTAACAATAAAATCACCCCATGAATGCAAGAACAGCCGCATAAGAATGATGAATAAGAAACATTTGAGAGGTCTGGATGAGGAGTTTCCCCCCTCTGAAGGGATTTTCACTGCCACTGGAAGCTACAGTCTCCGATTGCTTCCAACTCCCCTCCTCTGAGTGGAAGGGACCTTCCAAGCTCCTCCAGTCCCACCCCCTGCACTGGTGGGACTCAACCAGAGCAGGCTGCTCAGACCCCCAAGGTCCAACCTGAGCTGAGATGGTTCCAGCACCCAAAGCTTCAAACCAGTGACTTCTGCTTCAGTAGGAACCTGCCCAAAGCTGCCCTCTACCTTAGTGGGCTGAGTGGATGGGGTGTTCACGCTCCCCAGGTGCAAAGGAACTCAGGCCTCACCTTTTGCACTAAAACCTAAAGCCCAGGCAGCTCCAACTACCAAAAAGAAATCAACTGAGAGGCTTCAAAGGACTGTTGTGGGGTTTGGCTGAGACCCCTCTCATCCAGGAATCAAAGGGCTGCATCAGCCAGTCAAGGTGCTTTAATTCTCACAGCCAGCAGGACATGAAGAGAGAGAAACCTGCTGAAGTCCTCGGTGCTTTTGTGCTTCTTCAAAAGTCGTGAGGAACACAGATTCAGGTTGAATTTGAATTCTGAGGGGAACTCGGTTAAAACTGCTGCTCCCCATAACCCGGAGCCTGGGTTCCTGAACAGATGGCTGCCAACAGTACCTGCCCGTCCCATAAGGCCCAGTCCTGCTGCGGCTGGAAATGAAGCAGAGCCACTAATTAGGATAATTAAACCCATGGCCAAGCTGGGGGATCTTTCATCAAATCAAAGGACCTCCAAAGGGCACCCCCTGCACCCAGCAGGGCCAGCACTCACCACACCAGGTTGCCCAGAGCCCCAGCCAGCCTGAGCTTGAATGGCTCCAGGGATGGAGCCTCCACCCCCTCTCTGGGCAGCCTGGTCCAGGGATCCCCCAGCCTCAGATCCCAGCCCTTGTTCCTCCTGTGCAGCCTCCCTCTGCCCTTTCCCAGCTCCAAACCAGGACCCCTCACCCTATTGTTCCCTGCCCTTGGGAACAGCCTTCCCCAGCCCTCTGGCAGCCCCTCTCAGGGGTTGGGGGGTCAGGAACTTTACCCCCTTGTGCTCTGTCTTAGTAGCCTCCTTTTCTCCGGCTTTTGCTCAGGAGTGACACTTGGATTGATCTGACACCAGATCATTCCAGCTGCTCGCAAGGAGCAGCAGAGAGGAAGAGCTGAAAGAGCAGAGGAATCATCCAATCATTAAGAACACTCAGAGGAGGCTACCGGGCAAGGGTTTCCTCTAGCCCTCAGTGTCCTCACACCACAGGGATGCTGCTGGATGGCAAGGGAACCGAACATCGGATCAGGCTGGAGGAGATGGGGTCCCCATCCCTGGAGGTGTTTAAAAGCCCTGTAGATGTGATGCTGAGGCTCAGGGGGTGACCGGGCACTACTGGGTGAACAGTTGGTGGCAGGGGGATTGGACTAGATGACCTTTCGAGGTCCCTTCCTATCCCTAATGATTCTGCGACCTTAAAGGTCTTTTCCAGCCAGAACAACTCTCTCAAGAGTCTGTGACTGTGGGTAGAGATGCCCTTCAAGACTCGAAGACTTCCCTGAAACCTCCTTTTCTCCCGAGCAGGACAACAAGTGGCTGCACTGTTTGGCTGTTTTAAACACTCCGGTTACTTTCTGGATCTTTGCTGGTGCTTTGGAGTTGTTTCAGCTCCTTAACCAGAGCATCCATGAGGTTATTTCTACGGTCAGGGGGTCCCAGTCAGCTATTTCTGCCCCCACTCCTTGCACCGCACTGTGTTGCCCCTGGCACTGCCCTCACTTGCTTTTACTCTCCTCTCCTCACAGTTCCAGCTCTCCTTGAAGACATTTCCACCCGCGATAAACCCTGCAGACCCTCCCCACGTCCGTCTGTGGCTGCACACGAACAGATCCCCAGCTCAGAGGTCCGCAGCACATTTTCTCCTCCAGCCCCTTCCCCCTCCCCTGCTGCAAAACCACCCTGAAATCCCCTTTTCTGGGCATTTTCAATCCCCCTTCTTTGTCTTTTAAGAAGGTTTCAAAGAGTTAAGGTGGAGCGAGGTCTGCAGACAGCCCATTCTTCAGCCTCAGTGACCCAGAGCTTTTGCCTTTTCAGATGTATTTAAGCAAAGAAAGCCAAGGGAGGATATGCAAATGGCTTTGCCGAGAGGAAACACAGCCCTGGATTGTTGTTGGCAGGGCAGAGCATCACACCACCCTCAGCAGCCTCTCAGCTGCCGGGATTTGTCTGCCCAGCAAAAATACCCCCCCTCCCTCCCCTTCATGGCTCAGGCATTGCACGGTGGAGGAGGAGAAGGAGGGGGGGATGACTGGGGGTTGCCCCCCAAGACCCTGCAGCAGGGAGTGCGGAGTGGGATGCAGCTCTGCTCTAAGGGACAGCAGAGCTTGGTACCGCTGGGGTAACCCCTGGCCAGGCGGCTGCTCCTCCCAAGCTGCTTCCCTGCCGGGAGCTGACGGAACACTTTGCAGAAGAAAAAGAGAATAAATCTAAGTGGTGAATGAGGTCGTTTGAGCTGCAGAGAGCGGTTCTACCCCAGACCAAACTGTGCTTGAGATGCGGAGTGAAATGCACTGCGGGAGGGGTCTCCAGGGGGACCCCTAATAGAGTTGTCTGCTCTCCTCCTCCGTTTAAAAAGAGGCTGGAAACCAGCTCTGCACAGTGCTCCTTCCCCTTTCCCCACCCCAACACCATTCCCTGCAGCAACCTACAACAAATAGAAGACACCTGAACTGCATCGTTGGCATCTGACTGCCGTTCCAGGGCGAGTTTGGCCCCCCCGATCCCTCTCAGTTCGTTTTCAATCACCGACGGCACGATTTGTGCTCTTGATTTCCCTTCTTCAAAGGGAAAAACCCACCCTCTAAATGCAATCAGCTCAGCAATCTCGGTGCCTATTCCCGTGCCAACCAGCTCACGATTGCCCTTAGAGAGAAACCCAAGCTGATGGCTGTTTAGCAACCCCCTGGGTGCTTTCCCCAGCAGCAGCTCTCAGCTGGTGCCATCTAGCAGCGACTGGGACAGCCTGGTGACCACACAAAGCTCCTGGAGCTGATTGTAAGGATTTGGTAGCCCTGGGATGGAAGCTGCTTGTTGCTCTGACCCCCATCGTGCAGGACACCTGCATCATCCTTCCCTAAGGAGGCTGCTCCTGAGCTTCCATCCCTCCGCACAGGCACCATCACCAGCCCTCACGGGTGGGCACAGTCCAGGGGCTGCTCCAGCTTGTGCACAGGAGCAGCTCAGTCTGCTTCTTGATGGGGTGGGATAGAGAAAGGGCATCTTAATCCTTCCTCTTCTTGGCCACGAGCAGAAGCAGCATCCTGGCTCATCTGGTCCAGGAAGGGAAATCTGTGTGACCCATCAAGCCGTGGGCTGCCTGAGCTCTCTGCAGCAGGAGAAACACATCCCACCCAAAGGCAAGAGCCACCAGGCTGAGGAGAGGACCCAGGATGGGGACAGAGGTCTGCTATCCAGGTGACTGTCTCGAGAGGAGGCTGGACTGGGGGTTGGGAAGGAAACCCCACAGGAAAACCCAAGGCTTGACCACAGCATCGTGTTGATCTGCATCCAGATCAGCCGATCCGGATCAAATCCGAGCAGGAACTTGGAAGATCTCAGAGCAAAAAGGTCCTAGGATAACTCTCTGAATGGAAAATGGCCAGAGCAGGGGGACTCACACTCCTGCTGAAAGGCCAGTGGATGTGAGACCCCACGCTGGGTCCCCACCAGCCCAGCACCCAGTGATGAGGGTCAGAGATTAAGTCTGTGCAGCAGTGGCAACGAAGGCAACCAACCTTCACCTACGGTCAGAGCACAACCCCAAGGGCCAGGTGACTGGATGGAGCATCCAGGTGTCCATTCCCAAGAGTGGGACTGCTGCTCCTCACCCTTCCTACCAAAAGCCCTGAGCAGTGCCTTGGGATTTGGCCAGTAGCAGGAGGATACCACTAGCCACCTGGACAACAGAGAGGAGGGAGAAAAGACATTTTGCTGAGGTTGTTCTTTCTGCATCTGATCCCTCACACGGAATTCCCACTGGAGAGGAACTGCTGCTCCCTGGGACAAGGAATTGTTGACTCAGCCAGCTAAGCCCTATAGCGAACCCCAGGTATCCCCGGAACTCCCTGGCTTTGCCCAGGCCAGCCCATCCATCCAACGCTGATCACGAAGCTTCATCTCACTGTGATGAAGTGGAAACTGCTCAGGGCAGCTGCCATGCGGTGAGCTGAGATGGTATCTACACCACAGCTGCCGCATCCTGGAGCAAATGGAAATGTGCTCTGCACTCTTGCAACATCTTGGCTCACAGCTCTATATAAAGACCTTTCCTGCCTTAATTGGGGGGTTTCCCTAACGAGGTGGTGATTTCCACTGAGTGATGCCTTTTCTTCCTCTGCCCAGTGACACTTTCTTCCTGTGGGGCAAAAGAAAATGACTTGGACAAGGCAAGGGGGTTGGATTTATCTCCTTTCCATTTATCAGGGGGGTTTTTTGGCCACTGGATCCCCACGCAGCACAGAACAGGGGAGCTGCTGGGATAGCAAGGGGAACGTTGGGGTTTTGTGGGAGAATCATCACCCTGGACTCAGCCCACACCGAGTAGGAGCTGCATTTTCCAAACACAACTTACCCCAGCATCTGCTACAGACTACAGCCCCATCACTGTGAGAGGGTATCCCCATGCCATGGGGAGTAGTGCAGGGAATCAGCTCAGCACCCTGTGAGATGACCCAGGGGGCCAAACTAGCCCCTGTGGCTTCAAAACTGACTGAAAACGCCCACTCAGTGTCTCATCTCCCACCACCTTTCCCTAGCACAGCCTCCAGCAGGACAGTACTTGTGTGTTCTCTCTGTTCAGAGCACCAGGTTGAAGCAGCAGCAGGCAAAGCCCTCAGCTCCATCCTTCCCTCCTCATCACCTCCCTTCCAAGTCACCTTGAAGTCTCCATGGCAACGTTAGGGCAGGAGAAGGGTTTGGCAGGGTCAGTGCGTTGGCATCAATAGGTGCTGATTGAGCACCAGGTTGGAAGGGACCTCAAGGGTCCTCCAGTCCAACCCGACCCATCCAGCTGAAATTCACTGGCCCAGCAGCCTGTCCAGCTGGCTCTGAACACTGCCCTGTGTAGGGCAACCAACTCCTTCCCGTGCGAGATGATCCCAGTGGTTAACTGTTCTGCTAACACCCGCTAGGGATCGATGGCAGCCCAAACACCCACCCGAGTCCCACCGTACGGTACCAGCTCCAAAGGGCATCCAGTCCAACCTCCCCTACACCAAGCAGGGCCATCATTCACCAGACCAGGCCGCCCAGAGCCTCAGCGAGCCTGACCTTGAATGGCTCCAGGGATGGGGCCTCCAGCACCCCTGGAGCCACCCTGTTGCAGAGCTGCCCTGGATGCCTCCTCCATGGCCATCAGCAGGTCAGTGCTGATGACTCCACAGGGCCTTGTCAGCCTCTGCCAGACTTGCCTCTGCTTATCTAGAAGTTAACAGAGTGCTGGCTGCACCTCTGCAGCCACGAGGAGGCAAGAGGCTGGTGCTTCTCTCAGAGATGTGATAACGAGGAGAGGCTCAAAGGTCAGAGCAGCAGCAATTATACCCTCACTGGGGTCCTGGGGGCAGCTCTTCGTGCCTGGCTGGCTCCCAGGTCAGCTTCCCCAGCTCTGTGGGTATTCAGATGCTGCAGTTTCCCATCTCTCCTCAAAGCTCCATCCCCTTCTCATGGCTCTAGTGCTCTGGAAT
The DNA here is from genome assembly GCA_013397515.1 of Upupa epops. Taxonomy (NCBI): domain Eukaryota; kingdom Metazoa; phylum Chordata; class Aves; order Bucerotiformes; family Upupidae; genus Upupa; species Upupa epops. Next base: position 208,477 of record VZRI01006246.1, read on the forward strand.
AACCGTAGCACTGGGGGCAGGAATCAAACTTGCAGAGAAAAACTGCTCTGCACTGCCTTTTGCTGCAAGCAGGCAGAGGAACCCAAGTACTTTGACACTGGGCTTTGGATGGTATCTACCAACTGCCCAACTCGAGCAGCAATAGAGGGATGGAGAATAAAAGCAGCTCAATAGACTCCTCAAATAGCACGGGCTCTGCCTCCGGTGCAGCCAGCACTGCTCCACAGGCTGGGCTGAGCAGCTCTGCTCCACACACCAAGCACAGCAGGCAGTGTTTGTGTCCTGAGACCTGGGTTTCAGGGCATCACCGAGGCCTCCTGTGTCACTGCATGAGAGCCATGTTCAGACACGGGGCTGTAGGAGACGGGCAACACGAGGGGAACAAAACCCCCTCCATCCTTCATAAACTTCTGTGGAGTATTTGGAGAGGAATGGGCACCACGAAGGCCAAACTCCCTTGCAGTCACTTTGAGTGAGGAGGGAAGAGGAGGAGTCCCTCAGATTTACTGCTTTTACTCAGGGGGTGAACTGTGACCTCAGTCTGCTCTGACCCAACCAACCCCGTGTGCACATCCTCACGGGGAACCGTTCCTCAGTTGGTCTGGTTTCTGTTGCTGTCCCACTCTGTACAATCAGGAAGGGATTTGTTCTTCTCTGACTTCTACCCCTATTTCATCGAGTCGAGCACTGCAGACCCCTTCTCTAACCCAACCCCTCGTCGTGGTGCCAGAAATTCACTGCCAATAAACCAGAGCGCTGCACTGGGCTGTAGTGGCCAAGGAGCCCCTTGATCAGGGCATCAGCATGGCCACTGTGACTCCTTTACAGCAAGAAACGGTGTCTGATGGGATGAGGCCACCAGAAAAACCCACTGGGAGATCGGTGGCCACAAGCACACGGCTGAGCATCTCTCTACACGAAAGCTCTGGGTTGTAGAATCATAAAACCCTGCAGATTGATGACCTTTAAGGTCACCGAGTCCAACCGTTAACTCAGCTGTCCCAAGCCCACCACTAAACCCTGTCCTTGAGCACCAAATCGTCACAACCTCCCAAGGATGGTGACTCAACCCCTCCCTGGGCAGAAGTGACTGTGACAGGGTGCAGAGCACCTAGAGCACAGCATCAGGGAGGCCCCACAGGGACCGGCTCGGGGGGAGCTGGATGTACAAGGAAGAGGCGTTTGGGGGAGTAAACCCCAAGATGGGAGGCTCAACACCACAGGGCGGGTGTGGAGGCCTCAGAGCAGGAGCTTGCACGGGAGACCCAGTCCCAGCAGAGCCAGTTCTCCTCTCATTGTCATAAACAAGCTTGGGCCATGCAATAACATCAGTCAGGAGAGTCCCTGGGGCTTTGGGGCCCAAAATACTCTAACAAACACTCTGCTGCAGCCTCTGAGCCAAGTCCTGCCTTCTGATTCACCCATGCAACTCCCTCCAGGCCATATGTGCTCTGCATGAGTTTTCCACAGTTCAAAGCAGCTGATTCAAGCTGCTGATAGAAGCAGCTGTGAAACCAACTATTTTCAGAGATCAGTGATATTAGGTTCCCTTTTCTTCCCCCTCCCAGTGTAAAACCATCCCTTTTCGTCATCGAAGCCAGCAGGTAGAGACAAACAGAGATAATGACAGTGTTCTGTCCTCTTGGTGCTTCCTCCTGCCCCAGGAATATCCACCCCGTGATGGAAAGACAACGGTTTCCAAAGCCATTTTCCCCCTTTGTACTTCTTCCCCTTGGAGGCTGATAAAGGGGGAAGCAGCACAGTCCACGAGCGTTACCTTCCCTGAGGAAAGGGACTCCACGCACATCCAGAGGGCTCAAATCAGCACGACAGACCATTCAATCCCTGACAGAGACCCTCCTGGGTCTGACTCCCCGTGGTCTCCTATCCCAGACCCTTCACATCGTTACCGCCTGCCCCAGGAACAATGGGACCTACAAGCACCCGCAGCCCAAGGCGTGAGAGCTTGCACACATCCCGATCCTGGGTGACTTAGCCACCCCATCCTTATTAATCCACCAAAACAGAGGGACCGGCCGAGTAACCGGGGGAGGATGCTCCGGTGGGAATTATGTAACGGGATTGTGGCTGGACCGCGCCGCAGTGGCACCTCATTGTGCGGCGGAATAGCCCATCGCCAGCTCGGCTCTGGGGTGAGCACTCAGGCCAGCCGTTTCCCTTCAGAAAAGCCTCTGAAACACCCTTCTTCCCCACACCGGGAAGGTGAAGGGGGAGCTGATAGCGGGTCCCACCCGCTGCGGGGAGCGGACCCGAGCGCAGAGGGATTTGGTGGTGGTGGGGGGAAGGATTCATAAACCCCCAAAGCATCTTAGGGAGGGGAAAGGGTGGTGGAAGGGGGTCACTCACCCAGCAGCAGCCAGCCCGAGCCCGCCGAGCCCAGGAGCGGGGGGAGCATCCCTGCAGCGCGGCCCCGCTCCGTGCGGCCGCGCACTGCAGCGCGTTCCCTGCGCACCCCCTGCCCGCCGCGCCCCGCGCTCTCCCCCGCCATAGGGCGGTATTTTTAGCAACCTTCTTCCCTCCCTCCTCCTCCTCCTCTCCCCATCCTGCCGAATCCTCCAGCTCCGGCTAAAAACGGGTGATGTTGGTGCGCGGGAGGCGGCGGAGAGAGCATCCCCCCCTCCACCCCCGTAACCATGGGATGATCAGGAGCATCAGCAGGGAGGGAGGGGAAAGGAGGGGAAGGGGCGAACTTTGCTCTGTGGTGGCTGTTGCCATCATTTCTAGATGGGCAGTTTGCCTCACAGGATTGGTCCCAGGACCCCTGGAGCAAAGATGCTGAAACACCTATGGCTTCAGCAGCAGCCCAAGACACCCCCCCAGCACCCCAAGACACCAGCAACTATGAACTAAAATATACCAACTGTGTGATAGTAAACCCACAAGGGAAGAGCAGATTGTGCTCCCGTCAACCCCTGAACAAGGTGGTTGTAGAGTAAATGAATCTTCAGGCTCGGCTGTACAAGAAGGGCTTCTCAGAGCACGAGTTTTTAGAGGGCTGCACCAGCAGGGAGCTCGTATCTTGCATCTCTGCAGCATCTCGGCGCTAGTGGGGTACGTGGGACAGCAGTGGGAAGAGATAGAGAACCTGTGCCTTCCCCAGCCTTTTGGGCGATGACATGGCAGAGGTTCAAAGCCTCAAGAGTGGGATATACAGCTTCAGCTTAGATCAAGATAGACCAGAATACTCCCTTGCTGGTACCGGAATCAGCATCAGTTCAGGTATGATTGGAGCTTCTGGTTTCCTTAAAGGTGAGAATAAAGTTGCTGTAAATGAAGAATTTCCACGCCATGGCAAGGGGGTTTCCTTCTGATTCACCATGAAAAGGACCTAAAATTTCCCTGTATACAGATGGCCAGCAGCTGACTGCTATCACTTGTATTAGTGTCACCACTGGCCACTCCCGAAAGCTGTTAGGAAATCGCCACATCCGTTGGACTCGAGAGGGCTGTTGACCGAGATGTCAAAGCAGAAAGATCACCCAGTGTGCTAACAGGAGAGATGGGAACCAAACCCGAGTGCCCCTATAGCAGTGGTGACTTCAGCCATCCCTGGTGCCTTAAAGCTAGAGAAAACAGCCATAAAATAGAACCTGGAAAAATCAGATCCACTGCAGGCTACGTAAAACAGAGTAGAGAGAAGCAGCTCTTCAGGAAAGCCTTTCAGAATGTATTTTTCTAGGCTATCCCTACAGCCCTCCCTTTTGCTAAGGAACAAGACATTTGGACCCACTTTCTGCCTTCCTCCCTGCAGCAAGTTGGGTTGGAAGGCTGTTGGCACAGTTGGCTTTCTCCACACTGTGGTCTAAGCAGGGCCAGGCCTCTCCCAGAACCACCAGTATCACTTGCTGAGCCCTGCTTCTGGGTTCCTGAAAGCCTGTTGGCTAGTAGTGGCAACGCTGAAGCTCACTGGTGGGGGAAAAACTCTTAGGGATCCAAAAGGTCCAAAGGATTCCAGGCCATGAGGTCTTCGAGGAGATGGGCCTTAAAAAAAAGCCAACTACTTCCTTAGGGAAGCAGATGGAGCAGTAGAAACACACTAGCTCCCAAAACTCCACTGAACAGGTTTGCATACAGAGCTGGACAGTGAGTTCTGCAAACACCTTTCCTCCACCCAGCATAGAAGGGGTGAAGGTCACTGAGCAAAACAATACCACCTAGACCTCTCTGTGCCCTTGCTTGGGGTAGATAAAAGGCATCTGCTTGTGCTCTGCAAAGAAGAGGTGCCCTGACCTCATCATCTCCTGAAGCAGCAGGATTAAAAGCAACTTCCTGTGTTTCACCACAAACTTCCTGTCTCTCTGCAAAGGTCTCATGAGCCACCTCCTAATTCTTGACTTTAAAGCCTCCTCTTTTCACTAAGGTTCAAGGCCAACTTGACTCAGCTGGTTATCAAAAGGCCCAGCTACTACGTTTTCTGGAGCTGCTCACATCTCAGGGGCTCCCAGGGATCATTGGGATGATGGCAATGGAGACTGTGGCTTCCAAGGTGTCACAGAGAGACACCTGTCATCATGATGCTGGCATTTTCCACAGTGAGAAACCACCTAGCATTTTGAGTCAGAGAGGTGTCCAAGGGCTTCTACACCACACAGCCCTCTCCTGCCAGGGACACCAGGAAATTTAAAGCACAGGCCAGTGAGCTTCCCAATAGCCAGAGCAGAGGACAAACTCAGACAAGACTGGCTGAGGAATCTGAGCTTAGAGCCATCTCTAAACCAGCCTAGTTCTGCAGTTCAGCTCAAAACACGTTACTGCCAGAACCCTCTGCTTCATGTCCCTTCACAGCCAGGGCTGTGTTACAGAGAAGCTCTACTCTCCTGTGAATAAGCAATCCCAAAGCAGCTCCTGCTTAGTTCCACAGCCGTGCTCAAGAGCACAAGTGGATCAGCAAGATGTGGTTATTTCTGGCTTGAATACTTCTCCCCGCCTGTTCAGTAGTCCAACGTGATCTGCTTGTCCCAGCTAACAGTGACTTTTAAAAACCCCCACAACCTTCAGAAAAGATCCATCCTGTTAAATGTTTCCCAAGCCACTATGGGACATTTTTCAAACCATGACATGTCTGAATTTGGAGGCTCTCCAGTCTCTCCTCATTCTCAACCAGCTGGTAAATAGTTACTATGGCAGCATTTAATGCAGAGTGACTCAGCACTCCCCCACATTTCAGCAGCAGCTCTGCCTGTCCTTCTGCTTTCAGATGACGCTGAACTTGCCCTCTCTTCATTTCAGTGTGGAATTATGACTTTTAAAAGGATCTTTCCTGAATTCAGCATCTATTGAGGGAATCAATGCAACGATCTGCTACTTAAAGATAAAACCTCTTCATGGGACTGCTCCAGCTTCCCTTTTGTCTCGATCACAAAGACATCTGGACTGTTTCTATCACCTCCCAGTGTTTCTTTGGGGCTTTATACTCCCCTTTGCTAAGTGAGCCAATCTCACCAAACCACAACACACCCATTGCCAGGGTGTTCCAGTCCAACTGGCTGTGAGCACAACCTCGTCTTCCCTTCGTTACTGGTCGAAGCTCCCCCATCTGTTTCTGAGCAGGATCTCTTTATTTTACCTCACTTTGAAGGTTGTATTTACACCTTGAGCTTTCACCTCGAGCCTTTCTTTGTTCTTTAGAGGCCACCTAGTGAACAAGCTCTCATTATCTCTGCTGTTCAGATGCAAGAGAAGCCTCATGCATTATCTCAACCTTAAAGAGTTGTGGGAGCAGGAATACACAACCTCCCAGCATCAGGAGGTTTTGGCAAGTGAAGAATTAATTTGATTACAGTGAAACCACCAAAACCTGTGGCTTTTCATCTGCTGCCTGGGTTGCCCTGGGCTTGCAGAGCGTGAACTCTCTCATAAGGACTTTTCCTATGCTTGAGGCATTTGGTTTACTTTCTCTTTGCAAACAAACACTAACACACGTGGAGTCTCAGTTAGTTGGCCGGGGAGGGCTCTAACTCCTTAACTTTCACTTCCTAAGACTGGAACTGCCAGGCTTCCACCGTCAGGCATCTGTGGAAAGGGTTGCGGTTCCTCTCCCGCAGCTCGAAGGCGCTCGAGGAGCCTTTCCTAGGGCAGGAATCCTCTCCAGCACCACGGACAGCGGCAGCACCTCCCGCCCCTGCGGTCATTAGCGCTAATTAAAGCCCCATTAATTAACTGGCGGTGAGGTCGTATTCCTGTGGCCTTATTGTTTGTTAATAGTAAAGACAGTAACTGGTTAACACATTACCCCAGGAGCTGTGCTTGGGCCTCTGCGACTTGGTCTGGGTGATCCTGCTGTGGCAGGGGGATTGGACTGGATGATCTTTCCAGGTCCCTTTCGATCCCTAAGGATTCTGCGATTCCCACCTTCCTTGCCAGCCTCTTCTTTAGCCATTTTATTTCTCTCTACCTGTAGGAAAGAGGATCAAATCAGACAGATCCCTGGGGGTTGGAAGGGACCTCTAGAGGTCAGGCCCATGTTGACTTCCCATTGGCCTCAGTCAATGCAGACCTCTGACTGAGGGCTGGAGAGTAGGGTGTGCTCAGGATGAGCAGAGGCTACATCCACCTGAAGGAGAGCACACAGGTCAGAGTGATTTATCAGCCTAAGTGATGAATCACAGGATCAGAAGGGACCTCAAAAGAGCATCCAGTCCAACCCCCCTGCCACAGCAGGATCACCTAGACCAAATAGCACAGGAACAAGAAGCATAAGACTGGCATCCCTTCAACATCTTTAGCATCTCATAGCCAAGAGAAGAGATCCCATTGCCTCTGGATGCTGCAATATGCTGTAAGGTGCCAGCTCTCCCTACCCCTTGGAACAAGGGCAGCACTTTGAAATCAAAGACAAATGTTCCATCAAGCAAACTTAAAAGTTCCCTTCTCCCCCCACCAAGCAGGTCCCTAAAGAATTCTAAACTCCTCCATTTGCTACAGTAGCTTGTAGGGTGTTTTGACTAGCTGGCAGCTCTCATCTCAAGTACATAGCCACTAGTGTGTCTTGAGCTTACCAGCAAGCGTAGAGCTCCTATCAAGACACAGTGACTGAAGGGAACCATCACCAGGTAACTGGGTGGTGATGAGGCACAGCCAAGGCCAGGAAACCACTCCACAGATTGGAGTCTGCAGCCAGAGACAGGGACATGACTGTAACCAAGCCAGACACCAGCACTCCTGCCACAGAGAGAGAAAACAAGGGCTCCTGAGATGGAGCTTAAATAGGACCCATGAGGAGGGTGTGGGTGGGAGCTCAGGTGAGGCTGTTCAGGGCTATTGGAACCTGTTAGCACCCTCGGGACTCCAACAGTAACAAACATTCTGAAGCAAGAGCCATCACTTCATCTCTAGATACCTGGAGTAATGAGGGCTCCACACGATACTGCGATAGCACTAATGAATTATTCTTGGACTCTGAAGCCATTAATCAGCTCTTTAACATCTCATTCATGTAATTAATCTCATCCTGTGCACAACTGTTAACTGAGAGGAGTGACCTTAGTGCCAAAATCTTCCTGGCTGTAAAGAAGAGGCTGGAGCCAAACCCTCTGTTTAACTGCTCCCAGGAAAACCCAGTGGATTTCCTGTGCAAACTGGGAGAGATGGAGTGTTTTATTTGGGGGAGGCAAAAGCACCAGCAGGCACCAGAATGGAAATGGTATCGTGCCCTCCTTTATAAATTTGGGTTCTGTTACCATCCATCCATCACCATGAACCCTCTGAACTCCTTCTGCCTGGGTTACGCAAGGGGATCACGGGTGCCACCAGTGCTGCTCTGCTGCTGCTCTGCCCAACGGCTCCATCTGCAAAAACAGAGCAAAACCATGCAGCTTTTAAAGAAAAGAACCCCAATCCCAGCCCCACTCTTCCTTGGAGAGTGGAGAGGCTGTGATTCAGGCTGTGGCTGATGAGATGATTCTCTAAAGAGAGGAAGTGACAGAGTCAATACCTGAGCACCTGTGAAAGTGCCACCCTCACACAGCCCTTGATGGGAATTCCTCAGCTGTGAGTGGAATTTTAAAGGATAACTCGGGTGTAATAAACAATAGTGGCACCAGTTTGGGGTGGTAAGTTCATCAGAATGTGATGGTTTCATAGTGGCTTCGCTTTCCTTCCTTCCCCAGGCCACGCAGGGAAGTCAGGAGACATCAGCAGAACTGTGCCTGTGGCACCAAGAGGGCGGTGGGGTTGTGCACTGACTGCGGAGCAACAGACGGGTCACTCCAGTGACCCAGGGAACTGCTAGTTACCTTATTCCAAAAGCAACCAGACACCTTTCCGGCTGTAAAGGCTGCACAGAGGAACAAACCACTCTGCTTCCCCAGCCGAGGTGAGAAGAGTGATGCCCTCACAGCCGAATTGACTTGTGAACTTGGCAATGGCAGTAGAGTGGCAGAGCAGGACCACCAGCCTTCTGCTTTGTCTTCTTCTGTAGCAAATCCCTTTCTCCCCTCTGGTTTAGAAGAAGCTGCCTTCTGCTGTCAGAGGTTCAGGCACAGACACCCGGCACTGGGGACGAAGCCAAAGGCTCTAATAGCAACAGGAGTCAAGGAGCTGCTGAATTAGCCCTTCGAGAGCACCAGCTGGGAGGCCTTTTATGTGACTTGTTATTGCTATCTCCCACATGCAGTCACGGTTTTCTGTCCTTAGCTTTGTGCTGCAATGGAGCATCTTTTAAACAAGCATTTACGTTGCAGCCAACAAGGCTACCTGGGCTTTGGGTGTCACTTTCTTGCCCTGAGCCACTGCCAGCTGCCTGTCTGTGTTGGTTTCATAGAATCACAGGACCATTCCAGTTGGAAAAGACCCTTGAGATCATCAAGTCATAGAATCATTAGGGATTGGAAGGGACTACATCCAGTCCAGTCCCCCTGCCACAGCAGG
>VZRI01006246.1:217477-241465 GCA_013397515.1 Upupa epops
TTGCTCTACGCTGGACACCCTCCAACAGCTCTGTGTCCTTCTGGAACTGAGCAGTGTCGTTTGGATGAACAGAATCAAATCACTGTTGTCTTACCGAAGCAATCCCGAGCAGTACATTTCACACCCACTCTTCAACTTCAGTTCTCTTACCTTTAGCCCTACTTCTATTCATTGGAAAGACAAGAGCCAAACTGCAGCTACTCAAGCAACAGAGCAAATCTGATTAACATTGTACACCCAACCATTAACCCTACTCTGCCAAGTTCACCCCTTAAACCAGATCCCCCAACACCACCTCCAAAGGACCTGTAAACACCTCCAGGGATGGTGACTCCTCCCTGGGCAGCCTGTGCCGATGTTTAATTACAAGAGAGAGCAGACCGATCCTGTCAGCGCTGTAATAGCAAGGTTCGTGATTTAGAAAACTCTTCAAAAGGAGAGATCCAAGAGGCCAAATATCAGAGGTGACTCTGCAAGAGGCAGAAGTTCCGTAAGACCCTCATCACGGAGCCTGTTTGTGCAGCCTGGAAAGAGCAGCTCTCAGTTTACCAAGGTAACGGCGAAAGTGGCTGTGAAAGAGTAAATCTCTCTTGAATACTTCAAACCAAAGAGCCCAGGGGAGTAGGATGCTCGGTGGTGGTGTAACAGCACGGGTGTAAACGGACTGAGTCCTAGTCTGAACACATAAAGGAGAGCATACACCGAGCCCGAGCCGTACGGGGAGCTGAATCACTTCAGCCGGCAGAAAAGGCCATCGCATGAAACAATGAAGTGAGAAGGATTACTCACCACAGCGTGTGTCATCGGCAGGGTTTGCAGCCAGAATTTAAAGCCCTACATTGCTTAATGTTCTCTGGAAAAGGAGGTGGAGGTGATGTAAGAGAGCATGGAGCGGTCCCAGATGTTTTGAGAAGCTGAGGATGAGGTGCCCTCCCAGCAGCTCGCGGTGATGAGTGACCGGGTGAGAAGAGCCAGTGCTGATAAGCACAGACACGAACCTGGGAGACAGCATCCCTAAGAATAGCAGAGGGCTCGACGTGAGTCTTACTCAGCCCAGCATCTCTGGGGACTGTTCTCAACAGCATCGGCTGTGGGAAAGGCTAATAAAACATTCAGAATAGTTTGAACAAAACACGTGGGGTGAGACACAGGCAGGTAAATTCCAGCTCCAGGTCTTTCCCCTTCATGGTACTGGCAGTTCCAGACAGCTTTTCTCTTTTCATTTGCCTATCCTGATGGTCTCTAGACAGCAGGAACAAGGTCTGGAAGCTGAGGGTGGGGGATCCCTGAACCAGAGAAAGGGTGGAGGCTCCATCCCTGGAGCCATTCAAGCTCAGACTGGATGGGCCTCTGGGCAACCTGGGTTGGGGAGTGCTGGTCCTGCTGGGTGTTGGACTGGGTGCCCTTGGGAGGGCCCTTCTAGCCCTGTGATTCAATTCTGTGACACTATTGACACAGGGTTTCTGGGGACCACGATACCCCTGAAAACAGCAGGAGGTCTAAGGAGGTCTTGACCCCCTATTTTCATCAGGGTTTTGAGCTCACCTCTCGAATGTTAAAGCAGCTGCCCTGGAGCACACAACAGGCTCTGGGATCTCCCAAGCCAGGTCAAGCTGTTCCCTGGAGAGCAGTATTTCCTTCTCCTCTCAGAGATGGAGAGTGGGAGCAGCTGGAGCTGCCACCAGCCAGCACTGAAGCTGGGAGGATGTTGTGCTGCCTCTGACACTTCTGGCTCACGGTGACACCAGCTCAGGCTGCTGGTTGATTCGAAACAACAACTCACTGCCAGAACCAGCTTCTCTTGTCTCAAGGGTAGGAAATACTGAAACACAGTTGGTTACACGATCTAACGAGATCTAGAAACCTATTTCTCAGTTCCCAGGCGGGGAAAACCAGACTCAGATCCTCCCAGCCAGCTGAGTCTCCCCCCCTCCCCTTTCCATCTCACCTGCTGAATAACCTGCTTCTGATGGATGCTTGATTCCTGCCTGCAGCCACAGGGATGATGGACATGGTGGGTTGATTGGGTAGTGAGGTGGATGCTGAACTGTCTGCAGGAGAGAAGCCAGAGAGTGGTGGTCAGTGGGACAGAGTCTGGTTGGAGGCCTGGATCCAGTGGGGTCCCCCAAGGATTGGTACTGGGACCAGTTCTTTTCAATCTGATCATTAATGATTTGGATGACGGGTTAGGGGGCACTGTCAGTGAGTTTGCTGNCAGCAGGGTGACTCTGAGCCAGCAATGGGCTCTTGTGGCCAAGAGGGCCAACAGCATCGTAGGGGGATCAGAAAGGGGGATCCGGTTAGCAGATCCAGAGGGCTTCTTCTCCCCCTGTTCTATGCAAACTATAACTAAAAGTATCTTGGAAGCAGTGTGAGGAGACCAAGCGATGGCCACATCGGCCAACTTCATCACAGGATATTCTTACTTAGCAAGAAGAACCATTGAGGTTGGGTAAAACCCTTGAGACAAACTTCTGGGGGTTCAGCTTTGGTCTTACCAGTAATAAGGTATAAAAAGTGGAGGAAGGATTCACTTTGCAGACGGGAGCAGAGGAGGAGGCTCCCTCTCAATCTCAGCAGGACCTTCTTCCCAGGGAGGGTCCCGGAGCACTGGACCAGGCTGCCCAGGGGGGCTGTGGAGTCTCCTTCTCTGCAGAAGTTCCAGCCCTGCCTGGCTGTGTTCCTGTGCCACTGGGTCTGGGGGATCCTGCTGTGGCAGGGGGATGGGACTGGATGATCTTTCCAGCTCCCTTCCCATCCCTAAGGATTCTCCACAGTTCAATGAGGGAAGCAGCCAGGGAGGCAATGAGAACTGTATCTCCCAGCTGGTTGCACTGGATGAGAGATAAAAGGCCTCTTTGTTTTGTTTGGTTTAAATATAGCACAGCGAATCTAAACAGAGCACTGAAGTTCTTCTCAGCTGATTCGGAAACATCAGAACCCTCCAAGGATGTGATTAAACTTCCAGGCAGGGTCTCTTCCAGCTGCTGGGAAACCACAGAGTGCTGCTTCTAAACACTTTGCTCCACAGCCCTCACCCAGGGCTCTTTAGCCTCTGCCTTCCAGCATCTTTGTCATGAAGACAGCGTTGACCATGGAAAACCTTCCCGAGAGAGTCCTGCAGCAGCTGGAGGGCAGCGGGTCAGCACCTCTCTCCAGATGGGATGGTGGGACTTGTCCCGGTGGCTGGGGGTGGGTTTTGCCATCCTAAGGGATCTTCTGGTCTCGGTTTCACCCATGGGTTTGGCCAATGGTGAAACAGTCTCCGAGTGATTCCACTAAGGTCCTGATGTGATTCTAATCACAAACAACCATGGGTTGGGTAGGGAGGTTGGAGCTCCGTCCCTGGAGGTGGTTAAGACCAGGCTGGATGAGGCTCTGGCCTTAAACACCTCTCCAGAGAGGGAGACTCCACAGCCCCCCTGGGCAGCCTGTTCCCATGAAGAAGAGCAGTCTGTGCTTAACAATAAAAGCAGAGGGGATGTGGATCCAGCACGAAGGCAGCACTGATGGGGTTCATCAAGTTCTGGGTGCCCTGAGGTGCCCCACGAGCTCCCACACAGCCTTCGGTGCTTCTGCTGTGATGCTGAGCCCAGGTTTCTCCAAGGGGCGGTGTGACACCTTCCCCTCACTCAGTTGCCCACCATCTGCTTTGGCCAGTGTCGAGCAGCAGGTCAAGTTTTTCCGTGGTGTCTGGATGCTGAACTGGAAGATGTCAGATCAGTAGTTACTAAAAATAGGGCTCAGTCAAAAAAAACTGCTGAGTAAGACTGAAAACATAAAAATAACTGCTTGTTTGAAACCTCTGTGACCCTTATTTAGCTCAGCTCATCGAGTCCCTACCCATGCTGAGCTCACTGTGCCCCACAAGTTACCTGGCCTGGCATTTGGGGGGTGATTTTACTTCACAGATTCCTAGATCCATGGAATGGATCAGGTTGGAAGAGATCTTCAATATCATCCAGTGCCAACACTCTGGAATGAGCAGGGACACCCCCCACCAGACCAGGGTGCTCAGAGCCCCAGCTAATCTGGCCTTGAACACTGCCAGGGAGCTGGGGGGCAGCCACAGCCCCCCTGGGCAACCTGGTCCAGGGTCTCAGCACCCTCCTGGGGAAGAACTTCCTCCTGACTTCCAGTCTCAACCTCCCCTCTTCCAGCTGGAAACCATTCCCCCTGCTCCTACCACTCCCAGCCCTTGGGAACAGCCCCTCCCCAGCTCTCCTGCAGCCCCCTTCAGGGACTGGAAGGCTGCTCTGAGATCTCCCTGGAGTCTCCTCTTCTCCAGGCTGAACAGCCACAGCTCTCTNTCTGCAGAGTTGGGGTCTCAGGCTTTGCCCCTGAGCTCCCAGAAGAGACCTGGGAATCACAGAATGGTTTGGGTTGGAAAAACCCTCTAAGCAAGTTGAGTCCAAACACCCCCTGAGCACTGCCAGGACCCCACGCACCCCTGTCCCTCACCCCACATCTCCATGGCTTTGCAGCCCCGTCCAGAGGCAAGGACATCCCTACTGTCCTGGGCAGCCTGGGCCAGGCCTGGGGAAACCTCGTGGGGAAGAAATTGCTCCTCAAGGCCAACCCAAGCCTCCCCTGGGGCAACTTGAGGCTGGTTTGTCTTCTTCTGTTACTCAGGAGGGGAGACTGAGCCCCACAAACACTCTGCCACGTGAACCCCTACAGTGGCCAGCACTGGCAGCTGTGGGGTGGGCTCCCTGGCCCCATGGGTCACGCACTGAGACACCTGGATTTGGCAGGATTCCCTACACTAACAGCACAGGGTCTGCACAACCCACGGTGCACAGAGACACAGCTCATCTCAGCAACAGAGAGCCCCCTCTGGGTCTGAATAGAGGGCAACCATCCTCCCTCTCTCCATTCCTTCCTCCCTCCCTCCTTCTCTTCCTTCCTCCCTCCCTCCCTCTCTTCTTCCCTCCCTCCTTTCTTCCTCCTTTCCTTCCTTCCTCCCTCCCTCTCTTCCTTCCTTCCTTCCTTCCTCCCTCCCTCTCTTCCTTCCTTCCTTCCTTCCTCCCTCCCTCTCTTCCTTCCTTCCTTCCTTCCTCCCTCCCTCTCTTCCTTCCTTCCTTCCTTCCTCCCTCCCTCTCTTCCTTCCTTCCTTCCTTCCTCCCTCCCTTCTTCCTTCCTTCCTCATTTCCTTCCTTTCTCCTTCCCTGTCTTCCTTCCTCTCTCCCTCCTTTCCTTCCTTTCTCCCTCACTCCCTTCCTCCCTTCCTCCTTCCTTCNCCGTTCCCCAGTGCCATCCTGCCCAGCCCCAAGACCCCCCCTGACTCCGCTCACCTCTGGCAGAGGGCAGAGCCGGGGCAGAAGGGCTGACGTCAGTGCCAGCGGTGCCTGTGCCCACAGCCCCTGCAGCAGCTGGCTGATGTAGGTCACTGCCTCCCCTTCGCCACGGGTGCCCTGTTTCCTAGAAAGGGCTTCTGCCTGTTTCTCAGAACCAGCTGGGTCGCCGGTGTCGCTAGGAGGCTGCAGGCTGTCCAGGTTGGCCGACAGCGGTCGGGTGCTCCAGGCGTTGAGGAGGTTTTCCTCAGCCAGAGGGAGGTGAGCACAGACTGGGCTAAGCCCCGCGGTGCCTTTGGAGAGGGCGACCTCTCCGCTGACCACGCAACCGCCTGGAACTGGGTTATCTTTGGAAGATCTCCCTTTGCTGCCACCACACTCACAGTCTCACAGTCTCCCAGTCCTGATGAGGCTGGAAAAGACCTTAAAGATCATCCAGGCCAACCTAAACCCAACCAAGTGACCCTAACATCTGCCATCTAGTTCATCTGTTCTTACTCAGCCGTGGCAGAGCTCTGGGGCAAAGGCTCTGTCTAAGAGGATGTAGGAGACCTGCTCAACAAAACCCGTGAGCTCTCTTCCTATCAAGTAGGGTAGGATGGGTTGGGTTGGAGGGGCTCTCCAAAGGGCACCCAGTCCAACACCCCTGTACCAAGCAGGGCCAGCGCTCCACAGCCCAGGTTGCCCAGAGCCCCATCCAGCCTGAGCCTGGATGGCTCTAGGGATGGGGCCTCCGCCCCCTGTGCATAGAAGCCACAGAGAAGTCTACAGGTCGTGATGCAACTACTCTTTGAGCACCTCAGGCTCTCTGCAGCCTGGCTGTGAATAACTGTCCTGAGAGACCCAGAGGACGGTGGGTGGGAGTTGCTGGGAACGGAGAAAGAACTCAGCCTGGAACCAGGAGAACCATGAGGTGACCAGGTCAGCTTGAGTCACCGCAGACCCTGGGGACCAATTGTCTATCAGAGAAAATGGGGTGATTAAAAGAACTTCATGACAGACAGGAGGGTGACACAATCCTAACTGTTCTGTGAGGTGCTGAGTGGCCTGGGGGGAAGGTATGGCCGGTCTTGTGGCAGCAACCAGCACAGCAGGCTGAAAATTGAGGGGTTGAAGTGTCTGAAGTCATTTTCTTCAGATGCCGATGCGTTGGCAACTGCACGAAGGGATCACAGAGTCACTGAACAGTCCTGGGTGCAAAGGAGCTCCCAGATCCCCCAGTCCAACCATCCCCACCCCAACACAACCCCTCAGTCCCTGAGACACTGACAGACACAACCTGACCCCCTCCCTGCTGCCATTCGAGTGCCATGGAAGCACCATGGCTACAGGGTTCTTCAACACCTCCAGGCAGGGGGACTCCACCCCCTCCCTGGGAAGGCCCTGCCAGTGCCCAACCACTCTGGCTGCAGAGAATCTCTGCCTCAGAGCCAGTCTGACCCTCCCCTGCCTCAGCTGCAGAGCAGTGCCCCTGCTGCTGTCAGCAGGCACCAAGGAGCAGAGGCCAACAGCCTCCCCTCCACAGCCTCCCTTCAGGGAGCTGGAGAGGGCAGGGAGGTCCCCCCTCAGCCTCCTCTTCTCCAGACTCCCCCTGCCCAGCTCCCTCAGCCTCTCCTCACCCCACTGGTTCTCTCAACCCCTCCCGAGCTGGGTAGCTCTGCTCTGGACCCGCTCCAGCATCCCCCTGCCTATCCTAAATACCTTGCCCTCACAGATGATTTCCTATCAAACAGAGGGAACAAACTCTCTGGGTTTCCCAGGCAGCTTTCCTGCCCCTTTTATAGGTCCAGAACTATCTGAACAGGGACAACCCCGACATGAGAGTGACGTGCTCTCGGGATGCCTAGGCACTTAGGGAGGCAGCTGGCCAGAGCGCACGAGCAGGAGGCAGCCCTGAAGGACCACAACCATCAGCTCTGTTTGCCTGGCACAGTCTGTCCTCGTTAACGTAGGCTTCATTGGGTCCTCCGGGACCCAGCAGCGGCTCTGCGGAGATGTTAAGCCGTGAGAGATCCACTCTCTGTCCCGAGAACATCATCAGCAAGCGTCTCGCTGCTGGAACGCGATGAAGCACTTCCTCAGGGCGATGATTCTGGCACCTTAGACGGCGACACCCTTTTTCCACGACCTCCCCGGAGGAGCAGCTCGTTTGCTTATTTGACCACTCCAGGCTGAATCTAATCAAGGAATCCTGAAAGTCATAGTCGTGGTATTTTCACTCAGATTATCATCCCAGGGTTTAACTCAGAGTGATGGTGTTACTGCAGGAAGGCGTGAGTAAGCGCTTGGCCATGGCCTGTTGTAAATCTCTCCTCGTGTGAAGTATTCTTACTAATAGCTTTTACACCTGTTCCTTTTCCTCTGGCACCACTGCTTCCTCTCCAAACAGTCTCCCCCCTGCCTGAGCTTCAGCCCTACTGAACATCGGGTCTACACCGCTTTGGAGTGAAAAAACCACCCCCCCATCCCAAAACACGAGTGACCCTGACAGCTGCTGCTCTAAAAACACTGAGCATGAGCAGAGAGGTGTCATCCGTCACTGCAGGAATGTGGAAGGAATTATGAAGCCAGGCTGAGATGCTAGAGAAGCGATGAGGAAACGATAGCTCACCCCTGGAAACTCCCCCCCACCACCACCCCCAGTGATGAAGTGAATAGATAGGGGGGAACACTGAGGTGGCTGGAAGCAAGCCTGCTGCTGATGAGAGCTGATAGAGCGCTGGCTCTGGGGAATAGGCTCTGCCCTTGCCCTCTGACCTCACATTTCTCAGACTCTGCGAACTCTCGGCGCTGTCTGCGGGGTTCTCCCTGAGTTACAGCTGCTCTTGCGCTGCCATGGGAGAGCAGCAGATCGTTAGAGCGGGCTGGATGCTTCGGGAGATGGGAGTGTTGGGTGAATTTAATCCTAGGGATAGCACAGGGCATCACTCTGTGTGGCCTGAAGGCGTCCAGAGGCACAGGAGCTGAACTGAGAGGGAGGATGCAGGTCCCTGGGCTATAGGATAACAAGGCATCTGCTCCTAGGCGAAGGGAGCAGTGTTGTCCCCTTGGCCATGGTGCCACCGGGACATCACCAGAGCCTGCTCGAAGAGACAACCTGATGTTGAAGCTGTTTCAGGTTCTGGAGGGCAGTAACAGACAGCAAAGCAGATGGTGTCAAGCACGATGCTTGGAAAGGATGTTTGTCCTTCAGACTTCTACCTTAGTGAGCTAAGAACCCTTATTGCCCAGGACTGGACCCTGTTTTCATCAACAAACCAGGGGAGAACAATGAATTCACTGCATCGAGCGTGCCCTGGCTCCAAAGAGCAGACAAGCAGCTCTCAAGGCTGGACCTTGCCCTGGCAGTAAGGATGTAGCCTGGGTTTGGCACTAGGCAGGAATGCCACTAGCAGGGTGGGATGGAAGGGCAAAGCAAGCTCTGGGGGGGATGGAGAGGACTCAGAACAGAACAACCTCGCAAGCTCATCCAGTCCAAAGCCCCTGCCACAGCAGGATTACCCAGAGCAAGTCCAGGTCTGGGTTTTGGACACCCCACAACCCCCCCAGGCAGCACCCTCCAGTGCCCCGTCACCCTCACTGCTTGCCCTGACAGTGAGCAAGGCAGGGGGCAAATCCTGAGTGCAGGATCCTCTTGCTCTCCCAGGAGATGCCTACAACCTCACCCAGTGGCCTCACGTGCACTCTCATTAGCCCAGTAAGCCACCAGTCCCCTGACAGCACCCTCACAACACTCAGTTCTCCTCGTTTGAAATAAAACCTGATAGAACCCCCCTGCTTGCTTGCCAGGTCACTGGGGCAAGGGGCTCCAGCTGCCCAGCCTGGGGCAAAGCTGATCTCACACCTCTGCCGCCGACCTAAGGACCAGCAGCTGCTCTTAGGAAATCGCACGGCTTCTTTTTTTAGCCCCGCAGCTTTCTGAATCACTCTTTTCCAAGATTTCCCCACTCGATTTTCATACCGCGCTGGTCCTGAGCACTGGCAGCTCTGCCCGTCGCAAACAGCAGTGGACTGCACACTTTCCACTCAAGTTTGGGGAGGTTTCTCTTCTCCTCAGAGGGGTAGGAAACCCACTCCGAGCCTTTGGTGCCTTTCCTGGCAGCCCCAACCCTGCAGCGACTCCCCGTGCCTGGCTCAGGGTCAAGTTGCAATCTATTTCCTGAGTTTAGAGGCAGAATTCCCTGTGGAATTCTGTCCGGGGTGATTTACAGATTAAATGATGTCAGTGTCACAGAGCTGAGCACTGTCATCCATCCCGCTGCTCCGAGGGAGTCAGGACCTCTTCTTTATAGAACTGGAGGGGGTTTGGTAGTGCTGGAGGAGTAATCCCAACCTAGACGCAGCTCTCCAGCCCTCTACCTTAGTGTCTCAGTCTCCATCAGCCTGGGTAAGGTGTGGAAACACACACAGACACAGTGGCATCTCCCCGGACACGGCTCTCTGTGTTTTAGATGGCGCATCCCATCGTGGAGGTGTCCAACGCAACGGGGCTCAGGTATGGAATCAAACTGCTCTGGGTATAGAAAGTGCGTGGACTCTTACTCATTTGAATAACCAGCAAATTCCACTCTTCAGGTAAATCTTCCCCGCCTCCCCTTTAGCAAGAGCATGTTTGTGGTGAGATATTAATCATTTCCTCCACCAGTGTGTATATAAGAGAGAGAAACCCAGGGCAGAGCCATACACAGTTCACCCAGCTGTAGCTCAGGGCTGACTTCGCAATGCTGGTCCAGCTCACGGTTCTGCTCAGCCTGGGGCTGCTCTGCAGCTCAGCACCACTGCAGGCGACCGGAGGGACCAGCACCAGGAGGAAATCACTGCAGCAGCACTGCTCTGGGACTTTGATAGAAAACAGACTTCAAGAAGCTATCCAACTTGTGAAGGACTTAAATTTAAGTGCAGTAAGTTCCTCTCTTCTGAAGAGCTTCTCCCCACTGCCTCCCTTAGCCCGAGGTCTGTTCTGGAGTTGCTAAGTTCTTTTTCTCTTGAGCAGGTTCCCAACCTTGTGATGGTGAACGCTGAGGTAAGAAACTGCCTGGTTTTCTTCTATTTACAATTGCTGCCTCAAATCCCCAACCTTCTCTGGTCCCTTCCAACCCTGACTGTAACTTCTTCCCAGTGAGGGTGACAGGGTGATGGAGGGGGCTGCCTTGGGGGTTTGTGGGGTCTCCTTCTCTGGAGACGCTTGAAACCCACCTGGACTTGGTCTGGGTGATGCTGCTGTGGCAGGGGGACTGGACTGGATGCTCTTTCCAGGTCCCTTCCCATCCCCAAGGATGCTAGGATTCTTTTCCACTTTAGAACTCAGCTCTAGAAACCCAGGGAAATGAGAGGTGGTGAAAGAACCCACAGAAAGCTGCTATCAGTGCTGATACCCTTCACCCAGCTCTCTCGGGAGGTGGAGACCTTACACGTGCTCGATAGCCCCAGAAATTCCCTCTTAACCCTTAGTTTCACAGCAGTCCTTACTGACTCTGTGCCCTGCATCCCACGCAGAGGCAGCACAAGCACCGAGCTGCGTTTCCCTGTGATAAGGATGAGACTTTGCTGGATCTGAGGAGCAGAGCAAGGGAGAAGTAAGAGCCCATCTCCTGCTCAAAGCAAACAGGAGACAACAGCACCAGCCCTTCTCTGTGTCAGGGAGAGAAGGATGAACATCCACACCAGCAGCAGCAGGAGCTCCTTGCATCCCATGAGGGCAGTCCTGATCTTCTTGCAGCAGAGATGAACAGGGTGGAACAAAGCCCTAGGGCAGGGTTGGACCTTCCCTTCCCCCAGGGAGCAAAGTGCCACCGGTGATGGACACCTCCGCATTTGTCTTGCCCTGTTTCCACCACGGAAAGGATGTGGAGGTGCTGGAGGTGTTTAAGGGCTGTTTAGATGCGGTGTTGGGGGACAGGGTTTAGGGGTGAAGGCAGTAGAGTGGGGTTAGTGATTGGACTCAATGATCCCTGAGGTCTTTTCCAACCTGAATGACTCTATGATCCTAAAAGCAGTGTCAGGGGGTTGTGTGGCAAGTTTCTCCACCTCTTTCCTACCTCTGTCGCCCAGTTAATTGCTGAAATCACAGCTCTACATTCCTATAGGGCTGGGTTATTTTAATGGGCACCCGTATCCCTGGGGTACAATGAGCTATTTCCATGCTACCAACCCATCCCACGACTGGTGAGTAACCCCTTTGCTGTCTCTGCAGCTTGGAAGGTGCATGAACAACCACCTGGAAGCCTTCAGCACCTCCCTGGAAGATCTCGATGTGGAAAGCAGACTGATCTCCGGGACACTGACCCTGGTTAACTCCTGCAAAGAAATCATCCCCCTACCAGTAAGTTGGACTCTGTGGGACTCGATAGCACTGAGCAGAGGCTGTTCTGCACAGCGGGGTAAGGAGCTGCTTGGGCTGCAGCGGGCAGGAGGGATCTCTCCTGTTAATGACTGTGACTAAGAAGGGTGTCAACACACCCAGTGCCTGCCTCTAAGCGCTGTCTTGTAAGGAGCCATGGTCCTTACCCTACAGTAACCTCAACTGCAAGAGAGAACTGCGTTGAGGGGATGGGAGAGGCAGCGCTGGCTCCCCTCCTGCTTTGGAGCCTAAATGAGGATAATTAATCCCCGGCTGAATGGCGTTCTCTTATTCTTGGTGTTTCCTTAAAGGATCTTGACACGAACTGCTCGCGGGCCAACGTAACGGGACAGGAGTTCAAGGAGAGTCTGAACATCTTCTTGAGGTTGCTCTACGAGAAAACTCAGTCGACTACTCCGAGCCCCGCAAGAAATTAAGAACCTGACCTCTACTCCAACCCAAATGTGACCAACGGCTAGTTTATGCTCAGGAATACGGCCATAGAGCGTTTATACAGGGATCGGGGGGGGATGTGGATGGAACTGTGTTCTAAAAGATGGGTATTTATAGAGAAAGAGGGATTTGCACAGCAGCCGTGCTGTCTGCAGCGATAGAAACACGCCGCTCCGCTACGAGAGAGGGCTTGAAGATGCTATCGGTGCCTCCGGTCTAGCGCTAGGGTTTTAATTTATATCACACCGACTCGTAAAGGAGGAGGAGGAGGAGGAGGAGGAGGTTTATTTATTTATTTATTTATTCTATTTATTTCCTTCGGTTATGACTACTTTGAGCTATTTATTGTGATGATGCTCTACTGAACTAAGTCAGGGACCTGCTGTGTGAGGAAGGGCTCTGTGGATCCATCGCTCTGGGGTTTGCTGTCACACTATTTCTCTAGCACACTAGTCCAAACCCCAGGGGCTTGGGACTCTGTGCCACCCCGCTGCTCTCAAAGCTGGGATGAAGCCGTCCCACGGCACTAGAAAGCGATCATCATTGATGCCACCCGGCACCTCCATCTACTCCTCATCACCTGGAGCAACCATGGAGCTGGGAGAAGATTCACTTGAGCTGCGAGCTCCCACCTGGACCACGTTGGACTCGGCAGCTAACTGGAACCACTACCTGCTTTGTTACTGGTGTGTCACCCCAACCCAGACGAGCTGCGGCTGAAACAAAAGCAAACAGGGCTCTGATGGGTTTGTTTGCTCTTCCTGAGTCGATTCCGTTGACACGAGGACTTTCCCACACCTCCTGTGAGCCAAGTTTTACTGAGCTGAGTGGTTTCTCGGGTTGTTTGGGTATCCATGGCCATGGGAGGAGCTCACAGCTTCAACCAGCAGCTGAGCCTCCAGCACTTCAACTTGAATCAACTATGCAGCAGGAATGGTCACTGCTTGGGCTGCTGCCCCGAGTCACCCGTCCTGACCCTTCCATCGCCAGGTGGCTGCGACCTGCGAGCGGACCTTTGCAAAAATAAAGACCCTTTCTCCCGCAGTCAGTGACCTGTGTTTGTCAAGGGTGGGTGGTCTAGCTGCTTGCTGCTCTGGGGGGGAGCTGAGCGCGATTCCCAGGTGGGATGGACACGCGGATGCTCCCCGGGATGGGGGAGATGCTCCCTGATCGGGGTGAGCTCCCCACACCCCGTGGCTGCCCTCACGGCAGGATTAAAGCCCTCATGCTCCCACCCTGGAGCTGAGCAAAGTTCACCAGGTGACAGCGTTTAGGATGAGCTGCCTCTCGCCTGCTGGGGTGACTCATTCTCCCTGGCAGGTCGCTGGAAGCAGAAGAGCCCCAAGGGACCCGTGGAGGTCATCTAGTTCAACCCCACTGCTCAGGCAGCATCACCTAGAGCAGGTCCTGCAAGAGCTCATCCGGGTGGGTTTGGGTTGTCTGCAGAGCTGGAGAGCAGGGATAAGAAAGTCTCTGCTCTGAGCACAGCCTCCTCCAGTGCTGCAGCAGCTGGAGTCACAGCAAGAGCCACCCTGGAGTGTCTGCTGCTGCCACTGACTGTAAGGCTTTCCCTAGCAGTGAGGAGTTCAGCTCAGCCCACACCCCGCTCCAAACAGCACTGAGCTATTTGCCATGAGATTGGAAATGAGCGGGGAGTCAGGGAGCCGCAGGTACATGAAAGAGAGGAGGAAGTCCAGGGTTTGAAGCAGAAGACATTCATCAGGCTTCAGTGCTCCTGGCACGACAGTCCAGGAAACTCTGACAAACAGGCGAGAGGGACAAGCAAAGTGTTCATAACTCAGAGTCAACACTGGGGCGGCTGTGGGGAAAAGCAGCCAGGGCTGTTGCCCAGGGCAGCAGACTGCTGGAGGAGGCCAAAAAGTGATGGGCTGGCAGCTCTGGGGTCTTGCAGGGTGCAGGCAGTGGGATGCAGAGGGATGCGGGCAGTGGGATGCAGGCAGAGGGATGCAGGTAATGGGATGCAGGCAGAAGGACATGGACAATGGGATGCAGGAAGACATGCAGGGGGAAGGATGCAGGCAGAGGGATGCAGGTAATGGGATGCAGGCAGAAGGACATGGACAATGGGATGCAGGAAGACATGCAGGGGGAAGGATGCAGGCAGAGGGATGCAGGCAGAGGGATGCAGGCAGAGGGTTCCCAGCTCCTGATGGAGGCTCCCAGTCATGGCACAGCTGTCATGGCACAGCCCTTCCTCCCCAGTGCCCTGCCCAGGTGAGGAGCAAAGTCCAGTTTGTTGTGGTTTCCAAGAGCCCCACTATCACCTCTGATCCCACAGGGCTCCTCAACAACCCAAACACCATTAAGGCCACCAGAAACCTCCAGTGTAAATAGGAGGGGAGGGAATACCCAGCGCTGAGCAGTCTTATCACCAGCATGACTGCACTGGTGAGCTGAGCCCGCTGAGCATAATGACTGCTTCCTCGCAGCATTAATAGGGCTGATAAGCATCTTGCATCATCACAACGCGATGGAACACACAGGCCTGAACATTGTTCCTCCAGGCTGCTGCAGACTCAGCTCTGGAAGGCGTCGATTGTTTTTGAAGGGAGAGAATGGATTGTTGTGTTTCTTACATCACCAGCAGGAAAAGCCGAAGCCCCACGCAGTGCTGGGAACCCCAGGTGAGGTCGAGACGGTGACACAGAGGGGGAAGGTCTGGTTTACAGAATAACCTTCTGCTTTTGGAAGCTGTAGGTGTGGGTTCTATTTAGCCTTCCCGTAACCCACTGTGGTGACAGGAGGGCAGAACCCCAGCCTGCCTGACCCCTGCGAGGTGCAGCCCCCATGGCCAGACCTGCCCGTGCCCATGAGCTCTCCAAGGGTGGGAGAAACTCATCCATCCCACCTAGGACCAGTGTCCTGTCACCACCACGACCCAGCCTGGGAGAGGGTTTGCTGAGATGCATCAGGCTCTAGGAGTGTGTGGGACACACAACAGCTCCTGCACAGGCAGCAGGGCCCTGAGGCTATGTTTTGCAGCTTGGTGCCACTCTAGGGACCCACTTTCCAGGCAGTGGCTGGCTCTGGCAGAGCTTGTCCTGCATGGCAGCACGTGGTGTAGGGCATCAACAAGCTCCAGCCAGAACCTCTCCCTCATCGGTTGGCAGGGAATAGCTGGCGAAAGAAGGCTGAACACAGAACCACCGCTCCTGTGCTCCACCCTTGCCCTCTGTTTGTCCTAGCACCACACCTGCTGTCATCATTTCTTAGCCCTGTGGATGAGAGAGAGATGGAGAGCAAGCACGGCCATCACCCACGATCAACCATCACCCTCTTGACCCACCAAGTGCAGGGGGGACAGGGATGCCCTCACTTGTCAGGGCTCACGGGCTGCTCCCAGCTCCCGCAGAAGACGATCCCACTGTTACAGGCTTAGGATCACAGGAATCTTTCCCTCGCTCATACACAACCTCTCCACGGAGGAAACACGAGGGTCCCCTCCTCCTCACCCCATCCCCAGTGCCCAATCCAGCTGGAGAGTGACTGGGGCTTGAAAACACCCACAGTTTGGAGTGATCAGCTGCGCCTCCTCGGCCGGGTTCCAGAGAGCCAGGGGAAGATGATGAATCACCCCTGGATGTTGGCAGCCTTCCCTGGGGCCGCTTGCTGGCAGGTGCCAAGGCCACCGCACACATGAGCCACGGGCCACCCGCTCACCAATGCCAGGGCTGCGGCGCCCTGGCTGCTCTTTGGGGGCCTCGATGGGATTTACCCCGCTCACTCCGGCCTGGAGTCGTCTGGCAATGACTCCCTAAGGATGGGAAGATCTAATGGCTCTCGGAAAGTTGAGGGAACGGTGACTTTCAAGAAGGAGGGAGCACGACTGCGTTGTCTCTGCTCTGCAGGCTGCAGGGTGGAGGTGTGCTCGCGGCGACGTGTGTTGGCCCACGTACACCAACCTGGGGCTGCAGAGATGCAGAGGCTGCCTGTGAGATCTCTGACTCCAACACCAGAGCCCAGGATGGATCCCACCTCGAATTTTGCCTGCGAGCTGAGGAACCCATGGGGGACCTGCGGGACGTCCCGTCTCTGAGTGAGCCGGGAGATCTCAGTTGCCATCTCAAAGCTGGGTGCCTCCCTCAAAGTCTGTGAGCCCCGAATCGCCAGCCCCCTGCTAACCCACATCAGAGGGAGACCCCGGCAGAGCCAAAGGGGTTGCACAGAGGGCAGGGGGTCAGGAGGCTGCGATGCGCAGGATGAGCTGGCTCTGGAGTCACTGGTGTGCGCAGCTCTCCCCTGGCCCTGCAGAGGAAGGACAAAGCCTCCGTGACTCACGGGCTGCGTGGAGCAGCTACGGGGGAAGTCATAGGAGCCGTGGGGAATGCCTCCTGATTAAATAAAGTCTCCGAGCTCCTCTCGAACGGCTCAGCCTCTGCTGCTCAATCAGCCCGACTTGGCGCTGGGCTGCAAGGGCCACTGTCCAAAGATGACAGCCCACTGTCCAGACAGCTGGCCACGGACCAGCAACCACAGCCAGAGCACGAAACGCTAAAGGAATGTCCTTGGGCTGGGGAGTGGGGCTGCACATCTGCTGCAGATGCCCCGAGCGAGCAGTCACCAGCGACGATGACTTCAGGTTTTGTTGCTTCTGAGCAGCAGCAGCAGCCTGCAGCTCCAGAGAAAGAACCGGCTTCCTTCCTTCTGCCGAGCAGACCACAGCGACACCATGGTCTTGGTTAACTCCTTCCAGCACTGAGACGAGGAGCAATCGGTGCTGCTCTGCAAAGACTTTCAGCCTCCCGAGCTCAAGAGTAGAGAAGATGGAGAGAAGGGCTGGGGAGGGGAAGAGGGAGCCCAACGTTGAGGAGCCTGAGGGTCTGGTCTGCTCAGAGGTGTAAGAGTGTGACTGGCACCTGGAAGTGTGGTGGGGGCACATATCTGGGGAGAAATAGCCACGTTTTGGGGTTGCCCAAGCACATGTAGGTAGGAGCTTGGCCCAAGTGCCAAGGGGATGTTCAGAGGAGTGACAGGAGCCAACGACCGACCTTCTTATGGAGGGGTGACAGCAAGAAGATCATTTTAAGATGCAGTGTCATAAACCAGTAAAACCAGTTCAAAAACGTCTGCTTTCCTCTCAATACCACTGGGAGCCTCACAAGAGACAGGTGTGACCCTTCAGCTGGCTGAGCTCCACCCAGTGCTGTACGTGTGGTGATGATCGTAGCATCATGGCACCTGGTGGGGTGACCCCGAAGATCTCCAGTGAATCCTCGTGGCACCTGGTGGGGTGATCCTGAAGATCTCCAGTGAATCCTCATGGCACCTGGTGGGGTGATCCTGATCTCCAGTGAATCCTCCCCAGGCAGCGAATTGGCTCAGAACAGCCCCTCTACCCCCCTACAGCAGGACTGCACTAGCTTGCTCCAGTTAAGCCCAGCTCATCAAGACGAAGCCCTTGGTCTCCCCAGGCTTGGAAAGGTGGATGCTGCTGTTAATTTTCCATTATCTTCTCAGCTTTGCAGCTAATTTTTCAGTTAAGCTCTCAGCTCCCCCCCAGTGGGGTCACTTCTGCTCCTTAACTCAATTCCATGCCCGGCCGTGGGTATTCCAGGAGGCTCTGCCCAGCAGGGACATCACATCAGCAGCTTCTATCTCATTAGCATCACTTTTCCTCAGGTCTTCCAGCAGAGGTGGAGTCGCCCTGCCTGGAAACTCCCTCCTGTGCCTCAGCATCCCGCACGAGTGATCCCCGGGGGTGCGGAGTAGGAAAGAACAGTGGAGGCTGGTGCTGCCGTGAGGGAAGCAGAGCGGTCATGGTGGTTCCATCGCTGAGTGAATACTCACAAGTGAGTCAGTGAGTGAGAGACCGAGCGCTAGGGGTAGGCACACGAGCTCTACCACAAGTTCCATCTTCCTTTCTGATGCTATCAGCTCACTTTTTTTCCACCCTGGCTGCAATCTAAGAATGTATTTGCATGTCATTAGCGGCTTCACAACAGAATCAAGAGAACGAGGTGGAGTCCCAGCTTCACCACCAGGGCTTTTTTCCCAGCGGTGAAAGTCCCGTGCTGCCCACAACTCTCCCTCCCACCCTCTCTGCAGGGACTTTCATTCCTGCAGTCGGTTTGCAGAGCAAAGCCAACCCCCCCTCTCTGATGCTCACAACGAGCTCAGCTGCAGCCCTACCAAGGGACCTCTTCCAAGGGAAGGAATCCGCCCTGGGATTCCTGGCTACAGGAACTCCAGAGCAGTCACTTGCCCACGCAACAGCCCGTTGAACCGATGCCCATCCCGTGTTGGCTCAAGGTGAAGGGGCCGCCCCAACTGGGGGTTCGCTCCCCTGGGACTAAACTCC
The DNA here is from genome assembly GCA_013397515.1 of Upupa epops. NCBI lineage: Eukaryota > Metazoa > Chordata > Aves > Bucerotiformes > Upupidae > Upupa > Upupa epops. The sequence goes on from VZRI01006246.1 coordinate 235,884, forward strand.
TGGCACTGGGAAATTCCAAGCACAGCAGAAACAAGGAAATAAACCGTTTGGAACTGCTGGGCGATGCCCTGGCACAGAGTTTGTTCCTCTTGATGCCAGCGCAGAGGAGCTGGGCGGGAGACCAGGGCAGCCCCATTCTCCTCTGTGGGGTTTGGGTCAGAAGAGGGGTCTGAGCCCTCGGATTGGAAATCCTTTAGTGAAAGAGCAGCCAAACATCACAACAGGCTGCCCAGGGCAGTGCTGGAGTCCCCATCCCTGGAGGGGTTCAAAGGACCAGTAGATGTGGCACTGTGGGACACGGTCCAGTGGTCACAGAGGTGTTGGGTTGAAGGTTGGGCTTGATGGTCTTAGAGGTCCCTTCCAACCTTAGTGATTGTGGGATTCTCAACCCACCACGGCCACCAGCTCTGCCAGACACAGCCCCGGTGTGATGTACCCCGCCACCCAAACCTCCTGCAGACGAAGTGCATGGAGATACCGGCTAAAAGCTTCCAACATCCTGAGGAGAGCGCAGGAACAGGGCAAATCCTCCCTACCCAGGAGCAGAGGAACAGCTTTTCTCCCCCCATGAGATGCCAGGGAGGGTCCCAGAGCACTGGCACAGGCTGCCCAGGGAGTCTCCTTCTCTGCAGACGTTCCAGCCCCGCCTGGCTGTGTTCCTGTGCCACTGGGTCGGGGTGATCCTGCTGTGGCAGGGGGATTGGACTGGATGATCTTTCCAGGTCCCTTCCCACCCCTAAGGATTCTATGACTCTATGATTTAGGCAGCCCCAGTCTCTCCTCAATGCCCTGCTCATCAAAACCCTTCAGTATCTACAAGCAGAAGGAGTGATGCAAGTGATGCAGCTCCTGCTGAACCTACTGGGGGAACCCTTAGTTTAGAAACACATCGCTTCCTCAATCTGATAAGGACCCAGCAGCTTCCATCCTACAGGTGAGTACTCGCCTTCACTTGGGCATGGTTGTGGTGAGGCTATTCATCACTTCCTCGCACCAGAGCACTTATAAGAGGAAGCCAGGAGCCAGCTGTGCACAGTCCAAGTGGGGGAACGCGGTGCCTCAGCCACGATGCTGCTGCTGGCCGGGGCTTTGCTGTCGTGCGGGGTGCTGTGCGTTGCGGCCCCCGCACCACCCGCTGCGGGAAGGGGTTGCGTCTCCACCTCCCTCATCCGGGAAACCCTCAGTGAGGTTCAGGCACTGCGATCTAAGGTTGTTCCCTTTGCTCTGTGCCCCACGTCTGGTCCCTTGCGCTGGTGGAGGAAGTGCTAACGTGGTTCTTGTCCCTCTCTTTCAGGGCAGCCGTGAAATCGAGATGCTGGTAAGATCACTGTGGGGGTCACTGCTGTGTGCTTGTCGTGTGGCTTCTGCTCGAGGCAGAGAGAGGAGAGCAGCTACTGTCCCAACCCAGTGAGGACATCTGCAAGCAGTTAATGCTCTTGAAATAGGGCTTTGATGGCAACCACGTTCACTCATGGGGTTTGCAGAGGTGCTGGGCTGGAGGGAGCTGGGGTCTGCGTGCTGAGAGGTGACGATGCTCAGGGTGCACTGAGAGGTGATGTGCAGGGCTCAGCTCTCTCAAGACTGCAGCGAGGTGAATCCTCCGTGCACAGTTATCAGTGCAAAGTTAACTCCTCGAGACACCAGCGCTCGGTGCCGCTGCTGTCAGCACCGCAGAGCCTGAGGGCTGTTTCCAGCCAGCACTTCCCTAGCATGGGGTTGAGAGGCAGAGCTGATCATCTCCCGGTGCCTTTCTGCCCTGGGAAAGTGTGGGGATGGGTTGTCCCCTCCACCTTTTCTAGGAAGAAACCCCCAGGCTGTTAGGGAGCATCACCAGCATCACCAGAGTGCCTCACGGGGGAAGCTCAGGAGAGGCAAAGAGCAGGGTTGGAGGTGCTGGCTGCTCCTCAGCATCACTCTCTCCCTGCACCAAGGACACAGTTAGAGAGCAAAAGGTGCCTGATTCTGCCTGGTTCCACCTCTACAGTCACGCTGTGAGGCTTTGGAAGGTAACATCAGCCTTCAGCTGGAGGAGAGCGCTGGGTTCCCTGCCCTGAGGTGCCTGAAGCCCCTGCCTCCCCTCCAGCTGTGGCACAGGAGGAGTTCCTCTCGTCGGGGTTCTGTCTGCATTAACCAGCAGCACTGAGATGCCCGAACTTTGTGCTTCCAGAGCAACGAGATGGAGGAGGAAGGGAGTGTAACCACCTATCTGGAAGGGTTTATCGAAGCCTTCAAAAGCAGCAAAGAGAGGTCGGTGGAGAGGCTGATAGCCCAGAAGCTGCAGACAATCCGGGAGGATGGGAATTCTTGCCCTGCGTGGATGGTAGGTGTGGGTGGGGGGTTCTGCTCGCTGTCTCATGAATCTATAGTGATCACAGAAGACTCGGTGCTGCGTCCTGGCTGCACTGAGGAGAGGACCTGGCTGAAGCACAAGGTCAGGGCACTGATGGGAGCCGTTTCCAGCCAGCAGCTGCCTCTCTCTTGGCTGTGGTCCTGGTGTCTCCTCTTCCCCATGTCCTTGCTAAGGGAAAATCCATCACTCGGTGGAGGTGCCTCAGTGCTGGTGGGGACCGGAGCCCCAGGTCCTGCCCCAACCCTGGACAGAGGTTCCTCTCATCACCTCAGGATGGCTGACTTGCTGTCCTGCTCCACTAACTTCCTCAGAACCTTCACGATCTTAATCACTAATCAGTAGAGCTAGTAATTAGGAGGTAGCAATTAATTAGGGTCAGTAACTGGTAGGGAGCAATCAGAGTTAGCCACTGGGGGGTAGGTAGCCCCTCTGCAGATTTACAGAGAACAAGATGCACCGTGTGTGTCCGGATCCTGCTCCGCTAACCCTTCTCCTCCCTCTCTGCCCCCAAGGAACAGGAGTGGGAGCCACTGGAAGAGGATTTTCTCAGCAATCTGGAGTATTTATTGAAGTTCCTGAACCACAATGCCCTTGCTGAGGGAACAGAGTAGTCTCCTCAGAAGTCTGAAGCACCCCCTCGTCCAGGCTGCTGCCAGGAGGAGACCTGGGCTTTGCACATCCTCTTTGCTCAGATGAAGGAGGCTACTGGGAGTTATTATTTATTCATCTACCTAATGAATATTTATTAATCTATTTATTGAATAGATTTTAAATCATCTATATTATTTAATATTTATTTAATCTATGTATTTAATCTATTACAAGGAAGAGATGCAATAATCCTTTGCTCCAGGATGCTGTGTGAGGAGGATGGCCCCGGGGTTGGCTCTCACACTATTTCTCTAGCACACTAGCCCAACCCCAGGGCTCTCCACACCGGGATGGAGCCACTCTGCACGATGAGGATGGGACCATCCAGCACCTTCACCTCCTCCTCAGCACCTGGACCAGCCTGCAGCAGGACCAGCTGGCTGCTGACCAAACGTACTCCAGGGAGGACCTCAAAGACATCACCCCCCAGCGTAACCCCTGGCAAAGGCTGCCTGCAGCCTGGAAGCAGAGGTGTGAAGGTGAAAAATGACTGCCTCTGCCTCCCAGGCAGCAGCAACCACTCGGAAGGGTTTGAAAGGTGAAGGGCCCATCGCAGCCACGTGCTGTCAGCATCACTGACCGCTGAAGCCTGGGGAAATCCCTGTGCAGAACCCTATGGAATGGGATGAACTCTACCTGGATCTATGCAAAATAAATCTCTGGCACAGAGCTGTGGAGATTTCTCGTTGGGTTTGGTGGGGTTTTATTAACTTAGTGATGGTTTGTGGTGATTTATGGGGTGGTCTAGCTGGATTGATCAGACCGGGGTCTTCTGTCAGGGAAGACAGCCTCAGGGAGGCTTTCTATTCAGAAGTCAAGGAATCCCAGGGTGATTTGGGATTCCTTGCTCACCCCTGCAGTGAGCAAGGACATCCTCACCCAGAGCAGGTGGCTCAGAGCCCCAAGGTCCAACCTGACCTAGGACAGTGCCAGGGATGGGGCTTCTCCCACCTGGACCAGAGTCTCCCCACCTTCAGCATCAAAAATATCTTCCTTCTCTCCAGTCTGAATCTCCCTCTTCCAGTTTAACCATCACTCCTTGTCCTGGCACAGCAGCCCCTGCCAGAAAGTCCACCCCCTTCTTTCCTATCAGACCCTTTAAGCCTTAAGAGGCTGCACTAAGGTCTCCTAGAGCTTCTCATCTCCAGCTGAACCCCCCCCCTCAACTCTCTCAGCCTGTCCACAGCAGAGGGTTCCACCCTCACACCGGGCAGAGCATCACCACAAGGTCCAGACCATCTGACCCATGCCGCTTCATGCTGAACATCTCACTGCAGCAGCTCCAGCATCTGGCTGGATATTCTGACCTCAGGAAGATTTGCCTGTACAGAGGAAGACAGCCACAGAATCCTACCTGGGGCTGGGAGCAGCACTCCTGTGACCCCTGGGGCTGCTTGGACACACACACCTTCCTCTCCAAGGGGAATCTCCCACCTTCAGCAAGCAATCCTAGCCCAGCCCATCAGCTCCATCAGTTTTGCAGGATCACTGAGCAGCTAGAAAATGCTTCTGTGAGCAGCCATGAGTCATGGAGAACTGAGCAGAGAGCAGGACTTGTGAGAGCTGTGGTGCCCCCATGGGGATCCCCTCAGCCCCAAACTGCCTGCAGGAAAGTGTGGGCTGAAGAGACAAGGAAATCCAAGCTGGAATCTACAGGGATGAAGGCAACAAACGTGTTGGAAGGATTAGCTCATGAATCCAACAGCATCTGAAGAGGAGTTTCTCAAGGGTGGGGGAAGGCAGACACAGACATCGTACGATGGAAAAAACCCAGCCAGCAGCAGAGTCAGTCATCACCACTCTGCCTCCTCACAGGAGTCAAGAATAGAACCTTAACCAAGACCCGCAGAAATAGAGAGCTCACAGAGAAGGAGGTTCAGCATCTGTAGTGGCTTTAGGTGAAAGCAGCTCATCCTGTGAGCGGGCAGGAGGGTGACAGCCGTGTGGTTTAGGGGGGAACATGGTAGAGTAGGGTTAACGGTTGGGCTTGCTGATCTCAAGGGTCTTTGCCAAGCTGAATGACTCTCTCTGGGGTGTAGCTGTGCTTTGGGAGCCTCATCGGAGACCTGAGGGGATGTTCTAGCCCCACAGCCTGCTGACAAAAGAGGGTTTAAAGTTGTGGAACTCCAGCTCAAAGGCTGGAAGCTCTCTGGAGAGCTGGATGATGATCCAGCCTACTGCATCCAGAGCTGCTCCCCTGTTGGGAATCAGCTGAAGAGAAGAGCAGTTACAGCCTTCTAAGGAGGGAAGTGCTGCTGGGAGAGGGGGCTGAGGGGGGAAAGCAGAACACAGGGCTCAGTTTGCTTCCAGAGCAGGTTTTGTTGGCACAAATCCTCTGAGAAGGAGATGGAGCAGTGGCTCAGGATTACTGGGAGATGCTGTGGATCACTGCTTGGGGTGGGTAGGGAAAGCTGGAAAATGCTTTCCTTAGAGCAGGCTGAACCCACCATCACCATCACTGCTGGGTGCCTGGAGAAGAGCAGATGCAGCAGAATCCTAGAATCCTTAGAGATGGGAAGGGAGCTGGAAAGATCATCCAGTCCAATCCCCCTGCCACAGCAGGGTCACCCAGACCCAGTGG
>VZRI01006246.1:260402-274253 GCA_013397515.1 Upupa epops
ATCCCTAAGGATTCTATGAACTCAGCTGGGACAGCACCTGATGCTGCAAGCAAACCATCACCCAGCCCACTCCTTGCAGCTCCCAGGGGAGTCTCCAGAGAGAACCAAGCTGTAAACAAGATGCTGCTAGGGTTACGCTCAGCGCACAGGGGGAGGGTGGGGGAGCATCATACTTACATAGTTTAAAAAAGTGGCCACACGATTTCCAGTCCCTAACCGCTTGAAAGCATCTGGCTCATCCTTCTATAAAATTAAATGAGAGTAACTGCAACCTTGGAGCTGACGGCCAGCAGGAGCTCAGAGGTACTTACATAGTTAAGAAACGTCGCTAGCCTATTTCCTTCCGATTTGAGGCTGCTGTCAAAGGGGCGCTGCAACAGACAACAACTTTAACCCCCCCGAACTCCAGACAGGCTCCCGCTACACCCTGACACCCTGCATCCAGAGGGATAGAGTGGCAAAGGACAGCTGGTAGGAGGTAGCACCAAAGCCACGGCAAGCTGCAGCCAGGGTGCAGAGCTGCATGCACGGTGCTGTCTGAGAGCGTAAGGAGAAGGGGAGACTCAGGGGGGAACCTTCTCCCCTCTCTCCAGCTCCCTGATGGGAGGGTGCAGTCAGCTGGGGGTCAGGCTCTTCTCCCAGGCACCCAGCGCCAGGATGAGAGGGCAGGGCCTGAAGCTGCCAGGGGAGGGTTGAGTTGGCTGTTAGGAAGCCCTTCCTCCTGGAAAGGGTGCTCAGAGCCTGGACTGGACTGCCCAGGGCAGTGGGGGAGTCCCTGTGTCTGGAGGTGTTGAAGGACAGCCTGGCTGTGGCCCTGAGTGCCCTGGGGTGCTGGGCTAGAGGAGCTCAGAGGGCTTTGCCAGCCTCAATCCTTCTGCAGAGCCTTAGGGTAGAGGCAGTGCTTTGAGATGGGGGTCTCTGTGGACAGACATCATCCAGCTGAAGTCTACAACAGGCTGTTACTGTCCTGGACACTGATCTGCAGTCAATAGATGACCTGAACATGATAACCTCCTGCTCAGGGGGGTGAGGGTCACACACTAAGGTCTTGTCAATATAGTGGGGGCTTGGAACAGCCACGAGAAGGGAAAGGGCTTCATCTGCCAGCGGGGAAGACCCTTTCTCAGGTGGTTGCCTGGCTAGGACTCAGGACCACATCAAACAGGTCTGAGTTGTCTGTGTAGGAGTAACTCTTAGTTCCATCCATCGAGGCAGGAGATGACGGTGCTGCCAGCTGAGGAGCAAGAAGACAGCTAGAAGAGCTGTGCCTCTCTCTTACCTTCAACACAAAGGCAGGGAGCACTTGATTTACATTGCTAATAGGAAGCTGTTTCAGCCAGGAGACAGGAAGGAGCAGTGCTGAACATTAAAGGTTGTGAGGTTGTAAAGGAACCAGGATTAGAGCAGACAAACAGCAAAGAAACCCACAGCCAGCGCCTCTCTAAGAGGATCTGAGCTCAAGCTCCCTGCAGAGAGCTTCTAGAAATCAAAGAGCCTTCCTGAAACCGGTTCAGCCACAACACCCCAACCTCCTGTACCTGGAGCTCCATCAGAAACCAACAAGGAGAGCACTGAGCCAGGGGATTCCCCCAGGCTTCCTAGTTCTGGAAGCTGAGGGTGGGGGATCCCTGGAACAGGCTGCCCAGAGAAGGAAGGGGTGGAGGCTGCATCCCTGGAGCAGTTCAAGCTCAGGCTGGCTGGGCCTCTGGGCAATCTGTTCTAGTCAGAGATGCCCCTGCTTGTTGTAGGGGAGCTGAACTGGATGCCCTTTGGAAGTCCCTTCCAACCCTGTGATTCTCTGGCTTCTGGCAGTCCCAGGGGTCCAGCCCTCACTCGAGGGGTGGTGAGGCAATGGAATGGGTTGCCCAGGGAGGCTGTGGCTGCTCCATCATCCCTGGCAGTGCCCCAGGCCAGGCTGGATGGGGCTCTGGGCACCCTGCTCTGCTGAGAGGTGTCACTGCCCATGTGTTGGCACTGGGGGAGCTCTGAGCTCCCAACCCCAACCCATTGGGTATTCTGACCCTCCTCTTAATTTTGAGCCACCATTAGTTGCAGCTATTGCAGGCTCCCTACTTGAGCAGGGCAAGGGAACGTGAAGCTGGGGACACAGCACCACCTCTGTCCTTCCACACTGAGGTCTGTGAGGCACAGAGAGCCTGCAGGACCCTAAACTGGGGCCAAGTCCACGACTGCTTTGCCTCAACTGGTGGCTGCAGCCAGGGGTTTAGGTTCCAAGTGGAGCTCTGCCCCAACTGCCTAAGCCAGCAGTCAAGTCCACGCTGGCCAGTTGCATGGCTGAGGTCTCCTGCAGTTCAAAGGCTTCGAAAGGAGCATTTGCTTAGCTCAGGGAAAACTCTGGGCACAGGGAAATTCTCCCTGCAGGCCAAAGCTAACGAACAAGAGCTCCTCCAGCACTCAGCATCACGGGTTTCTGCTCCTTTCTTTACCAGAGCGAAGCTGGGTGGCTCCACTCCTGCTCTCATCCATGGGGCTGTGCTCTGGGCTGCTGCAAAATCCCTCCTCCCAGGAGACAGCCTGAACGAAGGCAGATGCCACTGGGATGGAGCAGATGGGGGTTACGTTTGGAATCGCCTGGCACTCAGCTCTGCAGGGCGAGCAGCAGGTTTGATGTGCTGGGGTAGGGCTGATCACCAACCTGCTCCTCTTTCCTCCCCAGACAGAGCCACCCAGAGCTGTTATCTGCCAGGTACAGCCCTCTAGTGCCTGGTGAGCATCTGGCAAGCCAGGAGCTGCAAGTCCTCCTCCCTGCAGCACCAACCCTGCAGGTCCCACTAAAGAATTCACCAGAAGGGCTGTATGAACCATAGGGGCTTCCACTGAGCTCACTCTCTTGGAGGGAGGTGGAGGGATGTCCCCTCCTCAGCCAACTCTAACAAAGTGCTTCAAAACATCTACCCAAGGAGGACTCTGACACCCTCGCTTGACTCAGAAGCCTGATGGACCATGGCAGACCCTCAACCCAGGGCTTGCAGACTGCAGTTTCCAAGAGCCCGAGTGCCTTTTAGTGCCTCTACACTGCAAGGAAACGAAGGGGCAGAGATAAGGAGGCAGATTTGCTCATTCCCCTGCACTGTGAGCATCAGAGAAGGCAGCAGAGGCTGTTCAGCAGTCATAACCCACCCATGCAACAGGGCTACGCTTTGTTTTACTACCTTAAGAGTCACAACCACCTCCTCTTCAAGCCAATCCCCCCCTCCCCATCCCACTTAAAAAGAACCAAAAGCATGATCTTACCCGAGAGAAATCGAAGTGTGGCTCGTACTGGCCTCCCATCCCATAGTTGGCAACCTACAGCGTGGCAGAAGGAAGCAGAAGCACCCACTGAGCCGGGAGGGCTGCTGCAGGAGGCAGCACTTCCCTGCAGAGATCCCAAGGGCACCAACCTGCAGCAGTTCGGCTGTTTTCACTGTTAACCCCGTGATGTGCTGCATCCTCTGATTCACTTTGGCCACCACAGGATCATCATCTTCCTCCAGCCACGAGCTAGGAGAAGGATGCCAGCGTTATTTCCCAACGCCAACCCATTTCCCGAGGCTGAAGGACTTTTCCAGCCTCAGCCAGGAGGCTGAAGGAGCCACTCGTTGTGCAAAGCTTGCGCTGCATGCAGAGCAGCTGGACTGAGCTGTAGGAAGCAGATGGCAGCTGCTCAGCTCACAGACCTGGAGGACGACGTCTCCACACTCACCTCTTGGACACCCTGTAGCTCGCCACGGTGAGGACACCGGTTTTGGGGTCACGGACTGTGGCTCGTGCCAGCTGCAGTGAAGAGAACCCCAAGGGGGAAGAGAGACATCAGCTGGGGAAACACAACGCTCTCCTCACCGAGACGCTTGTTCAGCTCCAGGAAAGGACTGCATCAAAGCCACGGCTGCAGCCAGAGGTAGGTGATGCTACCACAGCCCAAGCGCAGCCCAGCTGGGTCTGCTCTGGCTAGAACAGCTGCACAAACCATCGTGGTCACCATATCCATGGGGAAGGTGCTTTCCTCAAACAGCTGGAGTCAAATCGGAGCAAGAGGGAACCACAGAAGGGAGAGAAACACCCAGCCAAGCACTTGAGCTTCACGGGAGAAGTCGGTGGCTGCCCCAGAGCCCGGCTGCTCCAGTGCCCAACCGTTCCAGTACCCAACCGTTCCAGAGCCCAGCTGTTCCAGAGCCCAACCATTCCAGTACCTGGCTGTTCCAGTACCCGGCTGCTCCAGAGCCCAACCATTCCAGTACCTGGCCGCTCCAGAGCCCAACCATTCCAGTACCTGGCTGCTCCAGAGCCCAACCATTCCAGTACCTGGCTGCTTCAGTACCCGGCTGCTCCAGAGCCCAACCATTCCAGTACCTGGCCGCTCCAGAGCCCAACCATTCCAGTACCCGGCTGCTCCAGAGCCCAACCACTCCAGTACCCGGCTGCTCCAGAGCCCAACCATTCCAGTACCCAGCTGCTCCAGAGCCCAACCACCCCCGGCTGCTGAACACCCTCCACCTCCCTCTGAGGTGCAGTGATCTCTGATTACACAGACAGCTGCCCGACAGACAAACCCACAGCGAGAGCTGCCCTCCTGAGGGTAACTCAACATTCCCACACTCAGGTTTTCCAGGGGGAAGATGCCTGGAACCTGCAATCCACAGGGACAGCGTGAGGTTCCTCGTAGCAGAGACCCCTCTGCCAGGGTGCACATCACCTCTGTGTGATGGCATCAGCCCGGGCCACTTCTTCCCTGCTTTGTAGGGCAAAATCTGGGCACTGGCAGAGCCTGTGGTGGTAGCAGGGTGACAGCCTGTGAGGGCACCACGAGCTGTTTGAGCTGAGAACAAGAACTGGGACACTGCTGTCTTTGCCCCTAAACTCAGCCCACGGTTTAAATTTAACTCCTGCCGACCACAAAACGCTTGAACCGCCGCCTCCTTCCTTCCCCTCAATTACAGGGCACAGCGAGCCCTCTCAGCGCTGCTCCTCTCCAGAGCACGCAGTCATTATTTCCCCCCTCGTTCCTCTCCCCACCAAGAACACCCCAGGGCAGCCGCCCAAGCCCTGTCAGCTGCTCCGTCCCGGTGCGAGAGCTCCTGGCGTGGACTGATTCTGAGTCACTGCTCCTCAGGTCCACGCTCCTCCTGCATCAATCACGGCAGGAGCCAGGCTGACCGCAGGGCACAGCCCGTCGTGGCCTTGGCGAGGCAGTTAGCTTGCCCAGCCATCATCCAGCTCGCTCACGCTGGGTTTCTGAACTCAGCTTCAGCCTGACTGTGCACACTGAGCCCTGTGTGCTCTTCCCTCATTTGAAACCTACAATCTCCACATCAGCTGGGCTACCCAGCGGCTAATTGTGAGGTTTCCTGGCTCAGGGGAGAGACAGCAGCCTTGAACGAGGAGTTGGCTGGGATCTGAAGACTTGGAGCTGGAGCAGCAGGGACTGCGCTCTGCAAAGGAGCAGGGAAACCTCCTCCAACAGAGCCAGCAGCTCTCGGTCACCCCCAGACTGTCTCTCTGTTAAACCAGAGGTGTTGGCAGTGTCAGCTGCAGAACAGAGTGCCCGGACCCCACAGCAGAAGGCTCCTGTGAAGGCACTGAAGAGCTAAGGACGCTCCCACCCCTGCGAGTCCCAAACCCACGGAGCAGAGCGCTTCAGGGCTCTGTCTGACAGCTCCAGCTGCTGTGAACTAGAGTTTCCTGGATTAAACTCTATTTAATAAATAAAGAGCCATCTCATCACAGGACTTTTCCATCATTGCAGCAGCGGGGCAGAACGCTCCAGGCTGTTCCTGCAGCTGAGCTACAGGCGGATTAATCCTACAATCCTTAGGGATNTTCGTTGCTCTGCACTGGACACCCTCCAGCAGCTCTGTGACCTTCTGGAACTGAGGGGCCCAGAAGTGGGGTGTCCTTCTCTAGAGACGTTTGAAACCCACCTAGACCTGGTCTGGGTGATCCTGCTGTGGCAGGGGGGTTGGACTGGATGGTTCTTCCAGGTCCCTTCTGATCCCTAAGGATTCCATGATAAAAACTGAGGTTCCCACTCCAAGCTGCTGCCTTTGGGTTGGATCCACACTCAGCACCCTGTAGCTGTGCTACCTGCTTCCCTGCTGCCCACCAGCTACCTGGGGGTAGCCCAGTCAGACCCAAGTGCTGTGGGAGAGTGGCTGCAGCAGACTTGCATCCCTACAAGCACTCTGCCCTTGCCAAGCCCCTCCGTGGGAGGTACTGGAGAGCTCAAACGACCTCCCCACTCTGTTCACTGCATCACAGTCATCGCAGTGAGCTGCACGTGGCTGCAGGACAACACAGACCCCCCGAAAGACTGAGGCTGGAAAAGGTCCTGCATCCCCAGGCAGTTGCACAAGGGCTCCCTCAGGCTCCCAGCTGCAGGGTATCTTGTGTACTGCGAAGGCAGAGCTCGCAAATCCTCTGCCTAGTCTTTGCCAACAGAGCTTCGAGCAGGGAATTAGGGCGATGGAGGAAGGGAACTCTTACCCTTGGCTTCGCTAGTTGCTTAATCTTCTCGATCTCCTCATCAGACATCACATCGTAGTATCGGACGATGTGAGGGCTGTCCCATTCATCTTCCTCCTTGAAGGGAGCGATGAGCAGGTGAGGGTTTCTGTTCCCGTCGTGGTACCTGCAGAACAGCCTTCTCTGTCTTCGAGGGGTCTGAGGCAAAAAAACACCAGACAAGGGGTTGCTGGGGCAGCCAGTGAACGGGGGGTATGGGGCAAACAAGAGGGACCACTGGCACCAGCTGGAGCCCAGCAGCTGGCAGCGTTAAACCACACCAGGCTACGTGAGGGCATCACTACCCAAGCAGCCAGCTGCACCACAAACTCTGCTGCTTCTAATTCAGACCGTGAGATGGGGTGAAAGGATTTCCCTCCCCAGCATGGGAATGAGTGCCGTGGCTGGTGAGAGGTGCTGGAAGCCAGCTGGGTCGTTCAGATGAGAGAGGGAAGGAGTAACAGGACGCTTGGCAAAGCTGACCAGCTCTCAGTGGAGAAAGTCTCCCCGTACAGGTCAGCAGCTGGACTTGGGAGAGAGAATCAACTTCATGGAGTCACACAGTGAGTGAGGCTGGCAGAGCCCTCTGAGCTCCTCCAGCCCAGCCCAGCCCCTCACAGCACCCCAGGGCACTCAGGGCCACAGCCAGGCTGTCCTTCAACACCTCCAGACACAGGGACTCCCCCACTGCCCTGGGCAGTCCAGTCCAGGCTCTGAGCACCCTTTCCAGGAGGAAGGGCTTCCTAACAGCCAACCTCACCCTCCCCTGGCAGCTTCAGAGCCAGCTGGGGCTCTGGGCAACCTGGTCTGATGATCAATGGCCCCGCTCAAGGCAAGACCCTCTGGAGGTCCCCGCCAGCCCAACCCATCCTGTGGTTCCCTGATTCTATTTGCTCTTCTAAAGAGCAGCCTCACCCAGCCCCGCAAGGTCCATCACCCTCACGCAAGGGCAGCGGAGCGAGCAGAGCCCTGCCTCCCTCTCTCCTCCCTCTCTCTTACCATTTTGACTCCTTCACCTCTGCAAAGGGCCTCGTAGATTTCACGCTCCGGCAAGTAGTCGAGAGGCCTCTCGTAGGCACCGCTCTGCACCACTGGCTCTGTCGCCGCCGCCGTCTGGTTCAACTTCTCCTCCTGCTCCTTCTCCAGCAGCTTCTCAAAGTAGCGCAGGTTGCTGCCTGCCCTCTCGTGAGTGCTGTCTGCACGGGGAGAAGACCCGACACAGGGCAGGGTTTCCAGAGGTCCCAGTAACAGGAGCCCTTACAGCAGGGGCTCCCCCACTCTATCTGGCATCGTCAGGCAACCGAAGGTGTTGGCTGCAGGAAAACCCTCGCTGGGAGGCTTCTCCCTTTGCAGAGGGAGAGCAGAGTCTGCAAGAGGATGCTTTCATGCAAAGAACTATGCCAGACCTCGTGTTCCAAGCCAGCATCCTCATCCAGCTGCTCTGGATGGGTCTGTGAGGGAGGTGTCCTGGCTCACTGGCACCCCTGGGCCTGTCACTAGCCATGAATGCTGCTGCTGGGAACCAAACAGCAGCAGCTCTTCAGCCAGCAGAGCTAGGGAGGAACAGTGCCCTGCTCTCCAGCTTCGGAACCAGCACCTAGCACACTGGAGTAGGAGGTTTCTTTCCTCCTACTCCTCCCAGTTACCTTTCTCTTATTTAAAGTAGCCCAGGAGGCCACTCAGGTAATGGTTAACAGTGGCCACATAAGGATGCCAAGCCCAGAGCAGAGGAAGCTGCTGCTCCCAGAGGAACTGCTGCACTGTTTGGTGCTGCTAAGGGTTTGCATTCTGCTGGCGGTGCTAAACCCTCTCAGAGCCCACGCACTCCTGTGCTAGAGGATTCCACTCCCAGTGCCCGCAGACACGAGGCCAGCACGGACTGTCCACCCCCCCTCAGGACACAGCTGCTACTGAAACCAAGAGCAGCATCCAAAGCAGTGCCAGGGCAGATGGTCACTAACTGGGGAGGTTAAACCCTTCCCGTGCTGGAAGCAGGCAGTTTGAAAGGAAGACATGCTTGTTGGCTTCGTCCAGAGATGGCTGGAACCAGGGCAGAGAGCAGAGGAAGGTTCCAGAAACTCAAGCAGTTCTGAATATTGAGAAGCACTTGAAGATCAAGCAAAGGATTCTGCTGGCAGCAAAGAGAGGCTGCTCTGAGGAGGAAGAGTTAAGCTATCAGGACTCTGCCTGAGTCTGTGGCAGCCTTGATCACCCACGAGACAGCTTGTTAAAGAGACTGCCTCCACAGGAAGGTCAGGATGGAAGAGCTCCCCCAGTGCCACCCCTCTGCCATGGGCAGTGACACCTCTCACCAGAGCAGGGTGCCCACAGCCCCATCCAACCTGGCCTGGGACACTGCCAGGGATGGAGCAGCCACAGCCTCCCTGGGCAACCTGTTGCAGGGCCTCAGCAGCCTCACAGGGAGGGATTTCTGCCTCAGATCTCAGCTCAATCTCCCCTCTTTGAGCTTGGAACCATCCTGCCTGTCCTATCACCAGAGTCCCTTGTAAAAATCCCCTCTTAGCTTTCCTGCACCCCCTTCAGGGACTGGAAGCTGCTCTGAGGTCCTCCTGCAGCCTTCTCTCCTCCAGGCTCAAACAGCCCCAACTCCCCCAGTCTGTCCCCACAGCAGAGGGGCTCCAGCCCTCTGCCCCTCAGTAGACAGGAGGCTACCTAAGTCCACTCTACACAGAGACAGATGGGTTTTTCCTAGGACCTCTGCTCGCTGCACAGCACCCTTTCACCAGTACACACTGCCTGCAACGGCTCTGGGCTCTGCTGGCAGCAGAGCAGGGGTATTTTGCCCTTACCAAGGGATATCAGACGCCTGGTGAGCTCCATGGCCCTGTGCAGGTCCCCAAACTGGAAAACAGCGTAGCTGAGGTAGTCCAGGATGTCCACCTTGCTGACCGGCGTGTCCTCGCCCTCGTCGTGCTGTTTCAAGGCTTGCTCCATCCACAGCACCGTGTGGTAGTAGTCGCCGTCGTTGTAGGCAGTCCTCCCCATCCCAAAGCAGTCACCCACCGTCAGAGTGGACCTGTATTTCGTTCCTAAAAGCAAGCAGAGAGCTGTGAGCAGACCTCAGGGGAGCCTCTCAGCTCTCAGACACCCAGAGGACCAGCAGCAGCAGCAGGCTGTTGGCATCTGAAAAGGCTTCAGCGAGACAGACTGAGCTGGTGCAGGGATCAGAGGTCCAGGTGACACTGCATCCTAACTCTGCAGCACTAACTCCTTTGGGAGCTGGGAGATGCTCAACGCAGACACGAGAGATGAAGGAGGAGGGGTTCTGTTGAGGCCAAGGCAGAGCTGTCTCTCAGCTTAACAGATTTTACTGACCCTATGGAATGACTGGGCACTGGGGGGGCTGCCCTCGAGTCCTGGGGGCAGTGCTGGGCCCCTCACTGCAAGGAAAAGATAGAGGGGATGGAGCGGGTGCAGGGGAGCAACGAGGCTGGGAAAGGGACTGGAGGGAGAGGCTGATGGGGAGAGGCTGAAACTACAGAGCGCTGGAAGACCACAACAAGAACAGTTGAGCTTCCTGAGAGCCATCAGAGAACTACAGAGCGGCTCCTGCTCTTGACTTGCAAGCCCCCACTTCTTCCCTTTCAAACACAGAACCAGGGAGTCATTAGGGATGGGAAGGGACCTCGAAAGGGCATCCAGTCCAGTCCCTCTGCCACAGCAGGGTCACCCAGACCCAGTGGCACAGGAACACAGCCAGGCGGGGCTGGAACGTCTGCAGAGAAGGAGACTCCACAGNCCTTCCTTCATCCTCTCCTCTACGCTGGACCCCTTCCAGCAGCTCTGGGTCCTCCTGGACCTGAGGGGCCCAGCACTGGACACAGCCCTCCAGACACAGCCTCACTCACACCTTACCTGGCAAATCACCGCGCGAGAGGGTTTCAGGATCCAGTTTGTAGGTGTCCTGCAGGCGCATCAGAGCCTTGGCAGCGCCCGTCTCATCTTCCTCCGTCGGGAAGAACTGCCGCTGAATGGTGAGGTTGGCAATGAAGCCTTCGGAGAAGGGAGAGAGGTTCATTCCAGAGCTGGAATCAACAGCTGAACCAGCCTCGTGCTGGCTGTGGCCCTGGGGTGGCCACTGGGGTGCTATGAGCTGCTGGGCTGGGCTAGAGGAGCTCAGAGGGCTTCTCCAGCCTCAATCCTTCTGGGATTGGGTGGGAGAATGAACCCCTGTGCTGCCGGGTACCTTCTTACCATTAGCTGTATCCTGCAGGACCAGGTTTTCCAGCTCCAGCCAGTCGGTGTTTAAACGCTTCACCAGTTTGTAGGCGTTGACGGGGTGTGCCAGGTAGCCTTCCGGGTCCGAGGTCGACTTGCTGGTCAGCAGATCCATCTTTTCAGCCCAGCTGGCACGAGAAGCACCCAGGTTAGGCTGAGAGCAACCCACGCATTCCCATCTCTCTCAAACCACCTGATGTATGCAGCTACCATCGACATAGAGCTGCTTGGCCATCACACCCAGCTCTCAGCCTCACAAGGATAATGTGAGCTACAGTTCTCTTTAAAGAACCACAGGGCTGGAAGGGACCTCCAAAGGGCACCCAGTCCTGCACCCAGCAGGGCCAGCACTCCCCAGACAAGGTTGCCCAGAGCCCCAGCCAGCCTGAGCTTGAATGGCTCCAGGGATGGAGCCTCCACCCCCTCTCTGGGCAGCCTGGTCCAGGGATCCCCCAGCCTCAGATCCCAGCCCTTGTTCCTCCTGTCTAGCCTCCCTCCGCCCTTTCCCAGCTCCAAACCAGGACCCCTCATCCTATCATCCCCAACCCTCTTCTTCAGAGGAGTTCACTTCCCTGCTTCACATTAAACCTTTCCTACTGCTCTTAACACCTCCCCAGAGATCCTAGTGACCCCTCTTCCCCAGCAGTGCAGCTCTGCAAGAAGAGAGCATTCCTGTCTACAAGTGAGGAGGACTCACCTCCTCTTGTGTCACCGTCCCACAGCCCCATCCCCACCCTACAGCCCCCCCAAAGAGGGAAGCACAGACCAGCCTGCAGCTCAGAAATCCCCCAGCCAGGGGGGCTCCACTTACTCAGCTCTTCCAGAGCTCACTCAGCCCGTCCCAGTGTCCCAGCCTGCTAGACGTGCCTCTCAGCCAGATAAGCCTTGAGAGCCCTCCCAAGGGACACAGACAACACCCGTTGTCTGCAAGAGCCTCTCAAAGGGATCTAAACAAAGGGATAGCATCCGAGACGGCTGGAGGGGGCTGGGGACTCAGGAGAACAAGGCAGGAGAGCTCCTTGGGAGGGATAAACTCCAACCCAGTTAGTACCTACAGCGATGACCCACTGCAAGGGGACAGAGGGGCAGGGGGGACTGAAGGCAGAGGAGCCCTTGTGATGCAAGCATCTCCCCTACCTTTTAATCTGAGCGAGCTTGCTCTCCTCGGCTCGGATATACTCCTTGAGAGACTGCACCAGGTCCTTCTCGGCGTAAATCAGGTCTGTCATTTGACCTGGAACAGAGCAGCACCGAGTGTTAAACCCAGCCTGACAGCACAGAGCACATCCCTTCCCTGAGCCACTGCACGAGCGACTGTGGGGCTCAAGGGCTCCAAGGGGGTTACAACCCCAACTTCACAGCTCACAGACCCCTTCCCCACTGTCTCGAAGGGATTCCTGTCACTGCAGTCCCTGACAAGGAAGGGCTGATGTTGATAGAGTGATGGAATGCAAGCGAGGAAAGGTGCAGTGCAGGAGAAAGGGACCTGGGGGTCCTGGTGGCCAGCAGGGTGACTCTGAGCCAGCCATGGGCTCTGGTGGCCAAGAGAGCCAACAGCATCCTGGGGGGGATCAGAAGGGGGGGTGGTTAGCAGATTGACAGAGGGTCTTCTCCCCCTCTACTCTGCACTGGTGAGACTGCAGCTGGAGGGCTGTGTGCAGTGCTGGGCCCCTCAGGTCCAGAAGGACACAGAGCTGCTGGAGGGTGGCCAGTGCAGAGCAACGGAGAGGATGAAGGAAGGAGAGCAGCTCCCTGCTGAGTCTCTCTGTGATTAATCACATCACAACAACCTGCACAGGGTGTTTCCATACCTATGGAGGTGAAGAACTCTGCTTCTGCATGTCGAGTCCAAAACATGAAGCTGAAGGACATCAAGGTCAGCCAGGGATCCATCCTCCACATCCCTCCAACCTATGAGACAAGGGAAAGGAGAAATAAAGCTGTACTGATGAGGAATAACACAATGAATTCACTTGGGAGTGAGAGAAAGGAAGGCATTTTCACCAGGGTGGAGTCACTGAAGGGCCCTTCCAGCCCTAAGGATCCTACAACTGCAGATGAAGATGAAATAGGATGAAGATGAAATAGATGGGTCAGAAAGAATCACAGATTCATAGAATCCTTAGGGATGGGAAGGGAGCTGGAAAGATCACCCAGTCCCATCCCCCTGCCACAGCAGGATCCCCCAGACCCAGTGGCACAGGAACACAGCCAGGCGGGGCTGGAACGTCTGCAGAGAAGGAGACTCCACAGCCCCCCTGGGCAGCCTGGTCCCGGGAAGAAGGTCTCCAAACAGACTCTGTCCCACTGACCACCGCTCCCTGGCTTCTATCATCTCCAACCCCAGGAGCTGTCACTGACCACCGCTCCCTGGCTTCTATCATCTCCAACTCCAGGAGCTGTTACTTCATCTCCAGCCCTTGCTGGGCTGCTCTGGGTTTCACACAGAAGACCCTGCAGAGGCACCCAGGGCAGAAGCCAAGGGAGCACCGAGCGAGCACAACATCTTCAGCAACTCCTTGCACAGCAGATGTGACTGTAGCTGCAATCCAGGAGGGCAGGCAGGGTCGAGGGCCACTCCAGCACTAATACAAGTCCAAATTAAACAGCCAGACGCCCCGGGAGAACCTCTGCTCCATAAAGCCTGTGCAGACACCCAGCGAGGAAGCCAAGCAGCAAAGCACAGGGTTGTGTAGCCTGGCAGTAGCTGGTTGGAAAAGTTGAAAGTGGAATTTCCAGCCCTGCTCATTGAGGATTCATCACCCCAGCTCTGCAGCTGCTGGGTACAGCCCTCAGGACTCTGTATTTCAGAGGCTGTGCCAGCCCAGCGCTGGAACTCAGTCCCTGGAGACACAGCCTGAAAGCAGTGCCCCTGCGAGCACCTTCAGGCTCCCTTCCCTGCTGGTTCTGACTGGGGAAGCTGGTGGCTGAAAGGAGCCCTTGGAACCTGCTTTTACCCCTCTCTGTCAACAACAGAGTCAGAGAAGGCTTCAGGGTGGAAGGGACCTTCAAGATCACCCAGTGCCAACCCCCCTGCCAGGAGCAGGGACACCCCCCACCAGACCAGGGTGCTCAAGGCCCCAGCCAGTCTGGCCTTGAACACTGCCAGGA
>VZRI01006251.1:336-125550 GCA_013397515.1 Upupa epops
GGACCCATTGACAGCCACTCTTTGGGTGCAGCCATCAAGCCTGTTTTTAACCCATCTAGTGGTCCACACATCAAACCCATGTTCCACCAGCTTGGAGACCAGAATGTGGTGCGGGACAGTGTCAAAGGCTTTGCTCGAGTCCAGGTAAATAACATCAGTCGCTCGCCCCTCATTCATTAAAGCTGTGACCTGTTCATAGAAGGCCACCAGTTTTGTCAGGCAGGATTTGCCTTTGGTGAAGCCATGTTAATTGTACCCGATCACCTCTTCACTATTTTCCTGTCTCAGTAGTGCCTGCAGGAGGATCTGCTCCATGATCCTACTGGGCACAGAGGTGAGACTGACTGACCTGTAGTTCTCTGACTCCTTCTTCCTACCCTTTTTGAAAACAAGAGTTATGTTTCCCCTTTTCCAGTCAGTGGGGACTTCATCAGGCTTGGAATATAATAGAGAGGGGTTTAGCCACCTCATCTGCCAGTTCTCTCAGTACCTGTGGGTGTATCCCATCACGTTCCATGAACTTGAACACTTTCAGGTTCTTCAGGTGATCATTTACCTGATCTTCACTTATGATGGGCGGTTCTTCCTTCCAGTCCCTGCCATCATCTTCCATGACTTCAGGAGTGTGGCTGGAGGCCTTTTCAGTGATGACTGAGGTAAAGAAGTCATTGAGAACCTCAGCCTTTTCCATGTCACCTGTGACCACATCACCTGTTTCCTTTCTGAGGGGGCCCACACCTTCCCTAGTCTTCTTTTTTACCATTAATAAACCTATAAAAAGATGACTAGCATTGATGCACAAAAAAGGGACAGAAAGCACTTAGTTTATCCAATTTACATTCATTCTTTGCAAAGACACATTAGTGACCCTTGTAACCCACTGAACTCTAAAACACCAGCAAATGCTACTGCTGCTGCCACAATGGCTGGTGGTGCCAGGGAGCAGAGGGAGGGCACGACTCATGAAGGAAGGAACACATTGCAGCCTTGTATGGTGAGCATGTTCATTTTAATTGCTGGGGAAAAATGCTGCTCCACACCACCCACAGCTTGGGCCTGTGACTCGGTGGCACAGTCTGTCCCTACACAAGCAATATGGCTCACTTGTTATTATTATTATTTTAAACACAACTTTACAATGAGCAATTTAACAGTCTCCTTTCTTGTTTCTGAGTTTCCAGGGATGTGTTTGCAATTTGAGGAGCCCATTCCTCTGGCCCATCACTTCTGCCAGTTTGGGAAATTAACCGCAGAAATCTTATTTTGCTGCCTTGAGGTACTCATTCAGGCGAGCAGCTTCCTCCTTTACCTGCCCTCACAGTCAGAGGCAATGAGACTGCAGTGTATGGTAGTCTCTGCCTAGTCATTCCCACACCATGGAAGGGTTAAGAAGGATTCTTTACTCATAGGGAACACACTTACGGGAAATTCAGGTTATTTTTAAAAAATCTCAATGAAAACCACTGTCATGTTTTCCTTGGTGCTGGTGTGCAGCTGAATGTTACACAGGCTTCCCCTATTGGAACATTTTTTTTACTGATCTTGATTTGTTTAAACTGTTTTGGTACATGATTTGATGGAATGTATGGAGCAGAAGGAAACTTTGGATTGAATGCCAGATGCCTGCTTCATTCCTCTAACCTACAGTGTTATTAAAATATTACCAACCAGTTCTCAAGATCTTTCCACTGCAACAACTTAAAAATAATTTGGATATCAGTTTTTTTGCTTACTGTTGTGTTGTGATTGTTGTCTCTGTTGTCACAAGTATGAATATCAGGTAATGGGTACCATTCATTTTTGTAGTTAGTAGTTTTCCTGGGGTGCTAGTGACAGGAGAAATGTATGCATTAAAACAAGCGTGATGGAAAGCAGCTCTCTTTATAATTTCAGCCCAGCTGCTGTATTGATGGATACAATCTTTACCACATGCTCCAGGTGGCTTCTAATGCCTGACTCCCTGCAGAAACCTCTATTTACACATCTTAAACCACTTATTGGATTTGAACAGGATTTTTCAGCCTGAGTGCAGTAACAGTGTTCACTTATGTAATATTTGTAAATCCTGGCTTTACATTTCACTCACCAGTTTATCTTCAGAGGTACTAAACGGGGCCTTTATGTGGTCAGATTCTTGCTTTTTAGTGAAATCCTGTCAACTTGTAGAGCTACAAAGCACATTGCTAAATTTATTTTCCATCATTGTCAAGGGTTTACAATGAAGTGTTACTCAATTAATCAGCCCTTGCTGAATAGTGCTTTTCTTTGTTACCAGATTTCATATAAAATTCATCTGAAAGCTTTGTATTCAAAGTTCACAAAGGTTAACCTTTATTCAGGGCATGCATCTCCGAAGGTTCTAATCAACTTGTCTACTGTTATTTAAAACTTCACTTACTACTGTACCAGTTGCTTTGAATTACTGTGCTTGAGACTTTTATTTGGTTCCTGGGTGACTGAACTGGCACACTGAAGGCTGCAGAATAAGGGTTTTTTATAATTGTGGATGGGTAGAGCAGTTATTAATGGATATCCACTTCATCTTGTCTTATGTGTTACAACTGTCCACCGCAGAGATATGCACTGTACACTTTATACCTGTGCCGTAGAACTTCAAGTGTTCTGATTCCCCCAATAATTCTGTGTATAGCCCAGACCTCACATAATGTTTAAGTGACTTAATAATAAGTTAGAGTACTAATTAGTGGAGACAACAGCAGACACCCATGATTTATAGTGAATGCCCAACAGATGATTACACTGCTGAACCACAAGTAAATCTTTTCAGCAGTGAGCCTTTACAATTAATTGTACATTAGTACAATTTTGCTCCTTTAT
The DNA here is from genome assembly GCA_013397515.1 of Upupa epops. Taxonomy (NCBI): domain Eukaryota; kingdom Metazoa; phylum Chordata; class Aves; order Bucerotiformes; family Upupidae; genus Upupa; species Upupa epops. Next base: position 3,175 of record VZRI01006251.1, read on the forward strand.
AGTAAAGAAAAAGGGGAAAGATGAAAATGTTCCCTTTGAAATGTGGACCTTATGGTTGTTGCAGGTGTTCCTGCTGATAGAAAGTATTGGTACAAAGAAACAGAACCATTTTCAGACAGGATAAACTTCTATTCCCATCCTCCTTTGTTTACTATGAAATATTATTCCTCACTTGAGTGATGTTTGCATTCCTTTCCAACACAGTTGGTTTGATTTGTGACCTGAATACAATGACATACATACCAATGATCCATCACATGAGCTAACATATTTGGGATTCTTGAGGGCGGGAGTGCAATGTGACAGTAATCTGACTTAGTGATTTCTTTGAATGTTGGTGTAAATTGCACATCCATCCCCGGCCCCCCCCTTATTTTTTTATTTTAAACCCACTAAAATTTCATAAAGATACTAAGCACATAAATTTAATATGAATGCAAGGCAGGTGGACTGACACAATATATCTAAGGAAACATTAGTGCTCAGATTATTGACCCAAACGGCTGTAAAAAGGATTAGCATGACAGACTGTAACCATTCCTCCCGAGCCTTTACAGTCTGCTGGGTCCAAAGTCCACTTTGCAAAATCTCCCAAGCAGAGAACATTCTCCAAATTAACATGTCTTCTAAAATATCTCCTAAGCTACTAACCACGCTCCAGCAGAGCTGTTGAGGTTCAACTAGTGAGTATTAGGCAAACCAGAATACAGATAGAGTGCAGAACAGGAGTCAGTAAATACTAGGCTTTGGAAATGCATCAGAACACTAAATATAGCACTACACAAATTTAACAAAAGTAGTTACTTGATATATTGGCCAAAACTGTGGTAAACGACACACAGAATATAATTTATAATTCACATTGAAAAACTATATGACTATTACCTTTAATATAGATTATTTTTATTTTCTTAATTACTACAGCATAAAAACAGAATTAGTTTGAGCCCTATACGTTAAACAATAACTAGCAAGAGAAGGATTCAAATTAGTCATCTGGCCTCTTGTGACATCACTGACTTTTTCTTCAGCTTCATGGATTTAAAAATGTTCTTGCCTTCATTTTAAATAAGGCAAACTTGGCATTCTAAAGCAGCTTTTAATTTTCCATCTGGAGCTTCTTCCGAAGCAAAGGTGGCCATTGCACTTCCAAGAGGCAAAAGAAAATTAAAAGCACTCTTAACCTTTCTTTTGTTTTTTTCTCATTTTAGTTGTAATGTTCCAAATATTATTTGAGGCAAAGTGAAAAGATAAGGAAATATGAGAGAGAAAAGGTGACATGGAATCTCAAAATAACACAAAATCCCTAACATCTTTATTTTTGCTAAAAACAAAATCTACCTCTCCTTCAGAGAGTCAAGTTTCTCCATTGATATATTGGAATATTCAAGAATATCCATGAAAACCATTATTCTACCAACACTATGGAAATCACAAGGCTGCTAATGACATGCTGTATAGCTTCAGGGCAAATCAATTAATCTGAACATCAATATCTCCATCTGTGATATGAATCTAATAACTCTTCTCTTTTTTTTAATTAATTTGTAATACTCTCTCTCCTAACTTGCCAAGTGCTCATAGCTTCATTATTGAGTACTAATTCCAGGGCACTGGAGAATCTGACCAGCATGAACCCCCAGAACCAGGCCATGAACCCTCAGAAAAAGGTCTCCATCAAAGTGTTCACAGACAATGGGAAGCTTCTCTAGTGTGAAGACTCTTACCATAGGTTGACACCATCCCATAAAGTCCTGGGGGTGACATCTCTCCCCATGACATCCTGGGAGCCCAGTCAAATGGTGTGCTGCCTGCTTTTGGCTTGGGGAGCATTTGCTCATGAGGCTATACCCAGTGTCATCTTCATTACTGCAGTGTGACTCTGATCAGGTATCAACAATTTTTTATCCAGGATGGATTTAAAGGCAGCTAGACACAGCCACAAGCTGGCTTGGCCTCTCATGAGGTACTGACTAAAAGCCTGCCAAAGCTGATGGGCAGTGCTGTCACCTCAAATAGGGCATGCAGCACTTCAGGACTATTAAAGACAATTTTACTTGGGAGTCATCTCTTCGAAGAGTTACTTATCAGTCACTCTGCTGGCATGTTGCAGTCATATTGCTATTACAGCCTAGTCACAGTCCGCATTACATGACAGTTGCTTTAGAGTATAGAACAATCCCACTGCACTTACTTTATATTGACAGTTGTATGGTGCCACTGTCATATCACAGATATTTCCTTGTCATAACTTAGTGGCACAGTCACATGACAGATGCTTTTTTAGAGCATGCTGAATGTTTTGCATGGAAAATTCTGATAACGGCAGGCACTGCTTAGTTATCTCTTACCTATCATTATGACAAAAAACATTTTGTGGTGGTCACTTCTACTCGATGCTTTGACTGCCACACAAAGAATGATGGAAAAGTCATCACTTCTCAATACAGATCAAGTCTTGGGTGTTAGGACAACTTTAATATAAAATTAAAATAGGTGCTAATATGTTTTACAGATGATTTTTAATCCTACTGTTCAAATACTCTAAGTATTTCCTCTGGAGTTCAGACTGTTATCCTTATTAAAGCTATGGGAATAATTAAGCATATAATTCTGCTTGTATGTTTTCAGAAATAAAGAGTAAATTTTTTCAAAGGCATTTGCCATATAACTTGTCATTTTAATTTTATAACTTTTTGTAGCCACTGTGTAATATATAATTAATAAGTAAAAGGCTAGCTGACTATCAATGTAGTTCAAATGGCATATTTCTGCTCACTCACTGGCTGATGATTTTAAGGAAAAGCCATCACTGCTTAGTGTTACTTCAGGGGTTTTTTTGAGCAAAATGTTACACTGGAAACTAAAACTACTTTTAAGAGACAATCCACTGTGTATTTAGAAAGTGATCCTTTTTGAGCTATTATATTAAAAGAATATTGAAATATGGAAAAAAAAAGGTCTAAACGAGAGTTTGCTTCAAATATTTTTTTCAATAGAGGCTTTGCAGAATGGCCATTACCATATATTTATCTGACTATTACAACAGTTTCTTTCCCCTAAATTTTCCCTGATTGGACATCAGAAAAGTAATTCTGTCCGAATTCATACCTGCCTCAGAACTCATCATGTTAGTTATTTCACCCCAGAACCAAGTAGTAAGTGCAAGTCCATTCTCTAGTTACATAAAATTTCCTAGCAATGAAATAATAATAATACTGTCACTCACAAATTATTTTCTTTGTCTGTCTTTTATACTGTAATGAACTATTGATTCTATGCTTAAGTGTTCCATATTCCTATCCAAATAATCTAGGGACTTGTTACACGAAGACTGGCCCTTGTCCCAGGTTCCCAGCTCTACATTTGGACTTCATTACTGTTCCTACACATTGTAGAGTCTGGTACTGTTCTTCAAGTACTGTGTAGAAGAGTAATTTCTTCTTAGCTGTAAGCTATCTTTGCTGAAAAGAATTTATGTTTCTTTTTTAATTGTAAGACATGAGGAAAAAAACCTCACTTTATGTCTTTCATTATGACTTTCTTACAAACTGTAACGACTACTGGCCCTCTATTTACGTTTTCTGGATTGGAACATTTTTTCCATCTGAATTTCCTAAACAGCTGACTATTTGCTTTAAATTACCTCAAGGAGAAATGCTGCTGCTCTTCAGATGTTTCTGTATACTCAAAGCAGAAGTTCACCATGGCAGATGTCATAGCATAATGTGACTGTTCCAGGAAGAAGACTGATTTTTAATGCAGGCTGCTATGTGGATTCTCTTTCCTGCCCATTGCTCTGCCATTATCTTCTAATCATTCACCTGCTGCATTTAAGATGCAGCCTTTTAAATTCTTTCCTTGCATGTCTTTCCTGGTAAAATGCTCTTGTTTCCAAAATGAGGATCGTGCTGCAAATTGTATTATATTTTATAAAATGAAAATGCAAAGGATGCCCACAGGAACACCACTACTGGTGTCAGGGGAGGGAATATGGACCTTGCTGAATTTGACTTTGAAGGCCAAATTTAAAATTATGATTCCTCCGTTTTTGACAGTTTTAGAGTCAAGTGTGACAACATCAGTTGTATGATAACTGGAGTGTTTCTACAATCAAAGGCCAACTTTTGCACTCAAATCCAGCATGAACTGAACAGGATTTTTATCTGGTTACATTACAGACTGTCTACTCATGCCAGTGCTTAAAAATGACATATGTACATCATATGCCAATGCAAAACCATGTTAAACAAGAAGCTTGATGTTCTGCTGATATGCTAACATTTACTATAGCTGATACCTTTAACACTTACATTCATTTTCAGCACTGCAATACTTCAGTCTCTTGAAATAAAATTGAAAATGAAATAAAATGGAAAATAAAATAATCTTAGTGCAAAGTCAAGTTAGAAAAGAATCACTAAATACTATTTTAAGAAATAACCAGAAGAAAAGTAACACATTCTCCTACAGAATAGAAATTACATTAATACAAAGAAGCTAATCAAGAAGAGGAAATAGAACACCCACAGAAGAGCAAGCTCTCCTGGGTTTATTTCATTATGGATGCGCAGATAGTATTGGATGAAAACTGAACACAAAATTCTCAAATCTATTTGTATGGCTATATGACTAAAATCATAAGCAGACAGATTATGTGGACCTGCCAAGTGAAGACTTTCATCATTTCCCTCTTCACAGCACACTGCATTCACACACCGCAAATCCTGTACATGGAGGAGATCTGCAGCCATTCAGTGGCCTCCAGCTTGAAGATCTTTCCCAGAAAGCAAGATTCAGCAGATGTACCTACAGTCTTGTTTTGAAGCTTTACATTGTGGGCCAGATTTTGTGCTAAACAAAACCTATGTTTTTCTTAGGCATCTGTTTTGATTTGAATGAGAGCGTGTTTCTTGACTGTGGAATTGTGTAGTTGCTATGGCAACTTTTGAAATTTTCAACTCTGCAAAATGGTACGACTGGTTTGGAGCTTCTGGTTTCCTGTTTCCTGCTCCTTCCTTGCTTCATTCTTACCTTTGTTTGAAGAGACACATGGCACTGGCCTGAGCATGGTAGACATCTTGCACTGGTAACATGGTGAATGCAGAGAGAGACTGGAACTTCAAAGATCAGGAAGATTTCACCTGTAATGCCTTGTCTGCTGAAATGGAAAGTCTTTCCCTCATTAGTGGCCCATATGAATTGGCACACTGGAAACAGAACAGTGGTTTGGAGGCACATGGAATAGAGAATTGGATATAAAATGCCCACTGATGCTGAGGGATACATGCAAAGACTGAATGAATGCCACGCTTCCACAAAGAAAAAGAACTGCTGGAAGTCTATTCCCTTTGAGAGGCTGGAGATTTGTCCCAAGAATGTAAGAACACGTGATTAATCTCTGTATGTGTTTGTATTGGGGTATTTATGTGGGGTGAATTAAATGTGTCTTTTGTTTTTCCCCAAATCTAAAGCTTTCGGTTTTGCCTGCAATTTGTAAGTGGTTTTTGAACCGCCTCTTATTTTGTTTTTGTTTCGGCCCATTAGGGCATTAGCTAAATTCAGTGGTTAATTTCATCTCAGACCTGATCAACTGATGACATTAAATGTTGAGACAAGCAGGAGCTGAGCTAAGAACTTGACAGCATCAGACATTCATGTCCAAAACTCAGACCTGAGTCTGTGAAGTGCTGTGTGGTGAGTGCCAGCTCAAAATAGATTGTTTAGGAATAAAGAATATTTTCAGAATATCTGTACCTGTATACAATTTTCCTAGCACTCAAAAAAAAAAAATCAAAACATTTTTTCTCACTTTGAAGAAAGATGGTTTGAAAGCATCTGTTTTTTATGCCATCACACTTCTTTAATTTAAAGAGCAAAACCAGAAATATATAGCGGAACTAATATGGGCTACAGTCCTTTTACACTTACATGTACTATCTGTAACTGGGGCAATAAAACTTTCAGAAAACAAACGACCTTTTTTATGTTGACTTTTATTTGTCTGCCATTCAAATAATAAAGCAAGTCTATAAAAAGGTTCTACTCTGTAACTTGTGAAGTTAATCCAACTCACCAAAATAATGAAAGAACAACGCTCTTTTAAAAATAGATCCAGTTGTTGCTTAATTAAAGAAGTTAAATACATTCCATTGCAGTGAGGCACTTCACAGCAACTCACAAGTTATTATCCAGAATTAGCCACCAGGTGAAAAAAAAATTAAGTTCAATGCTTAGTGTTATGGATTAAGGTAGTAGAAGTGTTGGATGCTACTAATTTATTTCATTGCTATTTTTAAACCATGCTGTTGATTAGGTTCAAGCAATTATATACAAAGACAAATCACTGCTTGGATGTTTTTCGTTGATCTGGATCATTTAATTGTATTTATTCTCTGCATTTCAAAACATAAAAATACAGTAAAATACTTCAAATCAGCATGCTTTCATTGTTAAAATGTTATTTCTGAATAGTATGTGCACTGACAGTACCTTGAGCGGTATTTCACTTATCATCTGAAGTTACATGATTGATTCATGTATTCAGCCCGTATTGTATATTACTCAAGTGAAACACCTCTGTAGTGGACCAATATAACTGTTGCATCATCTACAGCAAGGAAATACAAGGCAAGAGGCCTGATGTCTCTCTCTAGGTGCACAGACACTAAAAGGATGGCTGGCCAACACACCGGAAGTATATATGTACCTGTAGGGCATCAGGTTGATCAGAGCTGAGGGTCACTGTTCAATCAACTTCTGTCCATGCCAGCATGCACTCATTATGTCTGTGGGACTAGCTGGCAAAAAAGATGATGTCACAGATCATGTACTAGACAGATGTAGATGAAGTATAACAAAAACGTTTCTACAGATGCGTCAACAATAAAAAGAATGAGGGAGAATCTCTATCCCTTACTGAATGTGAGGGGGAACATTGCAACCAGTGATGAGGAAAAGGCTGAGCTACTTAATGCTGTCATTGCTGCTGTCTTTAATGGACAGACCAACTGCTCCAAGGATGTTCAGCCTCCTGAGTTTGAAGATAAGGATGGTGAACAGTACAAACCCCCCATAATCCAAGAAGAAGTAGTTAATGATCTGCTTCTGCACCTAGACACTCATAAGTCTATGGGGCTGGATGGCATTCACCCAAGGGTACTTAGGCAGCTGGCAGGAGAGCTCACCAAGCCCCTCTCCATCAGTTTTCAACAATCCTGGTCAACAGGGGAGGTACCAGATGACTGGACGGTGGCTGATGTGAAGCCTATCTACAAGAAGGGCCAGAAGGAGGATCTGGGGAATAATAGGCCTCTCAGCCTGACTGTGGTACTAGGAAAGATCACAATCACCTGGAGTGAGTTCTCGTGGCAATTGCAGGGCAGTCAAGGGATCAGGGCCATCCAGCATGCATTTATGAAAGGCAGATCTTGCTTAACCAACCTGATCGTTTTCTATGACCATGGGACTTGCCTTTTGGATGCGGGGAAGGCTGTGAATATTGTCTATTTGGACTTTGGGAAGACTTTTGACACAGTCTCTCATGACATTCTTCTGGAGAAACTAGTGAATCATGGTCTAGATAAATGTACCCTTCACTGGGTTAAAACTGGCTGGCTAACCGTTCCCAGAGAGCTGTGATTAATGGGGTGAAATCCAGCTGGCTACTGGTCACAAGCGCTGTCCCTCAGGGCTCAGTTTTGGGGCCAGTCTTGTTTACTATCTTCATTAATGACCTGGACATGGGGATTGAGAGAACCCTCAGTCAGTTTGTAGATGACACCAAACTGTGAGGGAGTGTTGATCTGCTCAAGAGCAGGAAGGCTCTCCAGAGAGATTTGGACAGGTTGGATCGATGGGCTGAAGCCAATTGTGTAAGGGACAATAAGGCCAAGTGCTGGGTCCTGCATTTTGGTCACAACAACCCCAGGCACCGATACAGGCTGGGGGATGAGTGGCTCGAAAGCTGCCTAGCAGCCAAGGACCTGGGAGTGCTGGTAGACAGCTGGCTTAATATGAGTCAACAGTGTTCTCTGGTGGCCAAGAAGGCCAAAGGTTCCTGGCCTGGATCAAGAATGACACGGTTAGAGGAGAAGTGAAGTTCTGTGCCCTTGTACTTGGGGCTTGTGAGGCCTCATCTTGAGTACTGCGTTCAGTTCTGGTCCCCTCATTATAGGAAAGATATTGAGATGCTGGAGCATGTCCAGAGGAGAGCTACCAAGCTCATGAGTGGTTTAGAGAACCAGTGGTTTGAAGAAAGGCTGAGGAAGCTGGGCAGATTTAATTTGGAGAAGAGGAGGCTGAGAGGGGACCTCATTGCCCTCTACAACTATGAACAGAGGTTGTAGAGAAGTGGGTGGTGGCCTCTTCTCCTTGGTGACTGCTGACAGAACCAGGGGCAATGGTCTGAAGTTGAGGCAGGGGAGGTTTAGATTAGATATTAAGAAGAAATTCTTTAACAGAAATAGTGGTGAGGCACTATGAAAGAAACGTGTAGACATGGTGCTTCATAATATGCTACAGTGGCAGGAATGGAGGGAGTTAGATTTTGGTTTTGATTGATCAGGTATTTAATTTTGCCGACGGTTGGACTTAGTGATCTAGGAGGTCCTTTCCAGTCATGATTACTGTGTGTTTCTGTGACTCTGTGAAGTACTTTAATAAATAAAGTTAGTAATCCTTCATACAGGCTGTGTATCCTTATTACCAATCACATCTGACTAAATACAACCACAATTCCATCCACACAAAAGAACATCCCATTTGCCCAAAAGCAATATTAGGGTATTTTATAAAAAAAAGAAACACAAATTGGAGGTTGTCTTCCCTTTGCATTGTTATGAGACCAAGACTGTGCACTGTGGAATTTTCCTTAGCTATGTGCCCAAGTATGCCCAAAGGAGCCCAAAGTTTGAACAAGGCAACATGGTGATTTAGTGTTGGTTTTCTCACTAACTAGAAAAGAATGGGGTGGATCAGTGAATTCCACTGTGGTTTTGTAAAAACAGTTTTAGGTGAATTGTGAAATAACAAAACATCTAGAAATGAGAAGAATAAGTAAAAGAGGGTGCACGCTAGAAGGTGTAAGTAGGAGTTACAATATAGATTTTAAAATCATGTTGGTATTGGAAAAAAAATAGCATTTGTGAGTCCAAGAGGAAATAAAACATTCCTGAGACAAACACGCCAAGAGGGAAATAATCAAAACAGAAGCTGTTATTCACTAACTCAGTGCAGAAATTATTCAGTGCCTGAAAAATGGGAACTTCCACAGACACTATCATGGCATCACAGAAGTTTACCCTCTGGAAACAAAACTGTCTCATTCTCTGGAGACATTCAAAACCCACCTGGATGTGTTTCTGTGTGGCCAACTGTAGGTGATCCTGCTCTGACAGGGGGGCTGAACTAGATGAACTTTTGATGTCCCTTCCAACTCCTAGCTTTCTGTGATTCTGTGGACCACAGAACAGTTGATGTTGGAAGGGACTGCTGGTGGTCATCTGGTTCAGCCCTCATGCTGAATTAGAATGATAAGCTGTAGAATGTGTGCACAAACAGAAATAAAGATGGAACCTTCCTTACACAGCATGTTGTTTGATGGAAATCTCAATGAATGGCACAAACAGGGCAAGTGACATGGCAGAAGTTCAAGACCAGTAATGGCTGGTGCATACAGATGATGCTTTGCCTGTAAAGAAGGACTTTGCCAAAATCTACCTTCTGATTTCACAAAAAAATTTATTGCATTCCAGCAATAGATGATTGGATTGCATAAAGGTCAAGATTAGCTGCTGAGCCAAATGGGAAATGCAGATGAGACACCAGTTGCCTTTGACAAGCCATCCAATAGCATCATTGAAGAAATAGGCACAGAATCCATCATCATCAGAACTTCGGGGAATGAAAAAATGTGCATTACAGTAATGCTGGCAGTGTTAGCAGATGGTATAAAATTGCCACCGTATGTGATTCTGAAGCGGAAAACAATGCTGAAGGACCAGCTGCCTACTGGAATAATTGTTAGGTGTCAAAACCAAGGATGGATGTCTACAGACTTAATGAAGGATTGGATGAACATTGTTTGGAACAAGGGACCAGGTGTGCTGGTACGCGAAAGGAGAATGTTTGTCCTAGGTTTATTCAAAGGGTATCTAACAGCAGTACTGAAGGATATCATTGGAGAAATTAATGCTGCTCTTGCAGTTGTACCAGGTGGAATGTCTCAACTGCAGGTGCCTGATGTAGTAGAAAACAAGCCCTTTAAAGATTATTTGTAGTCCTTATGGCTCTTGGCAGGGAACCCTGCTGTAACTCCTGTAGGGAAGATACAGAAGTCCTGGTGCAGCTCTGCTTCGTCATTGGATTAAGACAGCATGGAATCAGATAAATCCAGAGGTTGTCACTGAATGGTTTAGGGAACACTATGTTAAATTTTATGAGAGGAACCAATGGTGATTTGAGTTCAAAGAAGAAGCTAAGAGTGGTGAAGGAACTAAAAGTGGGGAAGGAGTCAAAAACATTGAAGAGTGACAGTGATGGAAATTATTGTGCCAGCTGAAAAATCTAACTTGTAGTAGCAATAAACCACAAGACAGGAAAGCAGATTAAATTCTGGTAAATCTTTAGGGAAAATCTTCTGTCCTTATTGACTGCTGGTTACAGGTATGTCATAAATGTTTCTATCTACAACTTTTTTCTTTAGGGACGATATTTTTAATGTATCATTATTGTTCCTGGGTAATATTTTCTATAACTCGAAAATGCTGGGGAATAATTGTAATAGGCAGTTGTAATAGACATCTGAGAAAGCAGATGAGGAAATCTGAGGAGACAGTGAAAGGAATTTATCTCCAAATTATTTATCAATCTGTTATGTAAATAGAACATTTGTCTAATTATACAGTAAAAAAAAAAAAAAAGCCATCAAACCGCTTTTCAATTGGTTCTGTTACTGGACTGAAAGATAAATTCCCTGAACTCAGAGAAGACAAGGAGCAGGGTCTGCTGTGAATAAGGGTTCAAATTCAGTCTCATTGGCTTTGTTCCAGTGTTGACACTCAGGACAACCCAAGCAAATAACCCAAATATTGCTCTGGCAACACTTAATATGAGACACAAAAAATCAAGACATACTGGCTCTCATAACTTAATTTCAAAACCAGCAGATTTGTGCTCACCTCCATCTCTTAAAATCTGGAGATCTGGAGTATCACAACAACATTTTCAGATTGGACTGCTTCAGAGGCAGCTGGAGAAGCAAGTTATCTCCAAGGCTTCAATCCTCATTGGTGCCTTGCCAGGATTACAGCTCTTGGGTCTATGCTCATTGTGATAAGGCTGTTGTCTACAAGCAGTAAATCTAAAAGGGTAGAGCTGAAAGCTATGAATGTCTACTCTGGGAAATCAACAACCAGGGAACATCCAAAAGCTATGGTTTAGGACAGTTTGTAAACCAGATGCCAACCTGAAATTTAATGTGTTACCTGTGCTGGGACAGGACTTGTGAGGCAGCTAGCAGTCTCCTGCAGCAAAGAGCACTGTGCAGATGTCTGCACTGGAGAAACCAAGAGACAGATACCATCAACAAGGTCAAGATGAGACACACATTAGCCAACAGTCTTTCCACTGACTTCAGTGGAGTTTGGATCAGGTACATTGCAAATAATTTCTATCTGAAAGGTCCGCAGTGGAAAATCATGTTTAATATTAGTACTTCATTTATTTTTTTAAACATTTCCAGGCACACAGTGCTTTTCTTGTTGCTGTGCAGAGAAGACTAACGGTGATGTGCTGTGAAATGCAACTGCATTATAACTAGTTCCCCAGTACATTTATCTCTTGATCAGCTTTTCATTTGTTTTTTACTACACATTGGTGCTGACTCTACAGAAGCCAAAAAAATTCAAGGTAGTTCCCAAAGCTGATAGCTTTTTCTTTCTTTTTATAATGATGACTCTAAAACACCACCGATGATTCAAGAATGTATGTCTACAGTTTCTAAGCTTATTGATCTCCTTTAGAAATCACGCAACAGCTGTCACTATTTTTTAGATATTTAATAAATCTGGTCCAATGATATTCTAACAATGCTTTACCAAAACTTTTCAGGCAGCCTGAATCCTCCCTTCAGAAAAAGTAAAAATAAATAAATAAAAAGTAAAGAATAATACTGTATGGATTCAATTTGAAATCAATGAATTGTTGATTAATCTGGCTCACAATGTGTATAAACTCAGGCTTAGCTCTAATGGTAATCATCTCCAGAGTGTCATACAGATACATACTTGCATTTCACACCTAGAGCAAGAATTAAATCCCTAACAGAGAAGACATATAAACAGTTCTAGTCTTGCAACAAGCCCAGTCCCCACAGCAGCATATTTGTCTATACAGCATGTGAATCTGTGGAGAGGGAGGAGTGACTGGTTTAAAAACAACTAAAATATCTTCACAAGGTGAATGGATCAACATATAAGACAACAGAAATAAGAGAGGGAGGAAGCTAACTGGAGCAGAGCAGGAAGTTTACTAGGGTACTCCACATTGTTTGGCACCTTCCATGGCCACACTCAGGTGGTGTAGTATAAAATCTCTCTCCTGCTCTGAGTGACAACATATGCACGTTAACAGTCTGAGACAGTGAGCTGCTATGTGGAGGCTGCTGATAGCCGTAAACTCCTCACAGCTCCACGTGTGCATTAGTATGTCTCCCTGACCATTAAGAGGTTCCATAAAATGTGGCTTTACCCAGACCTTTATTTTCCACCATATAATCTTCCCAAAGCTGCTGCTGAATCCCTGATATAGCAGTGTAAAAGCAATGCACTTTCAAAGCTTTCTTTTTACTTAAAGAATTTTAATCCCATTTATTGGTAACCAGCTCTTAAAATGACATTTTTCCTTGCTGCATTTAGGTTAGTCCAAGGGGAAAAAAAAAAAAAAGAGATGCCAGATGTCACAGGGCCAATAAGCAGGTGGGCTGAAGCTTCTGTACCAATTCAGACTGGCACTGCATCAAACCTGGTGGGTATAACCTTTAATTCAGTGCTTCTCTGGCACCAGATCTAGTGCCATCTGCTTAGCTTTGCTAAGCTGTGCTTGTTTCTGTGCAGGGACGATGCCAACAATGCAAACTGTCTCCTCCATGTGCAGAGAATCATCGGTGCAACTAGTTTTTCAAGACCCATATGGTTGAATCTGCAAATGTACACTGTCAGCATTGCTACTCATACCACCCTTCGTGTTTAAGAATGGAAGGAGAGAGCCCTGCTTTGCAATTCACATCAAGCGGAAGGGATATTCTTTTTGTCTGTGTGTTTGCTCTTGAGAACAACTCCCCAAAGAAAGGAACACGTAGCTTTTAAAGAGGAAGAGGTTAAGGAATCAGGCATAGGAACTGAAGGAAATCAAGTAACACCTGGAAAAGAAAAAGGATGATTTTGCAGAAACACTCTTAACTTGTTTCCTGAAAGCTTTCCAGGTGTAGTTAAAGCCAAAAATCTGCCTCTTGGCTCATGGTTCTACAAAATGGGTTAGTTTCCTAGAGGTTACCCCACAACCTGGACATTTCCACTTGGCAGGAATGGATAATGTCCTATCAACTCTTCTCCCTGAGGTGCTACCATGAAGAAGATCACAGGTCAGAGGGACGGGGCAGGTAAACGCTGGCTCTGGTGCAGCTATTTTGGTGCTGACTCTGGACATTAAGGAGAATGGTTACAGACATGACATAGGGAGTGTAAAGGTAAATCTGTGTGCAATAATGTGCAAACCCAGAGCTATCAAAACTCACTTCAAGCTCTCCAGTTTGCTTCTTTTTGTTAGACAGGAGTGGTACCTATTTCCAAATGCAAGGATGGCGGAGAGCACAGGGCCAAGACCAGGTGGTGCCTACTCCTTTCTTCTCCCTGCCCACTGACACACATCCTTGAGAGTACAGGATTTGCAAGAGCTTTGCAAATCTGGCAGGTGTGTGTGGCAGTTTAAAAGAGAAGAACAGGGATGGCCCATCCTTGCTCACACCTCTGAGCATTGGTTGTCATTTTCCACTCCTTTGTCATTTGGCTCTTCAGGCATTCCCACTGGCTCTGATATGTTACCACCTATTATCAATGTCAGTAAGCAAGATCCTGACACACTGCTCTGCCAGCCATCATCAAAACATCTCTGTGTAGTCAGGAAGAATACTTGTTGACCACAAAGGGCAGCTCTCCTTTCTGCAAAATTATTAATCGTTCTCACAGGCTAGAAACATTTGCACAGAAGGGTTTGAACAAAGCCACTATGTTTGGCTTGCACGCAATGTGTTGGAATGGTTAAACACAAACAAAAGGGATTTTTTTGGTGGGAAAATTTTACATATTCAATTTCATTGGAATTTTCAATCAATGTAGTAACCTTAAAATAAAAATTATCTTTATGTAGAGCATAACATTACCTGACAGCATGGCTTTATAAGAAATTCTTGTTCTCTTATTCTGTGTTTCTCTGATTCCCAAGTAGTTTGAAAAGAAGGAAAAATTTAACCCATCAGTTTGGGAATTATGAAGTCTGTTGCCTCTTCGAAACTAAAAGTAATTCTCTATTCCATCATGTGGAATCCACTTCCTTCTTCCTTGGTGTCATTGCCCTGCTGCTGCATGAGTCCTCTCCGGATCAAATTCTCCTTATAGGTAAACGAGGAGACGAGAATTATTCTTAATGTACAGGAAAGCAATGAACCTCCACTAATTTGTTGTAAGATAACTGATCAGAATCAAACACAACTGCAAGTCATGTCACTAATAATGAATTAGGACATTTTTGATGCTGTTATGAGCTTACAGATAGCTTTAAACTGTAACCTTTAAATCACACTAGTCCAAAACTCCCTTTTTTACACTGTGTGTTCCTGTCCTTGACATTGTATCATCCAAAAATTACAATTAAAGATTAGAACTAATGGAAAAGAAAGTTTTGTTTATGGAAAGGTGGAAATACTCCAGTAGACAAAATGTTTATTTATCTCTTTGATCTATTAATAAGGAATTTATTCCACATTAATCTGGCTTGGAGTGTTGGGCTACAATTTCTTTCTCAGAAACATTCTCACCATGAGTGGTGTATAATCTGCTTGCAATGTCTGAAGGTCTCATCATCATATTCACTTCCATAAACAGAAAAATGAGAAAAAATGTGCACTTGTTGCAAGTTTGATGCAGATGCTCCTGATGCATTGCATAAGACAGTTAATTGTCCAAATCCACTGCCCGCACTATTAAGCAATATTTTGTTTTTATAAAGAATGATTACTTGCAAATACTCCCTCTTGTGATCAAAGCTAGAAAACCAAAGGAATCATTTCCCACTGGTTCAACTCCTTCTAACTGACATTGTCCAAGTGTTACAAATAGCCTGCATTATCTGGTCTTGTAAAAGTGATGGTTGTCTTTCAGAGACGTTAAGGAAAGGCCCATTCATCTCCTGATGAGGCATGGCACATGCAGAACTTCATGTTTGATTTCATTACCCATGAGAAGAGGACAGACTTAAAAGGAGGCATTTATTTCTCCTTTCCCAGTTGATATTTTTAGAAATTGCATAGATTTGTAACTCTTCAAGGAAACAAAGGAACACTTAAAAGAACAATAGCAGAGTTCCTTTCTCTCGTCTCAGTGTCTTCATTGAGCTAAAAAAATTAATTTTTATCTAATGTAGATCTCTTGAACCTTGAGTTTCGCCCACTGACCAAAAGTATCTGCTAGAAATTCAGAGGTTAATAATACAGCATCAGCTTTAGACTTTGCAAAACACTGATTTAAATGCATACAAATACCTAAAAAATAAAAAATAAGTACATAATCGGTATTTTAAAGGGCTGTTAAATTGCATCTTTCTGCTTAACCCAGAAGAGGTGCTTGCCTTAGAAAATCCATTTGTCCCCAGAAATGCCACCCGAGTCCTCATTCAGAAAATTCTTAGCTGTTATTTAGCTTTCACAAAAGTGTTAATTATTCTCCTGTGCAAATGTAATTAAATTCAATGTTCTGATATTTCACTGAGAGCTTGCTGTTAGCACAATACTTATTATTTACCTTACTGCCTACTAGAGGTGGTCCACCATTGATTTGGATCTGTCAGTCACTGTAAAATGACACTTCATAAATCAAGTTTTAGGAATGGGAGGTCGGACAGTTTTGATATAGAGAAAATATTTGTTAGAAACAAATATAATGAAGGAAAGTAGAAATGAAATACCCAAACTTCAATGCTGTTATACAGTTTTACAGAGCTCTGGTTGTCCTCTCCAGATAATCTGTGCAAATTGAAAGAAACCACAATGACTAAATGCATTTCTAAATTGAAACCAAAACTATACATGGACCTGGATTTTCTTCTGTTTCTAGTAATTACCACATGAAATGCATGTGGAGAGCCAGAGTTATTTGAGATCCTCAATCCCGAGATATGACAGACCATGTCTCTGAAGGATCCCAGCCCTACATGTCACTCTAATACTTAGATCCTGCAAAAGCTTCTCTTCACACATCAAGGAGTTCCAACACAAATGGCTGCTAACTCTTCATACTGCTTGCTTACTGCTATTTTTTGAACAACTCCTCAAACACTTGTTCTTTTCACACACGGCAATTTTATTTTGCTATATCTTTCAAATTTCTCTCCTTGTGCTACAATGCATTTTACTTTGAGAACCAAAAACAGTTGTAATTTTCTAGAGAGGTTTTTATGTTCTTTGTTTTACTGAGGTTGCTCCTGAACTTTCTTCTGGATGAAAGTGCAGTGCTGAATCAATAAAAAGCCTTCATAAGCTATTATGTTCAGATATATCTGCACCATCTGAGTAGCAATGTATATCTGAAGATGTGAAATAGCTCTCTTGGCTTGGCAAGTTTTCTTCCATGGTCCTTGAGGCTCTGTAACAGAGCACTGCATGCTCTGGAGTAAGAAATGATCAATAGATTATCCTCCCAGTATTTTTGTCTATCTCTATTATGTCAACACATTCATATCACATTATTTATTTCTTTTTTATCAGCAAGAGCTTAACCCTGGATTGTCTTTTCTTATAAGTGGATAAAACCCAAATAGAAACCAAATGGAACAGAGCAGACAAGGGAAGGCCCTCGGCCCAAGCTTTGCTAGAACACCAAAAGGGCATTTCACAGTAAAACTCTTCACACTCTGCTGAATGCTGTTCAAGTGCTTTCTTCAGGGGTGCTATAAAGCACACACAAGAAACAGTCTCTGAGTTTGGAGAACAGTGAGGCTGGCTCCCCACAAGCAGATCTGACCTTTCCAAAGCATTTATTCTGCTATACCAGTGTCTGAGTAATCTGGGACACAGACCTAGAACACACATAAATACATGAATCACAGACAGGAATATGAAAATTTCCATGCAGGATAGGCCTTGCTCAACGTCTTGACTCTTTCTGCTGAGAATTTATGGACAACACAACAAAGTTGTATTGATTGCTCTAGTCATCAGTGCTAGCTCTGCTGTAACTTCATCTAT
Source organism: Upupa epops (assembly GCA_013397515.1). Taxonomy (NCBI): domain Eukaryota; kingdom Metazoa; phylum Chordata; class Aves; order Bucerotiformes; family Upupidae; genus Upupa; species Upupa epops. Next base: position 20,693 of record VZRI01006251.1, read on the forward strand.
GTGGAGTGAAGTATATCTTCAGCAATGTCTGGAATGTTCCCACATCTGCTTAACTTATTTCAGAAATGCCAGCAGTATCACAAAAATGTTCATCTACATAGGTTGTACAGGGTCTCAAGGTCTAATAAATATCACTACTTATTAATGAGTGACTTTATTTTTATTAGTTTAAACAGATAAAAACAATGAACAACAACAGAGACAAGAAAAGTATAATCCCCGTTGCCATTACATTCACATTTAAACAGATGTTTCCTTTCCTTGTTTTATAGACTAGAAGAAGTAAATTAGTTGCAGAGTTTGACAACACATTTTTTACAGCAGCTTACAAACTATTTAAAATTACTAAACAGGAGCATTAGCATTGCATTTGCTCCAGGGCTACCATAGTGGTGAAATATGCTTACAGGAACTTCCTTAAAGCCTATGAATGATTCAAACCCACTTTATATGCAAAATCATATATATACATGCTCCTTCTCAGATATTACATGTTATGTCCTATCTGTGAGAAGGAATACCCACCAGCATGTAAAGTATAGTCTTTGTTTTTATAGAGTAGAATTCCAGCTCTGAATGGGATCAGTTGCCAACCATAGAAACATATGTCTGTGCTTAAAGAATTAATACTAGAATTGTAAATCAAAAGCCAGAAGGAAAATAGAGCCATTAAATAAGAGTACCAGAAAACCAGGAGAGGCTGTAGTACCTTAGTACAACATGTGTAACCACTACCAATTTTTAGACAACTAGGTATGCATTGATCTTATCAGAGTGTGTGATTACATTGTTGAATCAATCCTATTTGACAAAACCAGTCGCTGCTTTCTTAGTTCTTAACTGTACCTCAGACCTTCACGCTTTCTGTCCTTACCCCAATACAATAATGTTATCAAACCACTCCTAGAACCCAAATATTAACAGAAAAATTTTAAGCATGCATCCTGAAGCATGTGAGACAAACCACAGCAGTGGACACAGAGCAAACCACAATGCTCCACATTATTGAAGTGGAATCAGTACTTCTTTCTTCTAAGATAAAAAGTTGGATACTCCAAGCAATTGATGTCTTTTTTTACCTCTTATATCTCTCTCAACTTTGGAACTACAGGGCAGCGTCAAAGAACACAGAGACAAGGAAAAGTCTCTGTATTGCATGTAGGAGTTTTTTCAGTGCAAGTTGGAGAGACACTATGAAAGTATAGCAGGGCAGTTGTCTCAGAGAAGTCATCAAACAATGAGGAAACTCAAGTAGGCTAAACCTGTGGGCAAAGACATTCTCTTCTACCACCTCTGCTGAATCTCAATGCCATTCCCCTAGTGGGACACAGGATACACAAAGAAACAACACCATTTAGAGCATACTGAAATCTTTGGATCATAAATCCAGGAGAGCTATGCAGGAGAACACCATCTTAAGAAGGAACTTGAAAAGCATGGACTAGATGAGCTTTAATAGTTCCTTCCAGCCTAAAGCACTGTATGATTCTGTGGTTGAAGTTACAGTATGAAAACATGGACAGGAAAGTACTGGCCCAGCAAGTGCAAACAGCTAAGTTGGTAAAACTGCCTTGATCTATTACCATCTCTGGATTTGAACTTTATATTACATCAAAAGGAATGGCAAGGTTTAACTAGCATGCCATTGGTTGGAATGAAAACATAATACTCAGGAAATGAAAACTGAAATCTGACTAAAAACACCAACTGTCCCACAAGAGAATAAATATAGATCCCATACCTGCAATTTTAAATGTCAAAACCCCAACGTGACTCCAGCGTTGCCAGTACAGGGCCTGAAGGATATGTAATGAACTTCTGCAATACTCTGTGCAAACCTCTCCCACAGTTCTGTATGTATTCAGAGAGAAGCAGCAGTGAAAGGAAAATAAAGTTGAAGTGCACTGTGGCTGTAGTTCCAAGACAGGGCCAAGCATTCACCTGTAAAAATGATTTTTTAAAACCCCAGCAATGATAATGACAAAACAGGAAGAGAAATTGAAAAGCTGTTAAGTGGTGCACTCTGAAATGTCTCAGTTGAATTATGATAAGTATGTATTAGCTGCAGTATGTTTATCTATGTCCACAAGAGAGGATTAGCTGCAAACATTCCTCTGAGATAAACCAGAAATATTTGGTGCTGGCACTATTTAATTTTTGTGACATGCAGGTGTTTGGTGTATGTGTGCAGCTTCCTCATTGGTTTCAGTCCAGGTATTTCCACTGGGAGGCTTTTACACACTGAATGTAACAAGGTACATAAAATAATAGCAAACAATCCATGTGTTTAGCAAAAATAACTTTATTCACATGGAAGCTTAAAATAGATTTGTGTGTTAAGGGCAATGAATAATTACTCATTTTGTCAGAAAAACCTGAGGTCACTGAATTTCACCCACCTCAAGTTGGTAGTCATCCCCATGGGCTGTGTAGTGCAATGTTTCTTGCAGATGGCCAAGAACATAACTATCCTCTTTCTGATAGCATGGAGGGCATGGTGCTACTAGGGATCTAGGGTAACTAGGAGATGCAGTCCCGGTCCTCCACAGTGTCTGGTATCATAGGATTATAGTCATAGAATCATAGGTTAAAAGGCACCTAGGAGATGATCTAGGACTAATCTCCTGCCATGGGCAGAGACACTTCTCACTAGACCAGACTACCCTGCACCTCATCCAACCTGGCCTTGAACACTTCCATCAGTGAGGCATCCACAGCCTCCCTGGGTAACCTGTTCAAGTACCTCACCATCCTCACAGGAAGAAATTTCTTCCTAAGATCTAATCTAAGTCTCCTCTCTTTTAGCTTGAAACCGTTCCCCCTTGTCCTACCAGTAGAATTCCTTGTAATATGTCCCTCTCTAGCTTTCCTGTAGCCCCCTTTTGCAATGCATCTGTGCTGCACCAGATCTCTTCACCCAAGCCTGCTGCTGTTTCTGTCCTGCTCTAAATGGCTTCATGCCAGGTCAAGATCTGCTGTTTGTCACTTCCCACCTCTTCTTGTTCCCAAGCTCTTCAGCTTCAGCTCTGCTATTCTCCAAGGATGCAACTGTCCTAAACCTCTTGATGAACCAGGGAACACAGAACTGGATGTATTATTCCAGATGTGGTCTCACTAGGGCAGAATAGAGGGGGAGGATGTCCTTTCTCAACCTACTGGCCACACTCTTCTTTGTCCCCCGCTAGACATGTTTCCACTCACAGTCCATTTTCCTCATGAATTAAATACACTTCAATCTTATCTTCTCATAAAATCAATCCATCCTTTTCCCCAATAATAATTATTCCAGCTTGAATTAACTTTTCTTAATAGAGGTGATCAGAAGTGTAAAAGCCTCTCTGTATGCTCACTAATATCTTTAGGCTGAGACATGAGGTTCAGCTGATCTGTTTGAGGCCTGGGCTTGACACCTTCTCAAAAGAATATATCAGATGTCTCTGGTGTACCCTGAAACTGCTGAGGGCACTGTGGTTCCTCTCTTCCTCTGCTATTTCCTGCCATTGAGCTTATCAGGGAAGTTCTTTTGATTTGCCCCTTCAAGCAACTGACCTTGCACATTTTGCTATTGAATTACAGCTCTTTTCTACTATTTCAGTCCGTTAGGTAACTCAGATCTTCCTGCATTACGCTTCGATCCTGGAGATATTGACAAAACCTCCAGTTTTGTCTCATTACCACACCACTACTTTTTATGCCTTTGTCATTACTAAAGCTATTAAGGAAAGGTGTGGGGAGAAGAACTGGTTACCAGAGGGAAAGCCAGAACACATCATTTACCGTAGAGCAACTGCCCACATGCACCCTCCTGCTTTCAGTGAAAGAGAGAAGCTGTCTTGCATTTATCATGGAGTACTGAGGGGCAAGTGCATTCAGAGAAATTACTGCACTTATGCTATAAACTCACACTTTAGCCGGTGACAGTCATGACAATTGATTAGGTCTCCTTAATCAGTCTCTAATGATCCCTCAAGACTTCAGGGTACCTCCATCTAGACTGATGATGCCCTTTTAAGCACAAGTCTTTTCATTATTATCTTGCTCTCAGTCAGCTCTTTACCTATTTTGTAAGTTTCCTGCTAATCCCCATTCCCTCCAGTGCAATTAGTAAATTCCAGTGGAGCACTACATTAGATGCATTACTGAAGTCCAAGCAGATTTGACCTACCTTACTTCCAAGTTAAGTAAGTCAATTATTTCACTAAATAACAACATCAAGATAGTTCTGGTAAATACAAGTTGCATTTTAGCTCTCTTGGCTTCATAGCTTTGTTCATACTTGCCACCCAAATTTATTCTAAAATATAAGACCTGTTGAGATAAAATTCATGAACCTGTCCAGACTGTCCAGATCACTTCTTTCTTAATACAAGTTTGTACTTCCTATTCTCCAGTCAACCTATCTCTAGATTTGATATCTGGTTCCCTAGTCTGAAACACAACTTCCCATGGTCAGATGCTCTTGCCTGAATGCCAGAATTTGTTTTCCTCTGATGGATTAGTTATTTGTCGTTAGTATTGACAGCAAACTAAATACACTAGATCAGCAGCTGAACACAAACAAGAAACAAGGTTTTAGTAAAAAATTAAAAATATTGAAAATATTTTCAGAAGCATTTTATCAGATCTGATAGTCTTATATTTATCTGCTTTGATTCAGCCAGCATCCAACACACACTGACAATCAGAAATGGTAATGAGAAAAAAAAATATTCAGTAGCAAAGTAATCCCAAACTCTAGGGAGAATATTTAGGAGAAATAGTCCCTTGAAGAAAAAGATTGGAGTTATAAACTATATTCTGTTTATTTTCTTGGAATAAATTTGAGACATCTATAGTAAAATTATGCATTTTTTTTCTCTATTGAATTCATTTAGGTAAATTAATTATAAAACAATTATCTGAGTTTTTATATCTTGCAAGAAGCATCATTTATATGCCAGTTTTATGCAAAGAGGGAAAAGGTTGCCCTTAATTTATTGTAATGCATGCAACAATGAAACATGATTCAATTGAAACAAAAAAGAGGATGAAAAGAAATTTGCAGGTTTTGAGGGGTTGGTTTTGGTGGGTTTTATCTTCTATTTTTCCAAAAGATCCAAAGCAAGTCCTTGAAGCATTTACACATTCTCAATTATATATTATATTCTGGCTTCTAACCAGAATATTTGGCAAATTGATTGCTAGATTCTGCACTCTGCATCTTCATTGAGTTGTGAACTATTCCCTGATGATTCCTGTATCTATGGATTTGAATAACTGAGCTACCTTATGTAAGTTGTATGGGAAGATGAGAAGTTTATAACAGAGCCAATGCATCTGGGAGCTGCCTTCTTCCCATTTGACAATTGAAGTGTATCATACCTGCAAAGATGATGTAGATGATCGAACCTTGTATCAAAGCAAAGGTTTTCTATTCTTCCAATCCTAGACAGATTTTATCCATGAAAAAAGATCCTTTCCATGCTGGCATGAACCTATGACAGTTCAAAGTCAGTTTGTGCAGCTTTGAGGAAGAAAGGTAAAGGGGAAGAAAGGTTCTGGCATAGTTATACTAGACCAGGGATGGAAAATAAACCCCTCATCATTGAGTGTAACTGTAATCCTTCACACAAGAAGGACAAAATTGCAGGAGATAAAGAGACCACTTAAAAGTCTCCAACTATGTCTTTTTGTTTAGGAATCCCAGACTGAACCCTAGAAATTTTTCATTAGAAACCACTTCATACCTTCATGATTTCAAGGTTAATTAATAGTTTTCTGGCAAAAGTATTATGTCAGGAAATTTCTGACTAGCTCCTAATGATGAGCCTTATTTCATAACCATCAATAATGATCATACTTCCGGAAGGGCAAGGTGTTTAAATTACTTAATTCTCACTCAACAAGATGACTCTTAAAGTTAAAGGTGACTTGCTAATAAGGGCTATGATTTCAATATCAAAGAAGTGTAGGAAAACATATAGCAGAATACACTTCTCCTTAATCATTCCTTTGCTATTAATTTATTTCTAGAATCACTATTTATTGGCTTTTATTGTGGTGGCCACATCCATTTTGAGCTGGGCTTTGGTCTTTCTATTTTTCTCCTTCCATAGCCTCTCTAAATCCTTGTGTTCTTCCTTGGCCTTCCTCCTGATTCTCACACATAAGCAGTCAAATTTATCATCATTATCTTTATGTTCAAGTCAGTCAAAACACTCCGTTACACACAGGGCCACTCCACTGCCTCTCCTTCCCAGCCTATCCCTTCTGAAGTGTTTATAGTCATCCAACACAGCTCTCCAGTTGTGTGAAGAATCCCACCATATTTCTAAAGGCTTTTAGCTTCTCCTGCTTGTTGTCTATGCTGTAAGCAATAGTCTAGAAACACTATTGGGATATTGATTTCATCACCTTTTTTGAGGGAGGCTGTTTAATTCCTACCTAATGATTCCCAGACACCACTATGTTTTCTAGCCCATCAGATTCCCTTGTGACTTTGATCTCAAATAGCACTCTGTCCTCTGCCTCTCCACTGGTATGACAAACTGAAGGATCCTACATGCATGTCATACCCCAAATATTGATGTGTTGCCCCTGGATTTATCTCCAATGGGTATGGTTTTACCCGTTTCCCCATCCAAATCTAGTGTAAAGCTCTTTCAATGAGCCCTGCCAGCTCCTGCACAAATACCCTTTTCCCCCTTTAAGACAGATGCACCCATCATTCACCAGCAGCCCTGTTCCCATGTAAACTGACCTGTGATGAGAACACTCAAAATCCTGCTGGTGACACCAGCTCAGAGCCAGGAATTGATCTGATGGGTCTTCCTGTTTCTTCACACATTAATCCATGTAGCTGGAGGAATAGAGAACACTACTTGTACTGATCTCTTGACCAGTCTGAAGGCCCTAAGGTCTCTCAGAGTTCTTATGAGTTCCTCACTCACTCCCTAAAAAGTCATTAAATGGATAAGACTGAATAATGGATAAGCTCTGAGTGCTGTACCAGGATAGGAAGTTTTCTGTCCACTTCTGTAACAAAAGTACAGAACATAGGTTGGGCTGCATTACATCCAGCTGCAGTAAATCTGGACTCATGTTTTAGTACTGGGATACCCATGTGCTCAGAGACAGCAAATCTCCTTCAATCTGCAGTCCCTATGGAGTGTCAGTAAATAGCTAACTGTTCCATTTAGGCAGGTGTTCTTACAAGGCAGATTATATCTATGCAAGAAGAAAATCACAGTGGCTTTAAACCTTAAAATTAGGAATGACTTCAGGTTCAGCCAGCTTTCTAAAAATATGGACTACAGCAAAACTAGAAAACAATAAAAAATCACAGTCACCTAGTATAAATAAAGCAAGTGAGCCAAATGATTTACTGGTTAACTGCATAGTTCCCACTGGGTGGGAATGTATCTGATCCGTAGCCAGCACTGTTACAAACATCCTTGTTCTTTCTGGAGTGAAAAGTAAATATCTGTGTCGCTTTTTGGGGGGTTACAACCTCTTGCAGGTCAGTAGGTCACTGCCCTCTTCAACATGACGCTGAACAGAAATGGTGAAATACTGACATTGAGGGCTTTGCTATTGATTTCAGCTAAGCCAGGACTTCATTCCATGTGTTTTACCAACTCTTAAATTTCAGTAACGCTTATCTATCCTAAGAAATTTCAGTGACAAAAAGCATACATTTGACAGGCAAGTAAATCTAAGAGCTTGGAATTTGGGGTGAAGGGAGATGAGCTCTTGGAAATGAGTTCCACATTCACTGAGATATTCTCACTCTGCTGTGGGAATCTCCAACATGCTAGTGCTTGATCCTTCCTCTCCTCAGTGTCAAGTGCAATGTCTCTTCAGATTTCAACAGGAGATTTTGGTAACAGGAACACAAAACTGAGTTAACTCTGCCTTTTTATGCTATCCCTCATGAATCATGTTTGTCTGCATAAGGCCCAAGGCAAAGTCCATTGAAATCAGTTTAAGCCTTTTTATTTTTGGATCCAGTCCATTATCTCTGCTTCTCCCACTCCTTTTTTCTTTGGCTTAAATGTCACCTCTCACTTCAGTGCTAGAAAGGCGGCCAACTGTAAAGATGGAGCGAGCAACAGGAGTGTCATAAGGATGCATGAATGAAATACGTACGTTCATAGAAAGATTCATTTTACAGCAGACGAGCAGAATGAAGAAGTGCAAGTTGCTCTTACACACTATAATTTACACATTTTACACATTATTACTTTGCTGTTCTACAGAAACAGTATAGTTACTATAGCTACAGGTTTGTCATAGGATCAGAATGCTATTTTTAATATGACTCACAGATACATATTAACATGCAGACTCTATGGACCACTTATAAGGGCAGGAAAAAACCCACGCCTAACATTTTAAGCTTATAAGGGAAAATTCTATTGGAATTTTTTACTGTCTGTGTTTCTTGTATGAGGCTGTGTCATTTAATACTGCAAAAGAGTGATGGAGTAAAACACTTTATAGCTCCTGGTGAACACGTACAATTTTTTTCTTTGTTGGTACAAGAGATCAGAGATGTCTAAGAGGTTCAGAGCTCCTGAGAGACTCCCAGGGCACTGCCAAGGTCTAGCTGGATATTACCGAGAACTTTGCTATTACCTTCTCCCCACTTTTCAGACAGTGCCTCTGAGTCAGCTTATTTATTTTTTGGATGACCTCTGTCCAATTAATCAAGAAGACATCTTAAAGCATCAGTTTCTTTTCTTAGTTCAACAAATAAAACGTTTCTGAGAAGAAATACGGTCCAGCTGCAACAGACTCATATAAGTCATTTTCCAGTAGTACACATGCCTGGAGTCCCACGCACAAGCAGCTGATGTGACACTTCAATCTTTGCTGTTAACCCGAATTTATCAAATAATGGATTTTCAGTCCAGTAAGCCAAAGTGTTCAGGGAAAAAAACTATTTTAAAATGGTGATTGAACGGGGCTGTACACATTTCTTACTCATCTCCTACTACTACTTAACACTGGGTAATCAAGAAGAAAGGCACAATCTTTTTTCACGTATGCCTTGCGATAGAACAAGCGGCAATGGAGCACAAGAAGTTCCATGTTAATATGAGAAAAAAATTCTTTACTGTAAGGGTTACTGAGCATCAGAATGGCCTGATCAGGGAGGCTATGGAGTCTACTTCTCTGGAAACTTTTAAGACCTGTCTGGATGTATTTCTGTGTGAGCTGTCTTAGGTTTTGTGATCCTGCTCGAGCATGGGGGTTGGACTTGATGACCTCAGGAGGTGCCCTGCAACCCTTAATGATCTGTGCACCGTTGTATCTGTGTATCTCACTGACTATAGTGACTACAAATTTTTGGTTGTATGGGTGTAAGGGGATGTTTTGCTGAGTTTGAAACTCCCATGCTGAAAGCACAATACCCATGCAATTTTTTACCAAGGGAGTATGGTCACAGCAGGGCTTCTCCAGTTACACCAGCTCAGTTTGTTTTAGAGGCCAATGTAAAGCATTCCTATTGCTCTGTTGACCCTTGAACTATAGGAGTGTAACTGGTTAGGAAAAGCAAGGGCTCCCAGTTCAAATTATTTCAACCTTTTTCCTCCCTGAGGAGACTTAGCATGCTGTCAAGCCCCTCTGACTTCAGTTGATGGCAGACTTAGATGGTTTTTACTCCAGTATATTGGTTTAACTTTACAGCTCCCTCTACACCATGCCCTATAATCTTCAGCAAAGCTGCCCACACTGCAATTCTAAGGTTTCAAAGGTAACCTTGAAGAATAACTCAGGCTCTTTCATGCCATAGGAATCTTACAGGAGTCAGTCTGTATGTCACTGAGTTATGGATAGCAAAGACAGGTGACAGACAGAGAACTTCCAGAAGTCAGGAAGGAGGACTTGGGTTATTGCTCACACATGTCTGAGTCCAGAGGAAAAATCAGCTCAAACTTCAGCATCCTGCAGAAAAAAATTGCCACTGTCCCTCAGCATATTCATATCATCCATGGCACCTTGAGTAGGTGAGTCACTGTGTGACTGTGTTGCTGCTGGGCTGTTGTGGGATAAAATTGTTCTCAAATGAACTTGAGCCCCAACTGAAAGTATTTTTGTCCTGGTGTCATACTGCTGTGGCAAGTCGAAATACACAGCTTCTAGGGTGTCCACTAGTAGTTTTCCCACAAAAAGATATCATAATTATGATGTAAAGAGCCTGAATGGTATTCCATCACCTGACTGAAAAAAAAAGGGTCCAAAAGTCAGCACTTCAAATGATTTGGCATCACGAAGAAATTTGCAGTTAATAAAGACCCTATTCAGTAGCTAGAAGGGTTGGACAAGTGGAAAGTACCTTGCTGTATACACCAGCTCGGCTATCTTGGCATGAGGAATTCATGTGTAATTATTTGTGCAGAATCACAATGAATGCCTTATACAAATCCCAAAAAATATGTGAATCAAAACTGCTGTCATATAAATATGTTTCTGTTCCTATGCTATTATCATGACAATACAACAGAAAGCTTCATTACCCATTTATGTCAACACTCTCACAAGCCACAATGTTATTTTGCTTTCCATTGCCATCATGTTGCATTATATGTGGCAATGTCATAGGAACCCAAGATAATACAGGTACCACACACAGGGCACCACTGCAATATTCTCTGGTGTTTATTTTGCAATGAGGTAGAATACAGCTATCCACTCTATGCAAGCAGTCCACATACACCGAAGATTTAACAAAATGAGTAACTATTAGGAAGCCAGCACTGCTTATTACAAGCAAACATTTTTCTTCATTGAGTTCCAAAAGCTTAAAATAACTAAAGGCTATAATTACAGCAGTGCAAAGGTACGGGCAGTATACACAGCAGTGTAGTTCAGAGGTGTGATGTACTGCACCATGCACTTACTCACATTTGAACTAATTTAACACATGTATGAGTTGTCTGGGCAGCAGTGATGCATCTGTTATACATTAACTGGGTCAGGTCTTGGATTAATAGGTTAAAGCATGAGAATTACCTAGGATACATCTACCAGGCACTCACCACAGCAGAAATATTTGTAATTGGAGGTGGTAAAATTAGAATCATAGAATCATTAAGGTTGGGCTAATCAATATGTGCATGTAGAGTAAAATGACATTTTTAGTCGCCTGAAACAAAGAATGCCTTCATTGAAACATGCAGTGACTGCTATGCCATGATCTTGGCAGAATACCAAGATAGTGATTATTATATCATGGCCTTTAGGCACTCAGCCACTAAATAAGTTAATACATAAATAAGTGAATGAATGACATCAGTTAAAACACAAAAATTTTATTCTGATGGGCTTAGTTTGTCCAGCTTCACACTCCTTTGCGTTTGTGATAGACTTTTAGTGAAAGTCCTTTGGGCTCTGGCAGGCAAAATTAAACTTCTACCTTGAAATCTCTGCTACTCTGGGGATGATGGAATCTGCCAGTATAGACTCCAGCTTGTCAGTATATGGGGAATACTCATCACAGAGTACTTCTTGCTAGGGTTTTGGTGTTGTGCCTTGTATCTAAAAATTGGTTCTTCACAATGAGGGTGGTGAGACACTGGAACAGGTTGTGGATGCTCCCTCCCTGGAAGTGTTCAAGGCCAGACTGGATGGGGCCTTGAGCAATCTGGTCTAGCATTGGGTTGGAACTTTAAGGCCCCTTCCAACCTGAAGCATACTATGAATTTATGAATTATACCCAACACCACCGTTCATACACTAGCAGGAAACACTGCAGTAGAACACTTTGCATTGTCTTCCTTTTTTACCGTTTACAAGAGATCTTTCCTGAGTTGAATTAATTTGGATGGGGACCAGATGACAACCATTTTGCACATGCTGACATACAGTTGCTATGGACAGAAATTAGACACCTACAAAGAAAACAATATGTTCTTGTAAGCAGTAATAAGAGTGGTCTTACAGGTCAATGAACAGAGAGAAAAAACAATCAATAAACAAATGTTGGGAATAAGCACTGTTAAGACTGCAATAGGTTACTTCTGACCTGATATTCAGAAGAAGCATACTTGAGCCAACAGGTAATGTCTGAAAGATTTTCTAATCCAGAACACAGAAATATGCAATTCCCCTCAGGAATCCAATTTACAAGGATGCTAAAGCTTTGCTGACCCCTGTATGTAGAAGCGCTGATGATGAGAGAGAGAAATCGCTGCTTGGAGGCAGAACAGATAGCTTTGGTTAGGGCCAGAATTAGGATTGTGAAAAATCCCATCTATGGCAGAAGATGCTGTGTCTTGGACAGGCTTAAAGATGCAAATAAGAGAAGACAACCTAACACTCCCTCTCCCGAATAATCTGAAGTTATTTGATCCTGCTGTGTTCATGGGATTTTGGTACTTTCTTGTAAACACAATTATGTGTAACATACAGAATCACAGAATCCTGACTATTTTTTTCTCCTGTCTGCAAGACACCCAGACTGCAGGGATATTTTCCTGGATTAAAAATGGGAATATATTTCATAAAGATAAAGATAGTTGTCCACAAAGTTATTTCACAACCATTAAAAAAGTGCTTGTTTTTATAGCACAAAGTCAGAGTGTGCTAAATGGATTGCAATTACTCCCACAGTAACACTGCAATAACAAAGTTTAATACCTAAGAGAAGTATTAACAGCATCAATGATAAATCATGGGTGAGTAGTAACTTGAGGAAAAATTATGGGGTTTTTCCTTCAGATCTATAAAGCAGATTTTTCCTAATAAGAAATGTATTTTCAACATTGTTTTCCAAAGCTGGAAAGACTGCAAGCACTGAAAACCAGAAATCTTAAATAAGCCTTAACTATTTTGACAATTTAATATGTCTGCATTATTTTATACATATGTTTGTGAATAAAAAAGCAGCATTGGAGCAAGCAATGGTCTTTTCTGTCTATAAGCAAGCAGGGCCCATTCTCAGGAAACTGAATAAAACCCATTTATTATACCTGAGGGTCTGGTGGTTTAGTTTATTTGGTTTCGTTTTGGTGTGTTTTAAAGGCTGATATTTCATCTCGATACATTTCACCAGAACTCAGAAATAACTTAATTCTAGCCCATTGAATTTTGATACTGAAGAATCAGTAATAAAACATTGCTGGGCATACTCATGAAAATGACTAAATCATTCCACAATGGCACCATATGGACATACTAAGTGCAAGGCTGTAAGAACCTCAGGGTTTTCACTATTGTCCACAGGAAATTGTGAATAATGTCACCAGCCCTCCTGATGAAGTTGGACAATGAAATGACTCTTCCAGTTCACTCATCTTGGTAAATGAAATTCTAATGTTACTTAGAAAAAAACAACAAACCAACTGGTGGGTTGCTTTGCTGGGTTTCTTATTTTACAAGGAGAAGTTACCTACAGATTTTACAACTTTAGGGCTGAATTATGTAATTGCTTTACAGAACGTGAAACTTAAACTCCATGAGAAAGAAATAATAGGAAGTAGGCAAAGTGAAACAGTGCTAGTTTGTTAGCAAAAGAACAAATACTTCTGCTTCCCCTCCTTTTCTAACCAAGGGGAATTAACTGTTCTTGCTAACATCAGCCATCTGCTTGGTAGCAAGAACCAAAATCTTGGGGATAAGTTATTTCAGGGCTCAGTGGTAAGAAACCAGGATGTACATTATCAATAGAAGAGCAATTATTGTGCTCTACGAACAGTGTTCAGGTTTATTTTGTGTATTCATCTTGTGTGCTAGATGAGGGATAGGTTAGAGCTCCTATTCCAGGGTCAGGCAGAGCTAGTCTAGTTGTGACCCCTTGGATAAAGCCAAACTGTTTGTAAGGTGTTCTCTCCTGACATGGCTTGCACCTCCATTGGGAAGTATATTTGTAACCTGTAATTCCTTCTGTGCTGCTTACAGAAAATCTAGTGTCACCAAAAAGTTGCATGCAACTTGTTCCTGCTTATTTTGACTTAAGGCTCTTGTACAACAAAACCCCCTTTTGTCCTCCCAAACTTGCTCCACTACTGAGCTTCTCTGCCAGTGAGACCTGAGAATGCCTCTCATATCTGCTTGTTGCTTATACTGCGCACAGTAAGAGCTAGAAGGTGACAGCTCTTGATGGAGCCCTTCCAAGAGCAAGTAAGAATCCCAGGGGAAGTGGAGCCAAGGCAAGAGCATTGCTCACACTTGCTACCAGCTTGCCCTGGGCAAAAAAACGCTGAGGGAGGGCCAGGGCACAACTTGTGCAAGTGCAGCCAGTAAAAACTGAGCTGAAAAGGCCTGGAGAAGCCCTGACCAGGGATTTTGCTCCATTGTACAGAAGAAAAGATGCAAGCTTGAGCTACTAGTCAAGGGCTTTCACATCCGGGATGAAGAAAGCTTCCTCCCTCTAGATGCAGGGGACCTTCATGGAACAACAGTAGACAGTGACCCAGCCAACCAGGAGCAGAGAAGCACTCACAAGGGGTCAGTGCTCAGTGGAAGGCAAAACTCTTGGGGACCACCAGTGCTAATCAGCCTAAGAAAAAATTCCCTTCTGACCCCAGCACTAGCAATTGTCTGCTCCCTGAGGATAGAGAGAGCTGCAGGCTCCTCAAGGAGAGATTATGTGTGTCTCCCCAGTGCTATCCAGATGAAAAAGCCTGATAACCTCAAGCATCTCCAGGGACTGACAGTTCTCATCTCCAGAAGTCTGCAGGCTTAGTACACCCAGGCTGATGGTTGGACTCAATCTGGAAGGTCTTTTCCAACCTAAACAATTCTATGATTCTAAAAGGTAATGGCAAGCTGCTCTATTTTAGTTCAATGTCCTGCTGTAGGTAAAAGCTCAAGACTGCAGAACACAAAATACTTTAGATTTGTAACTATTTTGCAGTAATATGGGGTTTTGTTTTCTGAAGGACTGTACTGGAGAGGCAAGCTGTAAAAGCCTAGAGATTCTTCCAGTAATTAGGCAACTGGGTGGCCTAGAAATCTTCTCCATTACACTTTCATTTCCTTGCCAGTTCTTCATGTTCTCTCCTGAAAGTATGTTTTTTACCATAGCTCTTGTAGGCACGATGAATAAACTTTTTTCCCCATGCTGGTCAGCCTTCACTGATAAAATGTCAGCTTCTCCTTTTACGGGCTTTGGGCAAGCATCTCAGAGTATTGTGCTTGACCAGAAATGGATTTTTCTGTCACTAACAGTAAACATCTTTACAGCACTTTAAGTATTTTGAACTATCAGTCAGGTAAAATAGAAGATGGAGTTTACATTTGTTTTAAATAAGGAGATTTGGATGGAAATCTTCATTAATCTGAGTCAGGGCATCAGCTAAGAGGAAATACCCTACAGGAAAAAAACACTCTTCCCCACAAAATCCCTTATTTCCCATGTCCCTGCTTCCTTCTACAGCCATCCTTTTCACTCTAAGTGTTGTGTCTGTTCTGCTGAGATATTTATAATCTCCCCATTCAAACCACTCCTTTGGGGCTCTCCAGCTGAGCAGGGCAAACAGGCAAGGGAAGCTCTCAAAAGAGAAACAATTTCCTTTGCAGACGGAAATACTTTGGCAGAAACACCTTGAGGGAGCAAGAGATGATATGAATCAGCTGCCTGAGATGTTCGTGATTGTTAACTTCTGTCCAAGCTAGCCAAGCACATCACAGTCTTCACTGAAGGCAACAGAGTAAAATTCAACGTTTATATTGTTTCTTGGAATAGCAGAAATGAAACTTTTACACTTTTAACCTATGGGGCACTTTTTCACTTCCCATTGTCTGAAACAGGAAGATAACAGAAAGTAAAGAAGTATGAGATTTATTTCTAATTTTCAGAGTAGCTATTCCCCTTTGGGTAGAATCTAATTAGAGTGAGCTTCAGAGCAAGAGGAAAAGGTTTCAGAAGCTTATGAATTCAAAACAGAAATATCAAAAAAAAATCAACTATATCATTAATATCAAATGTAATTATTTTTCTTTCAGTCAGTAGATAGTAAAACATTGTAAACTACTATAAAAAGCAAAAGTTATGCAGCTTTTTTGTTTTTTATAACAAAAAAGTTATGCAGATTAAGAAGTTTAGAATTTCAGTTACAGAATGTTTTTACACTGAACATTCAGAAACTTTAAACATGTAGAAAAATAAACACAGTACAAGAGTAAAGCAATGTTGCTACAGAAACCTTAGTTCTTTCATTACCATGTCTTGTAATTTAACATATTCTGCTAACAAAGAAGTTCTTATAATCACTTGGAACAATTACCAACAAACCCAGTAGTTTGTTACATTAGATTTTGCATTTTGTAACACTTCTCATAGGTACTCTCCACTATTTAACACTTTTAGATACTTTCAGCTCCTGTTCTGTGAGCTTCATTCTCTGCTCAGACGAGGATATTTCTGGAAAATTGAGAACAAATTAAAATTACTTGTTCCACTTTTCAGGTAACACTGGAATCAATGTTATTTTAGATAAAAATTCTTATTTATTTTTTATTTTGGAATAAAACTTCTAAGGATATGCCTTCCTTTGCCACAGATGTGCATCATGACTTTATTCAAGTCACAGAACCCATTTCAGTGTTCCTATAGATAAAAAAGACACTTCTATACTTGCCAAGTGCAATGTTTTGTACATAAATTTAGCCATTATCACACAGTCCTTCCAAAACAAATGGAAAGACAAAACATTGGAAAGACAATGAATATAGACATGTCCTATTGCCTTTTGCACCCATTTTGTTAGGTAATGAAATGTCCCATCAGTCTCCTCCTCTCAAGGCTAAACAGCCCCAGTTCTCTCAGCCTCTCCTCACAAGGCAGATGCTCCACTTCTTTGATAATCTCAGTGGCTCTGTGCTTGACTGTTTCCAGTAGTTTCTTGTCCTTGAACTGGAGAGCCCAGAGATGTGGCCTCACCAGGGCAGAATAGAGGGAGAGGATGACTCTCCTCGACATACTGGCCACACTCACATATAATAAGCAGATCCCTGGATATACCTGCACTTCCTTGGTTTAAGGCCAACACTTCAATTTTCTGGTGTATTACTGTGCAAGGCTGGGTCTACCTCCAGGAGGCAAGAGTGCTGCTGTAGCCAGCAGGACACAGGCTTACATTGCAGTGTCCAGATCTCCTCCAAGTAGGTAGGACTCAGCCTGCACCAGCTCCAACTCCCACCCAAGGGATGAGGTCTTCTTCAAGGTACTTCACGGCCTGGATAAACAATGCTGCTGTGTGTTTTGACATCTTTTGACAGTGTTTTGACAACAATAGCGCTGTATCACTGACGTGCCTTGGAACACGTCAGAAGCTGGGCCATTTCTCTGAACTGAAGTGCTTTACCTTTTATTGCCAGGACCATAACAAGATTATTGAAATGATTCAACAATAGTCAAGCTGCAGCTATAGATACTTGTTGAAAGTAAATAGTAAAAACATTTTATCAGAATTGCTGTCATTTTCCTGTTGAGACACACATCTGTTTCATAAGTACATTTTTATGTGTGCCTGCCTTACGTGAACCTGCTCTAATTTACTTACACTGATAGGTACAGTTGTAGCTTTCTTTCTAACAATATTAACGGATGAATAAGGCAGTCATTTTCAGACAGCAATTTGCCATGGCTACAGTCAAAGTGGATTGGTTTAAGATTGCAATCTAGTAAGAACAGGGGGGTTTGTTATTATTGTTGCAGATATTTTGTTGTTATCTTGTTGTTTGGGTTTTGGTTTGGTTTTCTTTAATGCAGAGTACTGGAGTTATGCAGTAATTTCAGCTGAAAAGTAATTGCAAGGAAAACTAAACGGAGGTCAGAAACATTGGTATGAGAAAACCAGCTGTAAAGTACAGACTACAGATAGAGAAACAGAGAACATCACCTCTCAAGATCCTGAGTACTACCTAGAAATGCAAACTCTGATCATACAGCACAGCTGTCCAATATATATGCAGACAGTAAAGGCCATTTTTAGAAGATGACAGTTAAGGACTGTAAAGCAGATGGAGACACCAATGCATTTCTGTGTGGACGGGAATCTGCACCTGTCCTTAGGGAGGCATGGAAAACACTTACTTTGGAAATCAAAGGAGGGTGAAGCCAGACAGCTTTCAGTTGTACCCAGTGGCACTTATTCATTGTGAGGGTAGCAAAGCACTGGAACAGGCTGCCCAGAGAGGTTGTGGAATCTCCTTCTCCGGAAACATTCAAAAACCACCTGGATGCAGCCCTATGCAACCTGCTCTAGGCAATCCTGCTTTAACAAGGGGGCTGAACTAGATGATATGCAGGCCCCTTCCAACTCAAACCTGTGATTTTGTGATTCTCAGTCATATTAAGTTTAGCACAAGGAATTCTGGATAAAACCAAGGAGTCTTGGTCAGAACAGTAGTATAAAAGTGTCACTACACTTGTGTCTTGTGTCACTACACTTTCCTATCACCTATATGCAAAGGTTTGTCCATCTTTTTCTTCATAGTTTCTTCTCAGAGCTTTGCTGCTCTTGCATTTAAATAAAAAAAATTAAACTAGTGAAGATATTTTTTAGTGGTTTAGAGTCTCAACACCACTGAGCTTATGTTTGTCTCAGAGACAGCTGCTTATTATACTTTTTCTACTCAAAGTGGTCAATCCGAAAAGAGAACAGAGGCAACTATTGTGGCTTCTTACACTTTCTCCAAGTGAGCTGGCCCATGAGCAGTAGAACTAGCAAAGCCTTTCACCTTAAAGACACATGTCCAGCAACCCACATTTACCCTCTTACCATCCACTGAACTTCCCACAATAACTGTGATTCCTTGTTCAAGTCCTCTTTCTTAGTACCAGACCCCAAATCCATCAGACTGATGAAGCAGAAGTGGCCTATATCATGGCTTCTTGAGGAAATAAGCACCCAGAAATTAGTTCAGGAATACATGCCCAGTAATTGGCTACTCACTACACAGTTGCTGGGCTCACACTCCAGACACACTCTCAGTGGAAGTATTATTTTTGGCTATCCTGTCTACTTGCTCAGTTTCACAGATGTGGTATATTCCTATCTTTTAAGTCAATTTGGGTAGAAATTGGTAAATGGCCTGAAAAGGTTATGGGGGTTGAGGACTAAGATTTCATGACCGCTTAAGTCATTTCACACAAAGCTAGAAGTGCTTACTCTCAAAAAAATCTTTTAAAATATATTTTATTCACCAAATTTTCCATGTGAGTAGTTAATGTGCCACAAGTAGCAGAAAATCTGGAAAAAGAGGTTTTCAGACTACTTTTCTTGGGCCCTCCATCTATTTTTTCATTTCCACATTAAACAAAAGAGCCAGTCATATGTAGATTAATAAAGTGAACACAAGGGAGATGTACCTCCAAATTGGAGCCAGACGGTGAATAACATCGCAGGAATGTACTTAAACCTTAGTACCAGCTCGTGACAAGGTCTGCTCTCTGTCTTAGGACTTGGATTTTGGAAAAAAAAAAGCTTCAGGAGCTAAGAGAAAAACTTTCAACCTGACAAATACTCCTTAGCTGGAAAAGGCTCCTGTTTTAATTCAGCACAGATGTGACTTTTAATGAAAGCATTATGGCTTTGCAGCTGCATGGATGATGCAGACCTTTTTAAAGGAATAAATGACTCAAAATGCTTTATTTTTACTGCAGTGTTATACTTGACCTTTGCTGGTGTACAATCCTAAAACCAGCTACAATGCTGTTTATGGTTACCTGTCTCTTATCCAGTCTAATCTTAGGAGAAATGGGGCGGCCCGACTCCTGCTAGATGACAAAAGACAACAGTCCATACCTCCCGGGTGGGATTCAGCACTTTGCGGGATTAAGTGCAGCGGGAGTATAGACACCAACATTAAACAAAAAGGAAAAACTCTAAATGCACCAGGCAGCTAACAGCAAAAAAACACTGGATCTCATTAGTACAGAGTCACTAGATAACACTGAAAACTAGGTCAATGCGAAGGAACACTGGGAGGTTTTTCTATAGCAGTAATTCGCCAGAAATTAAGCTGGATCTAGGGGCTGGCTACTTGGGTCATATACCAACACAAGCTTTGTGCAGGCACATGAGTAAATTGTGAACAGAATTTCCCCCCTTCATTTAATTTCTAATGTCTGCTAGGCAAGAGACAAGACTGACACCTTTGTAATTAGCTTTTTTTAATATTTGGTTGGGTAGCATCATCTTCATCTCGCCTAAGTTCTGCCTGAATACAGAGTCATCTCATGGATCCCCTCACAGCAGCATCTCCAGGGTAATTCATGACACATAGGATGGGATAAATCAGCTCCTGGAGAGAGCTTGCCTCTTTCTACTTAAAGAAATTCAGACTAGACAGTTTTCAGATAGCCATTAAGGTGCAGCAAATCCCACCCTTATAAAACCCCCGTGAGTAATTACAATGAAAAACCCAACAAAAAGTCCCAGAAAAACAATGAAGATCAAGTAAATCTCTTCCAACTCACAGAACAAGCACTCTCGTTCTAAACACACAACTACAAGTTCCTTGTGGGTGAGACCTTTTGGTCCATTCTCTTTTTTGCTGTTGCTTCTGCGTGTACATAATTATCCTGATTTATATTAGGTCTGCTCCTCTGTAGGGAAGAAGAAATCAAACCCCTGCGGTCAACAATTTCTTTCACCTGACATGCCTGGTACAAGCATTGCACTCCTCTGGCCCCAGTTCAGCAAAGCACTTATCCATTTATTTAAAGACAGCTGAATCAAGGCCAGAGATATCGTCCTGCGCTCGTCAGTGAACTAATAAGCCATAGACTGTGGAGTCAGGTTTGACATGCTGACAATTCTCATTTTTCAAGTTGAATTCCTGGAAGCCTACACACTACTGTCAAAATCTGGACTTCCACCGATTACATCCTTCTTAGCAGAGGCGTGACATGTTACATTTTCTCATGGACTCAGTGGAGTCTAAAAATAATTTCTCAATATTCATATAAAACACCAGTACAACAGTCTTCAGTAGCTGACTCATAAAACGTCTATAATACACAGTGCACACACAGAAATAACATAATGGAAAACTTACCATTTTCAATGGTAACAAGAAAAGAAAAAACTGGTGAGACAGCACTAAACAATTCTGCTTAAAATGATAAAAAAAATCAAAGTGTTTTCCTGTAGCAAATCATACTGAATGCATTTCACCATTTTTGATCACAATGCATTTTTTGACACTTGCATTATGAAGAAACTGTCCATGAACTATACAATATGAACAGAGATGCCAGAAGTTTAAGTAAAATGTTATTACCCTCCAATTTTGCAAAATTCAGTCTCCTTCAAATTAAACAGCACTTCTTTAAAATAGACTAAATGAATACTGCAGAAATAAAATTGTATGCATGAGTTCAAGAACACTGTTATGATCCTGTGCTTTAAATACACACATATGAGTGTGTAAATGTATATCAAGAGCGACATGACAAAAACTTTATACTTTAATGACTCTATCTTTTTACCACAGTAACATACCCTCTTATCTTCTTGGAAACGTGAAACTTTCATGACAGTGGTATAATGAAGACATGTTCATTAAAACATGGCATGCAGATAAAGTACTTCTATTGCCACATTACACCATGCACTTAACTAAAATACAGAACAGTCTATGTATTCACCTAATTTTATTGCTTGAACCCTCTTACTCCCCACTCATTTTTTGATCTACCATATTTACAATATGTTTGGACAAATTTGCTCCAGAACAGAGCACAACCAGTCTGCATAATACAATGTTTACATCTCACGCCTCCTCTTTTACTTTTCTTCCCTTCTTATAGCCTCAAATAAGTTTTACAAGGTAAGGCTGATTTGTTGTTGGCATTCTCCCCTTTATATATTTAACATTTAAAAAAGGATCTCAGCTTGTTTTTCTTTAATAAATACGTGCTTCTGTACAATGCAGGGTGAGCAGTTACTTCAGGTATTACATAATATTCCAGCTCCATGGATAACATTTCAAGCCTATAAATCAGGTTTTAAATTTGCATGACAGGTACAACACATATGACATTTAAGTTAACAACTTGCTTTACAAATTTATGGACCCTTCTCATTCCTATACTGTTAGGAAAACAGGAAGCTTTTGTGCTGAAGCACAAAAAATTCAAGTATTTTGTGCTCAGTTCCAAAATATCGCAAACCCTGTGTTTCTCATTTACAGGGCCCGAGTTCCTCTATCATGCAGTAAATTTTCAGATGGTAAAAGGGTACTGCAGAGGGTGCAAGACATAAAAAGAGACAGACCATAACAAGTCTTTTTCAACACTGGCCAGAAGTGAACTGGAGCTCTCTGCTCTGCTATATACAAATTAAAAAACTAAAATAAAAAATCCTTCCTTAGGGAACAGAGCAGACACACACATAACCTCTTCTCCTAAGATATCTTGGCTGAGGGAAAAAAGTACGATAGTTGCAAAAATCACAGCTACAACTCAGATATCCCATGTTACCTCATTTTTCCATGTTTACTTACAGGGTAGACAAATGTGCAAAGAAAAAAAAACCAAACAGAAACAAACAGTCTGACTGTAGATAAAAATGAATGTATTTTTGTCTCACTAGCATTAGGGCAATTAGTTTTTCACTGAGTTACTTAATTCCTTACTGTACCTCATTTGTCCAGCTCTATTAAAGTACCAAACACGTATGAGTGTATTAATTCAGATTCCTTAGTTGCATATGCACATACTGACCTGATTTATCCGAACAGCCTTCAGTAAGCACTTAACACCTTGAATCTGCAGCTCAGCTGCACTCAAATAACTTATATTGGACTCAATTCTCACCTCAGCTTGATCAAATAAAAAAAAAAATCCCTGTTGTTCAGCAGGCTGGTGGCTAATCAAATGCCAACCAATTAATGAAAAACAAGAGGTAAGATACCAGATACAGTGAAAACCACCAGCTAGCACAACAGGAAACAAAGCTGAGTGAAATTATAATTTCAGAATGCTGTTATTAATTTGCAATTGAAGAAGGAAGGCTAGTCTTGTGGTTAAGAACCTCTAAAAGGACTTGGAACAAGACACATGATTTGATTCTTGGGTATGTTGAAGTTTTCCTGAAAAATTTTGTACTGGTTGATTTCTCTTCTATGTAATTGTCCTATAGGTGACAGGGTGGTACCTAAATCTATTACTGGTCTCTTTCCTCACCTTTATCCACAGAAGCACTGCAACTGCTTTCTCCTAAAAGTCTGTTAGGTAGAGTTTCTATATCACTGTGGTTTTTCTATTTTTATTATTATGAATAGGAAGTTACATTTCCTTCTCAAAAAATGCAACCAATGCTAAATCTGCATTAATACTGTCTTCAAAAAAATCTATTAGCATTATTGAAGAAAAAGCAATACCTAAGGGCTCAGCAAAACTATATCTGCTATCATAAACACAGACAGTTTGCACATTAATGTACTGCCTATACATTTCAGTACTATCCAACATTTACCGTATAACAAACCCTAAACTTGACTGTGTAAAATGGCTTTCCAGTAATCTTGAGCTGCACAAAACCTTCTGTAAAATAAAAGGAAAGAGAAATTATTTAAGCTTTTGCTTAAATCTTACATAAGTCTGCATTTATAATTTTACTATTTAATCAATAATATTGTCTATTTTCCTATTAAACAGTATAGTCAACATTTTTCTCTAAGCAGGACAGTCTTTTGGTGACGTTCTAGGGCTTATAGCATGCAAAATATTAAACTACAGGTTTCATTACATAAAAAATATATACTTCTCTTCTTCCAGAAAGCTCAGAAGTTATAAAGGTTTTCCAATTATTTGTTTACTCTATACTGAAATACGTTAATTGATGGACAATACCCATGCATGTTAGACCAAAAGGGGTTGAGTGACTAGATAAAAGCCCTTTTTGCATCTATTGGTAAGCTTACTGAAAGATGTCTTTTCACATGAATATAATCATTAAAGCTAAATTTGATACTATTATTTCAGACAAAAAATGCAGAAATACTAGAGAAAATATAGAAAAAATACAAATAAAAACATTTTAAAAAAGAATTTTTCTTTACTTTAGCAGTACATGGAGCATGGCACATATCAACAACACATCTAATACATGAATATATGTTTATGTTAAGAGATCAATATCCAGAGCACACATGTTCATCACGCGTTACAGATGGCTCTCCTCTAATTATTTACTTACTGCTTTGATGCTCATTGCTTTGATGGTATTTTGAGCTACTGTTTTGATGACTATATATTACTTTGAAGCAATTCAAGGTTATGCTGGGTTCCACCTAAAAGTCTTCTCTTCTTGTATATGTGCTTAGCATATGAATTGGAAGATTTCTACTTACAGGTCAGACACTAAGTAAAAAAGAATCTGTATTGGGTAATCTGAAGAATATACTAACCTATGCTTCTTGTTCCTTGTTTATATAGCTGACCAGCCAGCTTAATGGTTCAAAACTTAAGAATGATTTCTCTATGTTGGTTTCTTAGGGATTTGTGAATAATTATGTTCAATGACATTGCAAAGTACTTCAGGAATAAATTTCACACCAGCCTTCTAATGGTACTCTACTGGAATGACTTTGAAAAAAAACCAACCATACATTAGTGGAGGCATAATTCTTTGTAAATTAGCTTTTTCAATTCAAAACTCCTATTTTTTAAAACAAAAGATACTTCAGAAGATAACACACTATTATTTAATGTAATTGAATCGATAAACCAATGCTACTTTAATCAATAGTAATATTTTAACTACAGAACCTATTTTATTTCAGGACTTCCAGAACCTCACTTTGTTTTAACATTCAGAGTAATCTTCCAAGAATATACATTTTTTAATATACTATTTCCATTGTTTAAATGTAACTGTGAAGTCTATTGAGATTTACACACACTTTTCTGATCTTCCTGCAGGAAGAGTGATACAAATGAGAAAAGCAAAGCACTTTGGAAAAGGTCTTGAAGTAGAAGAGATTTTTTTAAAAAGGTGGAAGAAGGCTTCTGTAAAACCTATTCCAAATTACTTTGTTCCTCTGAGTTAATTTAATCCCTTGGAGAGAATATCTTCTGGAGTGACCTCCTTGAACCTTTGTGACCAATGCAATAAAATGCTAAAAGACCTAGAGATTAGAAAAAAGCCTTGAAACTAAAAAGAGTGTTCCTCAGGGCTATAAGTTACACCCACAGAGTGAGAATGAATCCCAGTGGGAAGGGAAGATCCTGTATCCCTACCACTAATTATCTGCTTTGTAATCTTGCTCCCATTATAATTGTAATACTTTCCAAATGCAGCTCTCCTTTCTCATGCCTGCAGCTAGGCACATTGTTCCCTGTCTGACAAAACCCCTCTTTGTTTGGGAGTTGCAAGCTACATAAACTGCACAGCAGTCTTTAAGAAAAGAATTGGATCTTTGTTGTGTTTATGCTACACATTTCTCTTCTGTGTTTTGCACAAATGATTTGCCCACAGAAGTCACAGGGATGTTCCAATAGCATAACATGTCTGAATGCCCCTTATTCTTGGGTAAAGTGGATGACACCAACAGCTTGCTCTGAGTTATGCAAAAGAATCATTTTGACCATAGACAGTGCCTATCTTTAAAAGGAGCAACGTGTTATTCTCACAGATTGTGAAACTCGCCTCCACCCCATACTAGGACCATACACCACTGGTACAACATGACCTGTAAATTACATTTCAGCATAAGCCAGCTGAATTGGAATCAGAATCATCAAGGATGGAAAGGACCTTAAGATCATAGAGTCCAACCTTCAGCCCTACACTGCCTTAACCACTAAACCATCTCCTGAAATGCCGTATCCAGCTGTTTTTTAAATGCCTCCAGAGATGGTGAATCCACTGCCTCCCTGGGCACTATAAATATATCCTCTGCCTGACCATCCCATGCCATCATCTACTTGAAGCCAGAAGCCAGGCTTTGGGTCAACTATATATTTTGATCACTAGTTGCAGATAACCTTCCTGGTCTTGCCAGGGTTGGTCTAGCTCTGTTACTGCATACCCACAAAGCATTTCTTACAGCTTCATGGTACTAGAACTTGAAAAATACTGGCCCAGTAAGTTTTCAGAGAAGGTAATAAAACATTAAATGCACACTTGTGTTTTCACAACACAGTCAAATTGTATTTTCTGCCCATATTCTATATGGTCATTTAGAGTATACCTCCCTTTTGGAGACTTCCATAGGTTTTTCCTCATGTTTTTTCCTTTCCCCTAGGATGTAAATTTGGTAGAGCACTAAGCGTCCTGTTGTATGATCTTTGCTAAAACCTAACTCCCGAGTATATAAAGTACAATTCAGCTGTAGCTCAGTTGTTAAAGAAATGTAAGAAAGATCCCCAAAAGATTGAAACCTATAGCTTGTGAATGAGAACAATTGTCATTCACTAAGACACTTGCTTTGCCATCTTACCTGCATGAAGACCCCAATGCACAAAGTTGAAACAAATTGTTGGGGAAGGCCAATACTTTGAGGAGCTCAATCTTACAAAGACAAACAAGATAATAAATAATAAGTTATTCATAATCAGAGCTTTTAGTAACAGACACACTAGTTGGAATCAGGAATATTTCCAAATTTGTTATTAAGTTTAATTTTATTTTGTTTTGAAAGTAATTTTTACAAAAAAAAAAAAAATCAAGCCAGATTTTATCTTTAAGGTTTGCTGTTTAATTTTCTAATACTTTTGAAATGCAGAAAAACCGTGGTAATAGAATAATCATTTAGCATTAAGCAGTAGCAGAAGAGTAATGAAGTGGAATCACAGTGTTCAAGTCCTTCATTTACAGAACACTCTTTTATCCCAAACACCTGCATCTCTCCCAAGGCTGAGGGAGCATTTTGGCCTAATACAGAATGTTAGAAGCTGTAGTACATTATCATTTCAGATCATCTACAGTCGACTGAGTCTGGGTGTCAATTAAGGTTATTACCACCTAATGAAATGCTACTTAATGCAAAATGTGGGCTATAGCCATGGCTTTGTGTACAGACTGAGATTCACAGTTGAGGAAAAGAAGCTGTTTGCAAAGGGCAGTTTACAGAAATGACAAATATTACACTAGTTTCTAAAGCAGAGAGACAATGAAAAGGAATCGTGTTTCAAGGGAAAAATTCTAGTGAAATGACTTGAAATGTGTTATACGCAAAGACCATCCTGTCTAGAGTCATACATTTTGAACTTTCAAAAGCATGAAGGTAGGACTCCCTGCCCTGTAAAAACATTCCCCAAATTGAAACTGGGGGTAGGGTGGATTAAATGATCTCCAGAGACACCTTCCAACCAAAGCTCTTCTGTGATCCTCTAATGAGCAGCATTAGCCTTTTGGGTGATGGGCATGCAATTGCAGTATAAAACCAGCTATGCTACACAGCCTTGCACCTTTACTTCACATACCAAGTCCATGATATGTTCACCTTCCTAACAACAACCTTAATCAATGGATTGCCATTTAAGGTGTTAACTGCAGAATTCTTTCTGTCTTCCCAGGGAAACTGCAGTCACCATCCCTGGAGACAAAAAAAGACAAACAGATGTGGTGCATGGGGACAATTTTCAACTTAAATGATTCTATAATTCTTTGTAAGAATTTATGCAATACTTATAGTAAGATACCAGGCATGCAGAGCATGAGTTTCCCATGCTCAGTAAAAAGCCCAGGCACATAAACATAAGCCTTTGCTGTGATTATGATATCATGTGAAACACCAAACTATGCACTGCAACGTGGTTTGGCACTTGGGGAATTATTTCTTCCCTGGCTGATGACAGGACCACTAAGCCTCCTTATTCTTTTGTCCCAGTAACTGCCAACATCTCAGCTTCATATCCCATAAGGGCTGTCACAGACGTGTCCTGGGAGTTTGCTGGTAAAGTGTCATATCCCTGCAAATGAACAAGGAGGAAGCTAAACACAAGACCCTCTTCTCTTAGGATTGTACTCCAGTTGTTGACACCTTGAGTAAAGAAAAGAGCAGTAATGATAAACATTGGTGACAGCACAAGTTTTAACACCAGAATAAAGCTTGCTAAGGAGAAATAGACAAACCTGCTCCTAGAAACCCTGGTGGAGCAAAAAACTGCAGTATCCATGTGATACAAAGCTCATCCAGCTGTTTACCACATTTTCCCTATCCAAATTTATTCACAAGTTCTGCCAAAACTTTCTGACAACCTTAATGCCATATCCTTTGTCCTGCCAGAAAAGGAAAGCATAAAAACATTGTATAAAATTCATATTGTATGATTGGGCTAATTCAAGGGAAATGTCTGCTTTCTCATCTTTGATCCATATCAAATCTGCACATACTGGATCATATCCTCCACCATGCACCCATGCAGTAAGTGATTTGGGTGTTCCCTGTGGAGATCATTCTATTACCCTGCTTTGGTTGGGATTTTTTGTTTCAGTGTGGCCTCTCTAGCTCTGATGCAATATCCTAAATATCTTGCACACAGAAGTACCTGAATGCAGACTGAACTCTTCCAAAAGTTTTTCAGTACCCAATTAAACTTGGATGGGAGCTGGGCTGCGGTAGCTAGGCTGGTGTATTGTGCTGGGTTAGTTGTAATCTTGTCACACAATATGGGATCACTTGCTGATACGTTATTTGAAACCCTGCCAAAACGCACTTGAGAAATAAGTTATCATACAAATGATTTCTGTAGAATTTCTTTTCTCTTACAATTAAAAGCCCACTTTATATACACGATGCATCTTATTTGTGTAATTATTTTCAAACAGCTCCTGAATGGTTTATGCATTCATCCCAAAACACACCAGCCTGTCAGTCCCCACTGGAATATAGCATATGCTGAAAGTTAATTATTTGAATATCTAAATATTCTTTTACGATATCTGTTTTCTGACCAGATTTTCCATCATGAATTAAGCATGTCTAGGGAAGTTGCCTAAGACCAGTGACATAACACAGACAAAGACTATGGTATGGACTAGTTGTACTGCCAGGTCTACAGGTACAAGCTGGAACATAGGATGTTTCATATAAATATCAAAAGAAACTTCTTCACAGTGAGGGTAGCAGAGCATTGGAACAGGCTGCCCAGGGGGGTTGTGGAGTCTTCTTCTCTGGAGACGGTTAAGCCCTACCTGGATCTGTTCCTGTGCGACTTGGTCTGGGTGATCCTGCGCTGTGGCAGGGGGATTGGACTAGATGATCTTCTGAGGTCCCTTCCGATCCCTAATGATTCTATGATTGTATGAATGCTATGTCATGGCCTGAGGGCAGAAACACTTCAGACTATGTAACTACAAAAGCATCTGACTTCCATATGACATCATTGCCTAGAGTTCTCCAGCTAGAAAGGCAATGTCCACCACTGGACCTCACTGAGAGACCTTGCAGAATCCTATCTCCAAGCTATGTTTGATCAAGTTCCTCATGCCCAAACCCAACTGCTGCCATCTTCTCAGTCTCATGTCTTTTTGCCTTGCCTTCAAGAAACACCCTGAGCATTATCATTCAGAGCCCTGAATATCATATCTTTGCTCTGAATTTTAATACACAGTGTTTTCTCTTTGGTGTTAATTTCCAGTGAAACATGGATTTTGGTGGAAAAGCTTTAAAATTAGTGGCATTCAATCCTTGAAGACTCTTTCTGTAAGCTTAAACATGGCAAAAATACCACTTACAGATGGAACTGTATGGATTGTATTACTTTGTGACACCTGACAACCATCTTTACAAAAATGTTACTTCTTAATTACCTATTTTATTTGGTTTATAAGAACTGAAAACCTTTTTTTAAATCTTTATATATCTATCAGGAATTCTAAAATACATTTTAAATTGCACAGAAATACAAAAATTCTAGTTTTAATCAGGAGAAAAGCAATATAAGGGTGGAGTTTAATGTTCTCCTAACATATATGTAATCCTCATTCTAACTGCATGAAGTTAGGGCCTTGATTCCAGCCTTCAAAGAAGACAACAGGTGAAGTCATTGCCATATTGTTTTTCAGCTGTCAGTGGTGGTGACCACAAGGAAGGTCTCTGAAATTTGGGAGTTAAATATCTGAAGTGGAAGAAGCTGTAAAATCAATTCCTAGAAACAGATTAGCAAACTGCCAAGTGTAACTAAGCGTTTGGAAGATGACTCTGTATGCAAGGTCTTATTGAGCTGAACATACTTTGGCTGTAATGTTCCCCAATGATTTAAGAAGTGTAAGTAAAAAATTTGCTCTAGAAAGTCACAATGAGAGCAAGAAAAGTGAGAGAGAGAAGTGGTGTTTTACATGGCCAGTATTTATAATGACCAATAAGTTAGTAATGCAAACTGCATAGAAAAGTGTTGAGATTTCTGAAGCTTTGGGAGGTTTGCTGGTTTCTTGGTGGTGGGCCTTGCTTGGCTGGTTTGTTTTAAAGGCTCTTGTTGCAACCTAATAAGGAAGTACAGTCTTGCTGTAATTACAAATGAAATTCAAAGTGTCACTTGTGAAAAACAGCACAAGCAGTTCTTTTCAGGTGCTACAAAAGAGAAGTCTGTGAAAAAAAGTTGCATCTCCATGTAATAAAATGTTGGCTGCAGTGTTTCTTAATAAAATGCTCGAAAGCAAACAAAAGTTGCTTGGGAGTTGGATTTATTTTAATAAGCTTCCAGGAACATGTATGACATATCGACCCCAGTGACCACAGGTGGATATCCCTGCTGGGTAACGCTCAGCTGCTCCTGAATAAAACAAGAGAGAGCAAACAAACAGAAGAGACGAAAGGAAAAAGGAAGAGACTGATGTCAGGGTATACTCTTAATGAACACCTGCACTTTACAGGCCTGGGTAGCTATTTACTACCTTCTTCCCTCCAGATAATATCTACCAAGAAATTACTGCTCTTTCTGTATCATTGACAAATTAAATGAAACCTTGAAGAGTGCTGGGAGGCAAACTACTCATAGGTTAATTTTCCTTTTTGTATTCCAGGAAAATAATCATAATGGGAACAACTAATTAAAAAGGACTCAACCCTTTGTGCATGGTCATGCTTGTTGCTTCATAACAGAGTGACTATTGATCTAGAGATGGAGAATGTAGTTAAACAGAGCTTTCAACTTCAGTGGTCCAGCTACTTGGGGTCAGAGCACCCTGTTATCCTTCAGAAAACCACCTGTGTAAACTTCAAACTGGCAACAGTGAGAAATCAGAATATTGGAGAAAGGGTTCTCTATCCATTGCTTCACTGCCTGTTCAGGAACCTGGTCCATTTGTTCACATCTGCTTTCCTTTCGCTCTTCATTTCTCATAACAGTTTATTCACTAGGCCTGTGAAAGACCTATAAGCCCCCAAAAAGCTACCCAAAGAGACTAGTAGTCTGTAATCGGATCCTGACTGCTCAAAACCTGAATATGAGCTATACTTGCAACCCATGTGCCAAAACTAACGGGGACCATGGTGCACAAACACCCCATGCCAAGAGTGCTCAAAATCTGTTCGTAAGACCGTGTGCCACTCTACCCATCAAATGTTCCTGTGAAACTACCACTTGTATGAAGAACACGTATGGTAGCAGAGGACAACTGCTTTTTAAAGATGCCCCTCCCAAGACTGATGGGAATTTGGGAGAAGTGAAAAATTAATTTTAAAAGAGAGAAGTAGAAGTCATCTTAATAAAATTTACTTCAGTGTCTGGTTCAAATCAGTCATCTCAGTATTTCTAGGAGGTTTATCCCACTTAGCCTGCAGTTTCTGGATGGGATGCAGTTTCTGGACTGGGATGTCAGTTCCACTGGAGAGAACTACTGTTCAATGAGCATAAATGGAAATTAAACATTAATCTGGAACAGCCATGAAGTATCAGACTCTTTAGACTTGTTTTAGATTAAGACACATTTAGGTGTTCAAATACCCATTTCCTATCTCAGAATGAATCCTGCCCAGAACTTCTAGCCCAGCCCAGGAAAATATTGTCCTTGTGTGTTGAGAAGTTACCCCTGCCCCAAGTTCTCCAATGAAGCAGAAGACTGTGCAGTAATTTTGTAGCTCCTGGATAATCCAGATTGGTCAATTTCAGATTTTCAACCTCTATGAACAGAGACAAACTCACAACACAACCATGGTGTTAAGCTCCTACCAATTTTTTTCTTTTCCTTTAAAATAACCCAGA
Organism: Upupa epops; assembly: GCA_013397515.1. Classification (NCBI taxonomy): domain Eukaryota; kingdom Metazoa; phylum Chordata; class Aves; order Bucerotiformes; family Upupidae; genus Upupa; species Upupa epops. The sequence goes on from VZRI01006251.1 coordinate 52,788, forward strand.
GGAAATAATTTATTTCTAGAAATATTGGCGCATTTGCATTCATTCTTTCTGTTTAACTCATTCCCCTCTTTACTTCCTTCTAGATTGTTTTTCCTCTTTCCTTTTTTCGTAGCCTCAAAACACTCCTGTTGGAAGTGTTACACAATCTTGTACTGAATTTACTTGGATCTGAATGAAACAGAACTTATATGTTTTATTTTAAATGCTAAATGAGGAGGAACAGGATAAAATTACTATTTGTAAGAGATCCTTCACTTAGATTATTCTAACTACTGAACATGTCTTTTTGGCATTTACAAATTTTGAAGACATAGTCAGAGCACAATTCTTAGAAAAAAAACCCAGCAGTACTGGTATTATTGCATTAATGTCAAAACAAATAGTCTATGCTCTGATGGCAAGAAAGTCAGCCCATCACCAAAGGTCAATTGCTTTTGCTAAAGGTGGCTTAGTTGTCATTAAAACAAATACACTGTTGTGACAAAAGCATCATAGGAATTATGCTCTGTGCCCCTTACAAAAGGAGCCTTGACATCCTACAACAAAACTGGACCTTTAGTTTAAAAGGCCAAAAGCTTCAAATATTCTGTGTATGACAGAAGAGAACATGAGAGGTCAAAGTGCACCTCCTGGTGTCTTGTGGCCTCATAATAGCAGCTAGTGAAAAAATGGATTATCCTAGGAAAGAGACCATATAATGCAAAGGCAGAAAAAGGTCTCTCAATGTTCTCTGCCAGCCTGACCAGGGGAAATCCTGACCCCTAGTCCCCAGTGTGTCAGTGGCTGGGTACCCAAATTTTTGATTGACCCAAATTTTGACTGATTCACAGTCAACTTTGGACACCTCCTGCACCCTGCCCAGTATCCCAACCCCAACTGCAGCCAAGCTCCAGTACTACTGGAAAGCACATTCAAGACTGGGGGATTCCATCTCATTTGGGAAGTGTAAATTTGCAGATTGCTTAAAATATATTTCAAGATGTTTATCTTACAGTGCCCTGATACCAAAAATTACCCATTTCACCATTGTCTTCATAAACAAAAATATCTGCTGCCCTGTCTGAAAATAAGACAGTAATTCAATGCAGCAATTTATAGACAACGTACAATACTTGAATTCATTTTAAAGATTACACTTAGTCCTCCTTGGGTTAAAGCTTTTGTAACACATTGAGTAGAATCAAGCAAACAAAGTCTATATTTTTGCATAGACTGTTTTATGTTCAACACTTCAATATTTATGTGTGGCATTATTTACCCTACACAAAAATATAGGCTTTGTGTCTTTCATTTATTCAACACTCCAGAGCTGCTAATACCCGGGGGTATTTTACACCCACCGGCTTAGTCCTCTGACAATCCTTACCTTAGGAAAATGAAGTTTTCACATTTTAAATTAGAGCTAACTAATTTGCAATTGTAATGTACTGTAAGAGATTATTATACAGTACATATGCCAAAGGAGCTGCCTTATGCTGAGAAGGTACACCACAGTAAGGGCTGCAGTGAATGAATGTGATGCATGAAATTGTGGGAAAAAATAGATCAAGGTTTCTAACATTTCAGGCATGGCTGATGGTCTGCTAGGACCCACAAATCTCTCCAGCCTGGCAAGGAAACACCACTTACACACTACTGACCCACAAAACAATCAATGTCTTTGTAATTGTGCAGAAAAAAGGATGTGCCAAAAATATCCCTGTTTTTTAATTGCCTGGGCATTAGCTCTTCTATTTTAGAACTCTTTGCCCAGGAACATATCCAGATGTATTCCATAAACAAAAGCTTCTCAATGCATCCGTTACAAACGTGAATCTTTCTATTAAGCCTAGAACTATTCTAGGTGTCAATGTCAATGATCCCCACTCCAAGAAAACTAAAACAGATAGATCTCCCACACCAAGGAAGCTCCTGGTTCATTAACATACTCCTCTTGCTTCAGAACTAGAAGCAGCATACCAGGTACAGCCATCTCCAGGACCCATTTCTATACTGCCAGTGGAGACAAAAAGACAAAATGCACTCAGAGGGATGCTGTAGTAACTTACAGCTGGCTGACATATATCAAGCCTAAATTACCTTCTCCCTGCAACCCAGAGATCACTTCCACAGACCTGCTGCAGGACACAGAAGTTAATAAATCTTCAGAGCACTACCATTTCTCAACGTGAAGTTTGTTTTCCTTAAAGCAGCAGGAACAACAGAGCCCATACAGCTCCACAGCTTTAGGTGCCCTGCAGAAAGGGACTGCTCGTCCCTTATGAACAAGCACAAATGTTAATAGGATTTCTGGCTTGAAATAAGACAGATGTTACCACAAAGCACTTCCAGGGGTTGCAGACAGTGATGCCAAGTACCTTCTTATGCTGGTTATATGTATTGGGTGCTTATGTATTAGAAGAGTATATCAAAAAGACGTGTGAAACCAGACTCCTTAGCCATCCTGCATTGTTTGCAGCCAATGATTGCCGCGTGAGTTACTCTCCCTGATGTGGTCTGTCAAATGTTTCCTGATTAAAACCAATAAGCTGTGAGAGTGTTATTTGTTCCCCCACCTCCTACTTTTTTAATTTTCACTGCAAACACAGCTTATTTACACTCTGTCTCTCTTAAAAATCAAGTGTCAACCAAGTGCTAAACTGCTGCTATTTGCCAATGTTTCATTAACACCTTATTAACTTCCAACAGCTGAAGGTGACTGGACCCTCACCTCTGTTTATTTCCTCAAAGTAACAGTTAAATGAAGCATCAGGATAGAGGCACCCCTGTAAATATGACTGAAAACAAATATGCATGCAGAATATAATCACACACTACTTCAGCCAGATCTGCTAACAGACACATCTAGTTAATTTTATGCACAGTCACATACTACCAAGTTTGGAGCTCAGATTCCTATTAGATCTCTGTGAGCTTTTTTCCCTTAGTCTATATCAAAAACTGGCAAAAACAGAAACAGGAGCGTTGTACAAATTATGCCACCAGCAGTTTGCTATTTCAGTTTAAGTAGCAGGTAGAGAGGTGTGATCCTCTTGTCATGTAAATCAGAACAGCTCTGCTGATTCCCATAAATGCAGCAGTGGTTTACACTGTTGAGCCTCCAGCATATGGGTATACATTCTTTTATACTGAACCACAGGCTATGCAGATGTAAGTGCAAAAGAGAGAAAGAAAGAAGGGGGAAAAAGCAAACCCAAGAAATGGGACTCCCAGAGAAGGGAGACAGGAAATATTCTCCTTCAGAGGGATCCCTGATGAATTACAACCTTTCTTTAACTTTCCCCTGCTGCCCTGAGCTAATCCCATCGCACACTCACTTTTTCATGTTCTCATCTACATTGAAAGGGCAGGACAGTAGATATATATGTTTGCTATGTCTTGTTTGTCCTGTTTCCTCTGTTTTTCAGTTTACAATAAATCTTTCCTGCTTTTCTTTGCCCTACACTTCCAGGACATCTTCCTGCACACCTGGAAAAAGAACTGTGCTAGAAGGCAGTTACAGATGTTTCTGCTCTTGTTTGGAGATTCACTAATGCTGAGGGATTGGGGGATGTTCTCATGGTTCTTCAGTTCCTACTTCTATATTTGATGGTTCACTTCTACAACTGCATTGCACAAGTATTAGCACCAGGAGCTTGGTTACCCACATCCTCATCACCATTTTCCTCATCTAAACAGAAAGAAGTGTTTCAAGTGCATTAAAAAGGGGGATGTCTCTGCTGTCATATTAAGCAACCAAAAAGAATTGAAAACTATTTTCTGATTCTGGATATCAATCTTATATCAAGTATAAAATTTTCATACTGTTCTTCATTAATAGAATGAAAAAAGTTTGCCTTCTGAAACAATAACTGAGAAAAGTTCATAAATCCTGAGGAAGCTAAGGCAGAAATGGTAACAGAAAGAAACTGGCAGATGCTTGGGACTAAAAGCACAAAGAATCATTCCAGTTATTACCAAAGCATGACTAAATTAAATGGGATGTTGGTGCTACTACAATGAAGTATACCCTTCTTTGCAAGGTTGGAACTTTGAATTATTCTTCTAATCTCACAATTGTGTTAAACTGGAGTTTTTTTAAAATAATTGCTTACTTATAATTTGAGCATTCATGTAGCTTATCAACACTGCTTTGCATCACCCTGGGAATACTCCCAGGTTTTGCTAGCCTATGTTGGGGAGTACATATTCAACTGCTATGCTTTTAGCATCCACTTTATTTATTCCTCATGTTACACACAGACTTGTGTTCAAAGATTTGAAAAAGTCTGCAGGGTGGAATGTTTTACTTGGGGATTGAAATGAACACTTTGCTCTCAGTACTATCTCTGCAAGTAGACTGGACCAGACTTTGGTCTCATTAGCACCAAGACAAATCTGGAATAATTCCACTAGTCTCTGTAATGTTACTCCAATACATGCTGATTTAACTGAGATCACAAGCTGGTCCATTGACCTAAGTGCTGTCAGTGAGGACGTACTGAGAAGAAAATTTGATCTACTAAATTCAAATCCTTGAGGTGTTGTTCTAGCAGCCAAGTTATTTAGATAAAAAACACTGAACTTGAGTGTTGACCCTCCATCCCAGCTGGATCTCCATGTAAACTGTGCTCCTGCTGTAGTCTTTCAAATAGATCAGCAATTTACATTTTAAATAGATGAGCAATTCAAATTAGTGAAATGCCAGAATGTAGGTGGTATGGAGGGGGGAGAACTTAAGCTACCTGAAATATCATTAGTGTTCAACAGTGTGACTCTCGTTATTTTCTTTAATCAGGACTAGATGGACTATAAGGATTCAATTACTGCAGGTCTGTGCCTAGAGATGGCAGAAGTGACTGTTAGGTAAAGAATGGCCACAGCATCCCATATTTTGAGCAGACTGTGACTGGCCATCACAGGCGGGCTCAGGATCAAGTCTTGCTGCAGAGAAACCTATGAAGGAAAAGGTTCAGAGAACTGTAGAAGATGCAACCACATTCTGACATGGTGTCATAACAACATAACCTGGGGGGAGCAAACTATGCAGAGCAGGCATATGACAGCCCTTTCACTGGGCTGGTGGATCAGAGAGCCCAACCGTGCTTTGATTGTATTGTGGCTGCTACACACAAGCAAAAGATGATGGCTTTGTGCTCTAGTTCTTGCTCCTTTAAACGCCCAAGCAGAAGATGTTTGCTGCCAGGAGCTCTGGGGTCTCAAATGGGTGCCTCTAAGGCTAAGCTGCAATGGCCTGTAGACTTTTTAATCATATTCTTGGATTTTAGCACCTAAGTAGGTGGTCTGAATCTCACCAAAGATAAATTATTGCCAGAGAAAGCAACTCAGGCACAGGAAATGTAAATGTAAAGGCCAATGTGAAACTGTACAACTCTGGGGTTTGCCTCTGAAAAACCCTGTCCTGTCCCAGTGTGCATTACAAAATCTCTCATCAAGCCCTGCCAGTCAGAGATCTGTCCTCATGTATTCCCATGGAGTCACACACACAGCAGTAATCACTTAGCAGTGAGGTCCAAATGAGTTGCACCTTGCAACAGGAGTGTGGGATTCTTTTTAAGCTAGAAGCAGCTAGTTCTTCTGAACCAGCTGTAGGAAAACATAAGACTGAGTATTTTAATGCAATATTTTCAGAGAATCATGGAATTGTTTAGTGGAAAAGACACTTAAGATCATTAAGTACAACCATTAGCAAACTACTAAGCACACTGCTCAGCCATGTCCCTAAGCCATCAGGGATGACAGACAGTTCAACCACTTCCTTGGACAGTCTGTTCCAAGGCCTGATGACCCAGTGAAGAAGTTTTTCCTCATGTCCAACCTAAACTTCCCCTGGTGCAAACTGACACCATTTCCTCTTGTCCTATCACTGGCTACTTGTAAGAAGAGACCAACTCCCACCTGCTTTTTTGGACCCACTCTAGCGCCTCAATATCCTTCTTGTATAAGGTTACCAGAACAGAACCCAGTACTAGAGGTACTATGCTTGACACTTTTTGCTTTATTTCCTTAATGATTCGTCTGTCTGGTCAGGTATGAAATCATTGCTGCCGGGCACTGAAATGATGTTGAGCTACATTATTTTCACCTTTGACCTTCAACACTCATTTTACTTTGAAAACACCATGTGGTTTTAGGGTGATAAAAACACTTCAGTTCATCTACACTGCTTGCTTCGTATGCAGAAACAGCCCTTAATTGTCTCTGCCAATTAAATTCATGTAACAAAGGCATTCCCACCTCACCCACACGGCTGGCTGTGCTCTGCTGAAGGAACGCCACTGCATTTTATCCACCTGCTTCACACCCTGACACACAGCAAGTGTTCAGCAGTGTCACGCACTTCAGTGTCTGCCTCAAAAAGCATCTGCGTTGATCACAACACAATTATTCTTAATCCCTCCAGCTCTGATATTTGTTCACCTTATGCCAGGAGGAAGATTAGGGGGCAGTTGCTGGGGATAAACACAAACGACTGTGGGAGATCCCCTCAGGAGCAGCTCTGTCACCAAGGACATTTGCCTCACTGACAGCCCCATGCAGCCTGTCAGCTTGACTGCTGCTCTCCACAAAAGGAATGGCAGCATTTCAGGCTGTTAAAGGTGTGATTGATGGGTGCTGTCTGTCCCTACCTGTCAGCAAACTGCACTGACAGCAGTGAGATCCTCCCCAGGGAGACAGCCATACAACATCCAGCACACCCGGCCTGCTCAGTAAGACCCTAATGACTCACTGCAGTTCTCCTGGCAGGTGGTAATCATCTCACTGGAGCTGGCAAAGGGCAAGCAATGAGCTGGGAGCTCTGTTTTTGCTGGCAAGGGCAGTGACATCTCTCTCAGAAGTACCTGCAGATGCTGGAGCAGGGCTGTGAGTGCAGCCAAGGGGGGCTAGCAGCTGCAGAAGGCTGGTTCAGCCCTGAGTTAGGAGAGATCCTGCTGCTGCAGCAGCAGCTGGTGGGTTGTCAGTGGGAGAAACTTCTGGGATCCTGGCCCAGCTCCATGGTTTTGCATGTGCAACATTAAACACTCGCAGAGGGTTTGCAGTATGTGCTCCTGAGCTGGAGAGATGACAGAGGTGATGCAACCATTTACCCCTCATGGATGTGCATGATACTGCTGTCACAAGTAGGTGAGTTCTTCACCTCACAGGAGGAAGGATCAGTGTCATCTGACTGTTCCTCTGATTTTGCTTCAACCTAAATAAAAATATCCAGTCCAAATAACAAATCACTCTGGGAACCAGGTATTCTTTCATCCACAAGAGCACCTAAATCACACTGCAGGCCATTCAGATGGTTTCAACACAAGCAACAGCAAGAAAATCCAGTAAACTTTCAGCAGATTCCTCCCTTTGTTGCTATTTCATTGTCCTTCCCACTCTCTGCCCCACAGGACCAGCAGTGGTTAACCTTTAGGCTGCTTGATCTGCCTCTACTTGTGCACTGGGACTCCTGGGCCAGGAAACCCCAGTGAGGCCGTCCAAGCCCCACTGACGTCAGTGGAAAGACTCCCACTGACTAGAGAGGAGCCGCATCAGGCCCAGGTTGACGCAGAACCATCTTTCCTTCAAACTCTTTTCCTTGACAGTTCATAGGCCAGCACTGGCCACGCACTGCAACTTTTTGCTACAGTGCCTGCAAGGCGAGAGCTGGTACCAGTGCTGGATCACTCCTTTCATCTGATGTCTCAGATAAAAGTGCAGCTCACAGCTTCCCTTTCCCCTCCAAATCAAAGGCAGCCACTGCAGCTGCACAGACCCGCAAGTCTGTTTAGTTTCTGTGGGCCAACAGCCACCAGCTGTAGAGGCTGCTGTGCTTTTTCGCTGGATGGGAACTCCTAATTCCAAGAGATGATGTGTACAAATATTTCCTATATAAAAATTGTTCCCTATTTCCCTAAGTTGTTTAAATGCTAATTTTTTAACGAGGTGACAACAGTGGCAAAACCCTGCTATCGACATGCTTGCTAGTGCCCATGACCAACAGGTGATCACAGAACCCTTGCACTGCTATTAAACTGAACTAACCCTTGCCCTGCTATTAAACTCTACTAATGAAGTACTTTTGTGGCTGTATTGTTCTAAAGCTGGACAGAAGAGAGGAGAGTAATGAAATGAAAAAAATAATTTACCTTATGGGGAGATGTATTTGATGTTTTGCACTGTTGTTACAGGAACCCCTCGAGTGTTCCTATGCCCATGTGAAAAGTTGTGGAAGGAAAACTCAGAATAAAGGTGCTGTTCAATAGCTATTGAGCATAAATTAAGGTATAAAAGTTTCCTGAGTTATGCAATAAGAAGAAAAAAAACCACTTGGAATTCGCATTAAAGGGTGGTTGTATATCTGCCACATTTTCGTACTCGGGAAAGGACTTATAGACACTTAAAACCTGGCAGAGGTAGAATTTATGTGCTTACATCCCAAACAGAGATTCTGCTGTCTATTTTATGAGGTTTCCAAACTCTCTCAGATGCCAGTACAAAAGCTCCCCGGACATCTGGAATTCTGGTCATACACAAAAGCTTTTCAGTCTTGAAAAGGTCAAGTTGCCCAACATCCAATTGAGGCACCAGCTTAGTTGGGACCCAAAAATTATGTTCCTCTATTTATCTTCCCCCAGGGCCTTTTTGAGTGCTCTGAAAATGCCTACCAAACAGCTCTAAAATTGGATTTTTCATAAAACACAATGGCAGCTATCAGTTTCTTTTGAAATATGAGTGTTGGTGTCCTCCCCTTTCCTAAGCAATTGCGGCATTCTAATGGCATATGACAGATACATTTCAGTGCATCACTCTACCCCATCAGAGCTCACACAGTTTAGTCAGGAAGTTTCATCTCCCTTGAAGTCACTGTGAGGTTTTCTCATCTATTCCACAGAAAAGGAGGAGCAATTTCGATCAAGACTTAAGAGATATGACAGCTGCTCTACCTTTGACAGCTGATTTAGGCTCCTATCATCAAGAAAGCATTCAGATAGCAGGGTAAAGGGACAAGTCTTTGTAATGGCACAGAAATTCAAAAGTCTATTAAAAATCCACAACTGGGGAAGGGCATGGATTTTCTGACCGGATCCTGACTCCCACATCTCCATATTCTGTGATCAAGGCAGAGGAGCATGCTCCGTCCCTGTGCACCTTCATGTTCCATCCATGTGCCCTGGGCTCAGGGTCCACGAAGGATCAGGGACCGAGAAATTGCATCTTGCAAGGATGGAGTGAAACCTTCATTAGACTTGAGTCCACTTAAACCCTGTATTTAGGAAATTTTAAATATTCTCCTGCTTTCAGCCAGCATGCTTCAGTGATAAAAGGGACAGATCGTCCCTACTATTGGAGAACAGGCTATGGTAGCAAAGCCATTTTCTTAATGGTATAAATCTTGTCACCATCAGCAAAAGGTGAGATACACCAGTAAATCATTTTTCTGAGCACTTCCCACAGTCAATGTAATGATGTCCTGCAATGGAATAATAAAGCCTGTCAGGAAAATGAGGCCATAGTGTGAAATACATGTTCAAGACTGTTTAACACAATTTTTTTTTCTGAACTCAGACAAATTCCTGCAAACTGTTTTCATTACATTTAGTACTAGCTGAGTCAAGGCAAAAAATATGTGTGATAATAAACTGAGAGTCCATTCACATTAAGCAATAGGCAGACAAATACCCCTGCTGTATTCCTCCAGTGCTTCTTTCTATTCCAAATGTGGGTAAATAAAATTCTTATTATTCACTCCTAGTAGCTGACACTGTGAATAGTAATAACAATAGTAACATCATTTATATTTAAATAGAAGTTTTCTCTCAAATCATTCTATAAACTTTGCAAAATGATGTGGTGAGACCACTTTAACTAGTTACTGAAATGCAGCCACATCTGCCGTGAATCACATTTGCTTAAACATGGATAATGTCAGTACTGTGTGATAGATTAGGACTGCGTGAAGTGCTGTAACTAACCGGTAATGAAAAGGAAATTACTGAGGTTTGTAGGAAAACCACAGATAAAACCCCTTAGCTTTGGAGAAAAGTTCTATGTGGTGATTAGTAATTATTAGGGTTTTGAGATGTGTCTCATCCTAATAGCAAGATCTAAAGTGTTACAGCAACCCCATATTAGAGGAAGGAAAAAATGGCCTGTGACAGAGCTGCACTGCAGCTTCCCAGTGGCTGTGAAACTTGTTCTGGATGAGTGTCAGGATGAAGTCTGCCAGCACCAAGCAGTGAGCAAAGGGAACTGTTTTTCAAGATGCCTACATTTCCTCAACTTACCACTTTTTATCCTAATGAATTTGGTTTTATTAATCATTGTGAATTTAATGAAAATATTTAAAGTATTGAAATTAGTTATGATTTAATAATTAGAAAGAATATTTAATCAATGAGTGAATAATACATATAATTATTTATGTTTTGAAAATAAGGGCCTAGATGTATTCTTTTCCTTGTATTTTAAATTCAGAACTCTTCAGAAGTTGCAACTCCTGCCATACTAGCTTCCTGCAAAATAAAGTGAATGCAAACCAAGAATGTGTGTTAGAAAGTGATAGTTTCCTAAATTTCTGCTACCATCTCAGTGGTGGTTAGAGATACAGTTGCATGAAAAACACAACTGTTTCAGAAAGAAACAAGTCACAAGTCAAAAACTAAAAGGATATAATTACGTCAGAGTAAGATTAGAAGCAGAAGTTAAATTAATTTGAGTGTGCCCACAGAGCCTTTTTCAATGTAATATTTATGCACCTTCACCCTTCGCTCAGGCTGCAAACATGGGCCCTCCCGGGAGCAGCTGAGGTAAGTTCTTCGGATACCACCAGCCCACAAAGCCAAGCATGGTGTGAAGTGGGTCAGTATGTCACCAGACAGGCTGTTGCAAAGTCACCTGTGGTCCCACTGTGGACAAGGAACAGACAGCCAGTAGGGCAACAGCCAGGTGGAAGCGTGTTCACACATCTGCAACCACAGACTGCCTGCTTCCCTCCAGAGAGTTTTGCACATTCAGGATCAGGCTAGAATCAGCTCTAAACCAAACCAACCTACATTCCCTTTATTTCTGACTGGAGCTGGATTGAGACAGTGTCCTCCTGACAGCTCAGTGTCCCCTGAGACTCGTCCTCATGTATTCCTGCCTTTGTTTTGTCTTCAGGGTATTGCTTGCTCAGGTCCTCTGCACAGATAAGCCTTGGCAATACAACTACTTGGAAGTGTGATGTAGAGCAGAGAGCAGGGTCAGTTATCCTGGCCCTGCAGGGTCTTCCAGAGCAGGCAATACCACTTGTAGATGTTGCTAGAGGATCACCAGAAGCAGACTCCTGCTTTTTCATTACAGCATTAGTCAAATCAACTTAGTTTTTCAGTGGGATGAAAGCCAGTGATATAATTTACAAATAGTGGGTGGTGGTGGGTGGTGGTATTACACAGAGGTTCCCAGCTCTTTCCATCTGCATGAGCAGATTTTCATTCCTGGAAAGACATCCTGTGCAACTGCTGCTGCAGGGTCACAGAAGGTTTGTTTTTCCCAGGCTCCCAGGCAGAGTGAGCTGGCCAAAGACTTGGAGTTGGGAGAGAGCAGCAGAACTGCTCTTTGGGCCATAGCACTGCTGTGGATTTGAGGCTTTGGAGGAAGGGGCTGCTTTGCTTGCTGTTTGCTGTCCTCATTACAGGACCATCTATTCAGCTTTCCACATGACTGATTATTCCTCCACTGAGGCATAGACAGCCCAAAGCTTTTTCCACTATTCTTTCCAAAGAGGAACAACAGTGTCTTTCCTAGAGTGCTCAGTTCCACCCCCAAGGATGACTGTAATGACTGCCTCTAAATGCTTAAGACTAGCATATAGAAAAGGTTTTACAGAATATCCTCTTTTTTCTCCTCATTAGCCTGCCAACTTCAGCTCTCAGCCTATGCTGAGGTCAAGGAACACCTTGTGAGAGGAGCAACATAAGACAAAATCTCTCGCACGTGTGACAGTTTCTGTATTCCTCAAGACTTCTGAGGCACAGGAGAACTTGACAGCGCGTGAATATGTTGCTGGTGGATCTGTTTGATATTTGGCTGTTAGGCACATAACAGTGTGGTGACTATATAAGCTATAATTTAATGAACTAAGACCTTTATTTTTGCAGCTCTTTAAACTAGGGCAGTCAGGTAGCCTGGTGTTTTGTAATCCTGTTTTACTTAATTAAAGTATTCCTGTTGGCTGGGTGAGAAGATGTGTTACCCTGTTACTAGCACATGATGAAAGAAGGCAGACATCATTAGTGTACATGACTCCTTCCTCAGACTCCCTTCAGAGCTGGGGCCTCTGCAGTTCCTCTGGAATAAAATTAAGATATTTCTCCTTCAACTTTTCCTCTCACATTCAGCTGTGAAGATTTCCCTGTTAGGACTGTTAAACTGTTTAATGTGCCTAGGATTTTGCAAAGGATCACTTACAAATGAACTCCTGCAGTTAGACCAACAAAGGCTTGCTTTAGCACTTGCATTCCTATAATGCTTAGTTGTTAATGAACTGACCAACTTTTCTTTCACATAAGAGATACTTCTCAAGAACTTGACTCCTGAAGAGCAAGACTGCACTGGGTTCCTCTCATAAGTTTTCTTGGGTTTGTGCCATTGGAGGAGGGAATGCATAAGAATAAGCATCTGGCAGTACATCTGCATGCAGTCCCTGCTGACATCCCAAGATCCATCTGCCCAGGCTCACTTCTCCCTTCATACAGAGCTTGACATATCTGGTACCCCACTGCCAGACAACCTCAGCAAACACTTCTTTTCCTAAGAGGGGCTGAGTCACTTTTTCAGTGTCTTCATCTTGTTTTATCTCATTGCTAACCTGATGGAAAGGTGTGCAGTGTCTTTTCAAACTACTCACAGCTCCCCAGAAGGAATCTGCCAAAAAGACTCTCTGAGCAGGCTGGCAGGCCTGATTTAGGCACAAAGATCAAAACAAGCCACCTCCAGACCAATGACCCTGAAATTTTCACTCTTTACAAAGGATAAAAAAACTAAGAGAGCAACTGAGATAAACGCTGATGAGTGGATGTGATGGATGTGCTCCCCAAGGCTTTGCATGGAAGTGCCGGTCCCTAGAACAGCTCCATAGTCACCTGATGGCTTGAAAGTCACTTAATATTTTTTTCTGTTATTCTACATCACTTTGTGTTACACATTCTTGTCCACAGCCTCTGATAGCCCCTTTCAAAGCAACTGAATGACTCAACACCCAACAAGGATAATTTCATTTTCTGGTTTAAGTTATAGGAAATGCAAGACCATTTTTCATTCTGAGTTGGCAATTATGATCCTCAAACCAGTAGAGGAATGGAGGAATAACACTGTTGTGGCAACAGCTGTAGACACCTGTACTGTAAGCAATGCTGAACACAACAGAGAAGTCAGGCTGACTTTTATCTTTACAAATGTGCAGAATTACGAAAGCTCTCTTTCTGTATTTGTATTTTCTTTTCAATTTAGCTTGCCTATGCACAACTCCTGTGCTGAAGGAATGGTTCTTGTTTCTAAATGCTTCTGCTCACAAGGGGCATTTTTTCTTTCTTCTGTTTGTGTATTTTATGTGAAGATGTACAAAACAGAAGTGATCTTCTTCTGTTGAAAATAATTAGCATAGCATAGTAGAAACACTTGTCCCCATGAGTTTGAGGGTGCAGCAATCAGAAAGTTGATTGTCTCACCCCACAACACTGACATAGCCCAGTCCCAGCACTGTGGATATAAGATTGAATTACACATGTGAAGAGTTTCTTAAGTGTTTATTTTCTTCTTTCCAGTTGTCCTCTCTGTCATGATATCAAGTTGAAAATTGCCTAATATAGAAGAGAAATCTCATTGGCAAGGAAAAAATTCAAAGCCACTGCTCTAGACAGAGTTGTAAATCTGCTGTTTCTGTGGAGAATTAACTGATTTCAGCATCATGGTCTTTGGGAACTGTCATACATGTTACAAGTGATCCCTATTTTGAGGCAACCCCTAACCCAAGAGCAATAATTACCATTCTGTAACATTTCAGATGAGTAGCTGCATTAAACCAAACTGTATTACCCACCAACAAAGCTGCTTTTCTATTCATTAAAAACAGTGATGACTGGTGTATGACAAATTTTCACAAATAACACAGTCATGTTTATAATTCAGTTTAACATGGACTCAGAAACTTTCATGTATAAGGTTACGGGCTGTCAAATGGTATTCACAAGAGAGCAGGTTTTAAAGAGCTCCTCTCCTCTTTAAGGTAAAACCTCTATAGTACATTGGGAAAATTGTACTCCCTCTGCTACATAATGCCTAATTTTAAATTAATTTCTGGCTTTGGTAATGATATGAAGAAGCTGTTCTACTCTCTGCCAGTGTTCAGCACATCCTTATTACCAGAGCAGCAGAGACACAGTGGCATAAACTACTGCCTGAGAAGAGCAGCTTGAGAACAGCTATGATTAATGAGCAGATAAATACAAATTTGATTGTCTGCCTTTTAAAAAGAAACAATCACAAGCTCATTAGGGCAGTGAGAACCCATAATACCACCGTTAAAACAGCCCTGCTAAGGAGACAACAATAGCACCTTAGCTCATCTATTAAAGGAGAGGCTGAAGGAAGCCGTCAAAAAGGAAGGGAGCAAAAACCGGACTGTGACTATGCAGGCTGTTCTGAAGGGTCCTCAGACATACAAGGTTAAATAAAACTGCACTGAATTCAGCATTTGCTGTTCTTCTCAAAGTAGAGCAAGTCGTACGGCATCCCGTAGTAATAGCTACTTGACGCCTTTTAGTTTCACGGAAGCGAGAGCAGGGGCAATGGCAGAGCACTCCCCAGCCCCTCCTTGCAAAAGGACAGCTGTAGCTCTCCTACCCAAAGCACCAAGCCTGAGTGTGGATTCTTTGACTGAAAAGTGGTCCTGCAGAGACTAATGGAAACAGATATGCAGGAGCATGTTTCAAAAAGGCAACACAAGCCAATTTTTTTGGCACCTCCCTGAGAGTCTAATAAATACAATTAAAAAGGCTAAACATCACAGATTCTATTTATTTGTGGTTAGCAATCAGGTACCAGTGTTGGCAGGGGACTCACCCTGTAGGTTAAGCTCTGCTCTGTTCTTCTCTGTATCCTGTCCAAAGCAATCCAGGATTGCAGTCCTATTGTAAACATCAGCAGCTCCCACTGAGCAGGGGTGAGCAGTAGTGCAGAATCAGCAAAAGGGCTCCCCTGCCATTTCCTTCCCCATCCCTCCTCTCAGCTGATAGTATCTCTCAGAAGGTGTCTCTAGAGAAATGGAGACATTGCCAGCATCACTACATTTACATGTAACTCAATGGCACACAAAGCAACCTTAGCTCTGTATAATATGACTTTTTATTATACATGAAGGGAACAGCAATTAGTCTGACCTATGATTTGTGTAAATCACCCCAAACCCTCTTTATTCCATACTTAAATAAATGAACCATTGACCCGAAGAGAAGCTGCTTTATTTCTGACATCTCCTTGAGCCCTTGTTCTCTCCCTATGAAAAAAAAAAAGTTGAGGTAGCTCTGATTTGATATCAAAATTAGCTCTTCTTCCACTCTTTTCTTCTAGAGCAACATGGTAAGTTGTGAAGTGGTTGTGTCTGAGAAGAACTGGGCGTTTTAATTTTCTTCCACTCTCAATCTTGCAGGAAGTCCAAAAGGAGAATCAGTTTGTCAGCAAATGTCATAGTCACTTCCTGTGTCTTTGCTCTTCAAAATTCCTACGACCTCTTTGTGAAATGGCAAACTCACACAGCTCTATATGCTGCTCAGTTTTTCCAAGGTTCAGCAAAATGAAGCTCTTCATAGCTCACATTAGTATCTGACCCAAACAAACAGCTTCAGGGAGAATTTAGTTGAGCCACAGACAGTGCCTGGGGGGCTATTAGCTTTTATCTGCTTTTTTAGTGATTTTGAATAAGACAAGAGAATCAGTCCTATTGTTTGACTGGTCATGTATTTATTTTAACACGCAAAAACAGTGTAACAATTACAGAAGTTAGAAAAAGATAAAGCACTAAAAAAAGTATTCATGCAGAATGAGGCTTCTGCCTGAACTATCCTCAACGATCATCAGTTAGTTGATTTGTCCCAATATTTATAATTCATCATTACAACTGCCAAAACTGGCAACCACCAGGATTGTTGTCTCAATTAAGGACAGTAAACAGATTTTCCCTTTTTTTTTATTTTAATGAAAAAATCTTAAATGTAATACTTCACAGTTTAACATGTTTGTTCATTTAAACAAGCTAAAAAGTAGTGGTGCGACATCTGCTTGGAGACATTGCTACCTAACATTTTGTCTGTCTCCCCACCAATTTGGTCATAATTAAGTGGAATAAAAGGACAAGTGTAGAAACATATCTAGAAACGAACGCATTACAGAAAACTAAGAAAGCGATGGGGAAAAGGGTTGCAAAATACCTCTGTGGCTCTTTCAGGGAAGAATAGTGTAAAATCACCAACAATCTTTGTCAGCTTATTCATCAGATGGCTTCATTGCCCAAAGTACAGGCATAATCCAGTACAAAATCTTTTAAGAAGCAGTTCAAACATCACATTTCTGCTGTCTTATTGATGTGCCATATTGTTGTTTTCTTAGTCATAAGCACCACTAATTATTACATTACTGTAAGTAAAATTTGAAATGCCATCAAGATCTGCAGTATCCTGTTTGCTGGCACTCTACCTTGCCCAGTCTGCATTTCAAGTACAGTCCTGTACTAAGAATTGTCCTGAAAGCATCTGACCCTCACCAACTGGTTCAGTTGTGCATCCCACATTACAGCAAAATTAATCATTACTGTAACAGTAGCTGCCAGCAATATTTTCTTCCCTGAAAGGGCTGCACTCAAAACTTGGCCCTGAATTAGCATATAAGCCTGTTCCATGGTAGCAATTTTCATGGAAATGGGATGAGGGATTTTATAGGGCTTTTGTTGTGCCTCCATTCATTAGGGTTGGTTAAAAAAATAAAACTAACCCTATTTGTTTTCAAACAAACTAAACTTATTTGTTTTCAAATTTGTTAGGTCAGGTACTTGAGATGCACTTAAACGGACATGCTTGATCATGTTGTGTGCATTTGCAGCGACATGTCGCAGGCCATGCACTGTCCCTGCTGCAGCTAGTCTGATGCATGGGAGGAGCTATGACAGATCCCGAATCACACGATGGACCCTCTAGTGTCTATTAGGAAGATACTTTACATGCCTCTTAAGCTACCAGTAAGATATAGGTATGGACTCTAGGAAATAAAGTCTTGGACAGAGTAGTCCAGAAGCACTAGTAAAACTACTATATTGAGGGCTTCTGTCCTGAGATTGTCTACACGCTGGTTCTATTTTTGTAGGATCAAAGGGAAAAGAAAAATGGCTGAGGCAAGATTTACTGGACAAAATCACTGCGGAAGGCTGTCCCATCTTCCTAGTTGGAGACTCTTACAGGTAGGACATCCACTCCCACCCACGGTGTGAGGACTCAGTACAGGCATCTTCTCTACAACCACTGCTGCAAAGAAACTCAGTTTACTCCACAAGCAGAGGGCAACAACAACAGTGACATCACTGAAGATGGTGAACATTCTTAAGAAATCTGCCCTGTTCAGCCAGAGTTGCTGTGTAAATGGTTTGCTGAGCAATCTCTTTTTGAAACAAAGATGTAAAAGTATTGCTTTCATAATAAAATGGATCTGTCTGAAGTTGATAGGAGCTACACAAAACCACTGTTTGCAGAAAGAGATCTGCTCTGTTGGTATTGGGTAGGATGTCAAGGGAAGTTCTTTTTATTGTCTTTTAAGTATTCATAGGCCACACTTAGTTTTAATATGAATTTGGAGGCTAGAACTGCCTGGAATAATCCAGATAGTATAAAACTGTTGAGTATCACCGCTCACATTTGAACATTGTGTTGTTTAAATTGCTTTAATTCAGTGTGACACATCCATCATGAATAAGAGCACAAAAATAGTAAAAATACATTTATTATTAAAATAGACACTGAGCAACTCATACAAAGATAGGTGGTCCAAAAACCAAGAGGCATTTAATCTCATATATAATTAAGAGGAAAGTAAGCCATATGTTTGCAAGATTAAAATCAGTGTCTACTTGAAAATATCAGGCATGGCTAATGTAGTGCTTCAGAAAGCAGAAATTACTTCAGGTCAGATTCTGCTTTTGCCTTGGAGTCAATCAGCTGCAATTTCAGATCAAAAATTTGTAAGCTCAGAATCAGACTTCACTGCTAGTATGGTTGTGCTTGTGCCTTTCAGAAAACTAGGGATGAATAATCTGATGAATGGTGGGAGCTTTTAGCTTCAAACTCTACTGAGAGAGTCCCATCAGAAATGATTGCACAGATAAAAGTGTGTTTGTTGCAGTATCTCCTGGTATTTCTATGCACACTGAACAGAACTCCATGCAGTATAATCTAAGCAAAAGTAAATTTTCTTGTTCCATGAGAATGTCTTTCATGTCAATGAAAAGGCCTAACCTAACTGAAGACAACAGTGCAAACTGTGACACTTTTGGGCAAATTTGTACCACTGAGCTGCAAATCAGAGGAGCTGCTTCAATCACATATGTACACAATGGACTTTGTCTCAGCCATAATGATGGGAAAGGCAATCTTCCTGTTCTAGGAACTTCACCTTCATAAAATTCACAGTAACATGCTTTTTCATGAAGCTGATTCAGAAAGCAAGTTACAAGACAATCTGCATTAAGTGGATAACTGTACATCATTCTCAGGCCCCACATCACCAAGAGAGCTATGTACACACTGAGAAAGCACATCTTCCAGCATTTCACAGAACAAGAAAATTGTTCATGTAAAGTAGCAGGAGAGCTCTGCAGTTTCTGTGACGTAGTGCAGCAGTGAAAGGAATGTCACATCCAAGGAATAGCTTGTGATAGATAATACTTTTCCCTCTAGTGACAGTCAGCCCATGTGTCAGGTAATGCTTCACCATAAATGCAACATGTTGCTGAACATTGGTCATGGTCATGTGTGTGAGTATTAGTGGACTGTAGGTCATGAGTGCATATGTGTTAGGATTTTGTGTCTGTTAACAGTCATAATTAGAAAATGCGAAATGTACGCACATGCATGTTTATGTATTTCTTTAGTATTCTTGGAAGACTGTTGCACTCCAAATTTCTAGAGTTGTTTTGCATTGCATAAACTGAATGAGGAGTATGACTGATATCCAGTAGATCCCTGGAGACTCGTAACATGTATACTCATAGTTACTGTATGGTTTAAAAATTAACTGTATTGATCTCAGTTCCTTAAGTGGTGACAATGGGCCTGTGCCAGTTTAGAATAAATTTATTTTCCATTTCAATGTTTGCTATGATTTGTATCCCTTTGTTTTCAAAATCACTACAGAAATCATAGTCAGGCATTCGTTGAACAAGTCAGTAATTATCTCAGTTGCAAGTAAACCTAACATTCAGCCCTGAAATCAGTATCAAAGATAAAGCCAAGTTAGTCTTGGCTAATAGAATTTCAACATTATGGTAACTTTTCTGTAAGTCGACCTGCCTTACTGCCTTGCCACATTCATCACTTTTCTTAGTATCAAAGTGAATCCAAACTAGAGAAAGACTAATTACATTTTTTTATAAGGATCAAAATGGAACCTACACAACCATGAGCTCAGTTATTTGCCAAAGTAGAACAGGATAAAGCCAGACTTTTAGAGCTCCCTCCAACTGCTTTGACATACAGTCTTCTTCAAGTGGTTTGTGGTTATCAAAAGGATCAGAAATGCTATCCACAATGTATATTTTGAAAGGTACTTTCCATGAACGGAAGGATGTCATAGAGCAAAGATTTTTCCAATTATTAGTACACATGAAAGAAAGATTTCTTAATACTTACAAGTCTCACATTAGTTTGATGATTAAAATGATTGCATAACTGCAAAGCAATTCTTTTTTACAACCTCCTAACAGGTAGATGAAGTTGATACCACAAGCAGCAGGAAGAGCATAATTAAATGTACAAATTTACTTGATATTAATAATAGAGCAATACACTAATTAAACCCAATATCGACTGAACTTTCTATTTACACTAGTTCAGACAGCACAGGAGGCAAAGAACTGTGCTTTAGAGGCATATGCGACTGTTAGAGCTTCTGTCATCCAGGTGCCATTTCTGACAGAACACATGTGTGCTGAACAGTTGGCAAAAGAATGAAAAAGATTACTGCAGATATATGGGCACACAGAATCTGGAATGACATAAAATTAAGTCCATATAGGAGGTGACAGACTGCTGCTAAAAAGATATTTTTTTCCTACAATTCCTTCCATCTTCGTGCCCACACATGTGCACACATGCACAAGAAAGATTAAATGCAAGGGAAAGGATGAAGGAGATTTGAGATATTTTAAATACAGATAACAGGACTTTTGTATTTCTGCTTTCATTTAGGAAAGGAAAAGAAACCTAATTTGGCAATTAGGAAGCTTTGATTCCTACTTTTAGTCAAGGCAGACTCTCCTTCTGTGAAGTCAGCATCAATACCCATGATAATAACAGCACCTGTCTTTTGACATCAAAGTTCTCTGCCTGAGTTAAAAAAAAAGGACATATACAATAAACTTCATTTATTGTACTGCTGCCCCTGCTTTGGTGTTCACCAAACACACTTGCCAGGCATGAGGGTTCTCTCATTTTGAAGATCTGGAATGTAAAAGTGACGGAGGTATTCCAAACTTTCTTTTGAGTTTGGACTGCTAGAAATGGCATCATTTACTGTCTCACAGTGAAGGGACAGCTTTCTTACGCAGTCTTATTCAAACTGAAGAAATCTTGACGATAGATTCACTGTATCTGCTAGTTTTCATCTGGATCCAGATCAAGGTCAACTTCATTGGAAATGTTAAGGTAAAAGAAAGCATAGAAAGCCAACAGAAATACCAGTATAGCTGCAAGGACAAGGGCAACTTCCTGTAGAAATAAGAGGGAAAAAAATAAAACAAAATCTGTTAGAAATAGTACCTGTTTTCAGATAAATTAGGAATAAGTATTATTCCCATTCCGCAATGCACATAAAAATAACATCAGGCATATATAAGGCATTGAGACTTCACGGATTCATAATGGTCTCTTCTTTGCGTTTATCATTTTAGAATAGGTTTTATAACCCAGTCATGTAACAAAGATCTTGGTGAATCTCGTACACTACCAGAAACAGGATACTTGGCTTCAAATATTTGGTCTGACCTAGAAAGAGGAGCTGTGTGTCCTTTTATTAATGCTATTCCTTCTTTTAAAAAAGAAAAGACAGAACTCACAAACAACAGTTTTGAACACAAATTTAAGTTTGGAATTTACAAAGTGCATTGTGATGTTTTCTAGCAATATGGTACTGCTTTTTGCCAACAAATTTGTAATTTCTTAATGAAGCAAACACAGTATGGTGGAAGTCAATGAAAATTGCTACCTCTACCTCCCTGCCTCCTGGCATGCATTATGATATGGGACTACAAAATCCTTCAGAACTGGACAAAATTTTTCTTCTATCTCCTCTTCAATAAGGCAAAAAGCACAACAATTTGCACTTGCATGTGCCATGCTTCCCATAAAATACTGCAACCTACAGCATCTTCCTTAATTAACATGAAAGAGCCTTCCAAAGTAGACATGATTTATAGCAGCTTTCAGAAGCAGAAAAATGGTACTACATGTCATTATGTGACTGCCTATCATCATATTCTGTCTTAAGGCTGGACTCTCTTGAATTCCTACTTTAGATCTCAGCCAAAATAAACCTTAGTATGTCCTGCTCTTTGTGACACTACTTTCAAAGTCACAGTATTTCACATTTTAGTTTTTTTCTTTTCGTGAATGGCAGAGCACACTTCCTATAGTAATCAATTTCATTCTGCCAGATAGTGACACAGCTATACACTTGAGAAAAATCCTTATGTTCCCAGTAATTGCCACTTGCACACCTAATGACACATATTGTTTCATTTCTTATCATCATGATGCATTTTTAAAATCATGCACTGAGGGGCTCAAAAGGAACAAGTTAGTTTGTACCCCCCAAAACCACCTTCCCCTCTACAAAAAGGAGCAAATCTCAGCTTCATGTTAATCTAGAAACCATCAGCATGAGAGCAATCCAGCTGTACACTTAAAAGGAGAGAAGAAAAGCAGTTCTGTGATTTCATCTGAATTGGTACAGAAGATACTAAACCAGCTCTGCTTGTGGGACTAAAAGGAAATGCCTACACTGCATTGAGACAATCACAAACATCCAAGAAGAGAATCTGCCCCTCTTTGCTGTAATATACATGAGGTCCTCTAAAAGAGATCAGTTGAATTTGTCCTTAAAATGTCTACTTCCCATAGCCTACAAAACAAGCGGAGATATGTCTGGTATGGAGAACTGCACTGTAGGATGAATTCCATGCAGTATCTCTGCATTGGGATGGCTTTTTGACCATGTCCACTGCCTAGAAGGAATTAAAACTGTGGTAGCATAGTTTGTAAAGTCTAGGCTGTAATCTGGCACTCTCCTATAGACTAGAATTTAATCTGCATTACATGAATCCATTACATAGTTTATCAGAACGTTGGATCAATAATCAACATATGCTATCTAAAAAATTTTGAGATACTACTGCCTAGTTGGTATATGCTCTATAGGAGTATTTTTTCTATAGAAACCTTTGATTTACATTTTGTAAGGATAATTACTTGAGATATACTTCAAATGCATTTTACTATTAAATGTAAATGTATTAAAATGTAAATGTATTAAAATCACTCCTGTAAATTTGCTGAAGCTGCATACAGATTTCAGCAATGTTTTCCTCTTAGAATTATAGCATCCTCTAAACCCCATCCTCCTGATTTCATATGATTTGATTAAAAGAAAAAAAGTACATCTAATTCACTAATATATTAAAGGAAAGTGATTTTTGCTTTGTTACAGTTGCAACACATCACCATCTCACAAAAGGGCATGGCAGCAGCAGACAGGTTTCATTTATTTCCTTGTATCCGCAGCTGTGTCCCCAGACCCATCTGGCCGCGCAGCTACTAATCTTAAGAGGATGTAATAAACAAGTGACATACAACTGCAAGCTCCATCTGCTCAGGAGAGTGGACAACAAAACCGTACAATGTAGTCACCATTCACACTTGACACAGAGAGCAAATTCATTCCAGCATTAAAAAGTTTTTCCCCCTTGTCTGGATGCCATGATGCTGCTTTGCACTAGAAGCACCCTTCCTCTCCCTTGTCCCCTGCAGTCTCCTTATGAAATGCTGTGGCAGTAGCAAAAAAATACTGGAGCAAGTTTACACTGAAGATTTGTGTTCTAATGTGGAACTGGGAAAATCTTATTTGTAGGCTGCCCAATAGCTGCTGTGATGGGAGTGTTCCTTAATTCATCTCTGTAAGTCTTAGAGCGAATAGCAGTGACATAATGTTGCTCTCCTCACATGGGCATTAGGAACTGGGTCTCTAGATCAGTATTTATTAACCCTGGGAAAGAAAAATCTTATTGAAATTCCGGGTTTGAGAATTATGAAAGAACTTTAATTTTAAGTTACTGAAGAAGGAAGAGCAACAAAAATAAGAAATAAACAGCCTAACAAAGGCCACTTGGCTCTCTGCTAAGGATATGCAGTCTCTTAAAAATTGCATCCAGTTTATGAACTTTTGTAAACATGAATTTTACCATGTAAATAGCAAATGAGATGCTACACCACAATGCTGCCTTTGCAACCACAGTATATATTGTAATTTTAATTTGTTTTATACTTATCAGGCTTTGCTATTTGTATTTTAAGCCATGCATAGAAATGAAATGCTAAAATACTCCATGCTCGGCATTTATAGCTCCCTTTCTCTTGCACTTTATGGATCAGCCCCATCATCCCTCTGCAAAATCCATTTACTCTGAGGATTTCACCATGAATAATTAAACGATAGAGAAAAAGTGCTATAGAAATAAACTTAAAATCATCACAGGGCTTTTTTTCCATCTTTTCTTTCTTTTATAAAATGGTACAGAATAGGAAATAGGAAATAACAACCCTACTTTCAAATCCCAATGTACCATCAAAGGAGCCTTTAAAAGGAAGAGAATTGTGTATTATATTCTGTTACTTTTAGAACAACGTCTGTAGAACCATACTGATTTCAGCTTGGTAAAGTTTTTTAGGAACTTTTCCATAAAGGAGACACATTCCACCAGAACATAACAGATTTAATTCTATTACTTGTTTGTTAGTTCTATGTCTCTCATGCCAAAATACCTAGGTAATGTCCTCAGATTCACTCTGATGGAGCAAGTTACAGAGTCAGAGTCTAAACAAGGTTAATCAGGAGTTGAAAAAAATAGAGATGATGAGAAAACATTGGCTATAGTGACACAAATCTGGACACTCTGTACAGCAGCATCACATCCTATACATACAGAGAAATAACATGCTTTCAGGAAATTTTGGATTTTAAACATACTTTTAATTGTCCTCCCAAGAGAACTGAACCTGAAAACAGTTTTTAAACTCAGTGAACAACTACCGCAAATTGTTCTTCACAATGCTAAACTATCCCTAGCTATTTCTGAAAAGAGATGAAAATAAAATTATGCTGACCAGGAACACCTGATGGAATAAAACAAATGTAGAAAGACCTGACAATCAACACTCTTTTCCCATATTTTTAATTTCAACAGAATCATATTCAAAATGAATGTTTACTTATGCATTTATTTTATCATAGAGAAGAAGGAGAGGTAGTTTGGTGACTGCACATAACTACATGTGACATACACTGGGATTTAAGGAAGGTGCTACACAGTGTGGGGTCTTCTCTCTTGATTACAAGAACCTCTCAAGGTCCAGCTGCAGTTACACAAGATCAATTCTAAGATAAGATGTCATCTCCTAGAAGCAGAAATGACCGAACATTCCTGATACCTCATGGGGAGTAATATATGGACTTCTGTAGTTTTCTGTCTTTTATAGATCTCTCAAAAATTACATTTTTATTTAGCGATTGGGAAGAATGCTTCAACTTGGCCTTGTGTGAAAAGATCCCTGGTGCCAGCTTTGGAGTTGGCAAATTCAGCCCTTCAGACTGCTCCCCTCTTTCAGTGCCCTGGGAGGAGTGATTATTTTATGTGGTCAGTGCTGTATTCTGAAACCCCTGAAGTACCAGAATGCTAGAAGTAATTGCACTTTGTGCTTCAGACTATTTTATGAAAGCTTAAAATAAGTTTCCTTCTTTCTCAGGAAATTTTCCTCCAGTTGTATACATTTCTGGGATTTGAGGTTTTGTTTTCAGCCATTCTTTTAAGTGTTAGAGATTGTTCATAAGTAGAGACCAAAGCCTGAGAAAGGTCTGGAGAAGGGTGGCTGCTCCAAGAAGGTACTTTCAGAAAATCCTCCTAAGCTCCTGCTTGGTGGATCATGCTCACATGCTAAAACCGCCATGATTACTGTATTAACACACATAGGTCAGACCAGGATCAGATGAGAGCAATCCATTTTGTTTTCTTCTTTGTACAGTTTCCCCCCACTCCCTTCCATTTCAAGGCCAGCAATCAACGTTTGACTGCTGGGATCACTGGGAATATCAGATGTTGTTCACTGGTGGCACATTACACTGCCCTGCTCTTTATGTGAGGCACACATGCTGGTTTGAAGATCCAGTATTTTGACCATTATAAAGTGTTTGGACATCCTAGAAGGTATCTGGTTGAAATTTTATGATCTGTAATATACAGAGGAGCAGATCAAATGATCCAATAGTCCCTTATGGCCTTAATTTCTACAAAGCTATGAAACAACATTCCCACCTTATCTTGGCAACTGTAGTTCTCTAACAGCAGATTATGAACATTGTGTAATCAGAGAATACTCTGTGCCAAAATACACCCTATAGGAATGTCTTGTTATCTGTTCCTACATAACTTGTTCCAGATGAGATAAACCACTAACAGTGTGCTAGCGAGCCACACAATAGATTAAGTAGATATGGGAAAGAATGACAGACAGTAAGCTCTCACGTTTTGAGGAAACGTTTTTCTCAATCAATGCACTATGTTGCTAATAACTCTCTATGGAGTAGTATTCTGTAGTCAATTATGTCTTTGCAAGCCGGTGTAAAATACTGCTGCTCAGATTTGTATCTATCTACCTTTCCACAAGAGAGAAAATATCATCATTTATCCCACAGACAACTGATTCATTCTTGCAGCCTGTCTGAAAAATCTCCCCCCGAGAACTCCCACTATTTTTGGCCTCTACACACAAACCACAGCTACCTGGGGCTCAGCTTTCACATTCCCCTAACTATGCTCTGCTTGGCCCTCTCCTGCTCTTCCTTACCCAGTGACAGCAGAGTTACCATGGTTGGTGCGAACCACTTGCTGCTCCACTTGGTATGAATTAGCAGGTGGATTTCCATCAGCACTAGCCCTTTGCAAAACAGAACCACAGAGAGAAGAAGAGACTCCTTTTTTGGTATCACTACAAAGAATTTGGTCTTACTGAAATGCCAGGCAGCCTGAAACATACTTCTTCCCCTCCTAGTTGTTTCTCAAGATAGTGGTCCTCCTTTTCCAAGAGCCATTATATATTTTGGTGCTGTCTGCATTAGTGTCACATACACAAATGGAGCTAGCACAACAGCTCTGCCACAGTATTTAATTTATAAACAGAGCAAATACTGCACACCAGATACAGGCACGACCACCTTGCTTGAACTAACTTTTGATGGTTATTAGTGCTTAGCTGCTTCTCTGACATTATCATCACAGATAAAATCTCTCATCAGGGAAATTAAAAACTACCTAAATGCCGCTGACTGAAAGAAACTTCGTTACTTCAAACCTTGCATTCAAATGACAGAGCAATCGAAGTTTGACAAGACAAGCTATAACTATGCCAGCAATGAAATGTGAGGGATCTCCAGGGTTTGGTTCTGAAAAGTTTCATGTCATATATAGGGCTTATTTTTAAGTGAATGTTGTCAGCCCTGGTAGTGAAGTACACAACAGCTGAATTTCATTATCTTCATAGAAATTAAGGACTAAATTCCATTCACTACTGTCCAGTTCTCTATTTTTTTTCTTCCCCTAACATTATACTAAGTCTTAGTTTACAGCTAGGAATATAAGCCTTTCTGGGCTCTAGTGCAAAACGTTTCTAGAGGTATCAAAAAGCAATAAAAATCCTATTGTTCTAAGTTGGTTTTTCACAGAACTATGAAAATATTCCTCTTTCCCAGAGAGCTTGGACTTCTACATGTATGGTAAGGGTAGCTTGCCTTGAAAATATTTCTATTAACTGAAATCACAGAATGTTAGGGCTTGGAAGGGATCTTGAAAGATCATCCAGTCCAATCCCCCCACCAGAGCAGGATCACCTAGACCTAGTCACACAGGAACAGAGAAGGAGACTCCACAACCCCCCTGAACAGCCCCTTCCAGTGTTCTGTCACCCTCACCATAAAGATGTTTCTTCTGATATTTTTGTGGAACCTCCTATGTTCCAGCTGACACCTGCTTCCCCTTGTCCTATCATTGGATGTTGCTGACCAGAACCTGGTTCCATCCTCCTGACACCCACCTTTACATATTTACAAGCGTTAATGAGGTCACCCCTCAGTCTCCTTCTTTCCAAGCTAAAGAGACCCAGCTCCCTCAGCCTTTCCTCATAAAGGAGCTGTTATACTTCCTTCATCATCTTTGTTGCTCTACGCTGGACACCCTCCAGCAGCTCTGTGTCCTTCTTGAACTGAGGGGCCCAGAACTGGACACAATAGTCCAGATGTGGTCTCACCAGGGCAGAGTAGAGAGGGAGGAGAACCTCTCTCGATCTACTAACCACCTCCCTTCTAATCCATACCAGGATGCCACTGGCTTTCTTAGCCACAAGGGTACATTGCTGGCTCATGGTCATCCTTCTAGCAGCCAAGACTCCCAGGACCCTTACTCCTATGCTGCTCTCCAACAGGTCAGTCCCCAAACTATACTGGTCCCTGGAGTTGTTCTTGCCCAGATGCCAGACTCTACACTACCCTTGTTGAATTTCATTAAATTTCTCCCTGTGTAGGTCCCACTGAAGGGCAGCCCAACCCTCTGGGGTGCCACCCCCTCTTCCCAGCTTTGTGTCATCAGCAAACTTGCTGTCAGTGCCCTCTAATCCTTCATCTAGGTCACTGATGAATATACTGAATAGTACTGGTCCCAGTACCAACCCCTGGGGGACTCTACTAGATACAGGCCTCCAACTAGACTGTCCCGCTTACCACTACTCTCTGGCTTCTATCCTGCAGCCAGTTCGTAATCCACCTCACTGCCTGGTTGTCCAGACAACACTTCCTCAGTTTGGCTGTGAGGAGGCTGTGGCAGACTCTCAAATACTTTCCTGAAGTCAAGACAGACCACACCCACTGCTCTGCCATCATCTATCCACCTGGTTATGTCCTCATAAAAGGCTATCAAGTTGGTCAACATGACTTCCCTTTGGTAAAGCTGTGTTGACTGCCCCTAATGACCCTCTTGTCCTTGACACAGTGCGAAGAACAAGTTGTTCCACCAACTTTCTGGAGGTGGAGGTGAGGCTGACTGACCCAGGTACTCCTTCTTGCCCTTTTAGAAGACTGGAGTGACAATGCAGCTTTTTATAAGAAAATATTAATGTATTTTGCAATGCTGCATACTACATCATGCACTGAAACATGGCTGCAAACAAAATATATATTAGAAATACACATATGTATGTGTCTGCTAAAAGATTCACAACTTTGGTATTTCTATTTGAAGTGCTGCCTACTTATTGCATTGCACTGTAGTTACACCACTTTTTTTTCCTCCCAACAGACTGAAGTTGACAATCATTCATTATATAAAAAGAAAATCCCAGCTTTTGGTAGGTGAAACATGTCGCTTCTCACCATCAAGAAACTTTGCTACTATGAAGTAATGATACCTTCCCAAAGGAAGAGCACAGGTACATTCAAAAGCTGTAAATATTAGGAATGGGATCATCATCAATCAACAGTGGAAGGAATACACACTCAAACCTCAAAACAACTTCACAATTCACAGAATCTCTTTGGTTGGAAGAGACTCCAAGATTGTAATGCTCACCCATTAACCTAGTATAGCCTAACACTGAATGTACATAACCTGACGGGACCTCAGCTCTGCTGATTCTTCAAACAATCACAGAGATAAGAAGCGGTTTTAACATCCTGCTGTCACACTGACTAGGAGACTCAAAGAAATTCTGATTTCAAAAGGTATTGAGAATACAACAGATTCATATCTGGGATAGGTGTCAAGGGTGAATGCAAGCAGACTGCATTGGGACAGCTGGAAGAACTTAACAATGGACTAAGGAAAACAAGTCCTGCCTGAGAAAGAGAGAAAGGTTATAGGGTTCTACAGCAAAGTAATTTCTTCTGGGGTTGGGAAGGTGATTTCCCTGAAGACACTCCAGTTGCATCCAGTGCCCATGGTGAAGCTCTGCTGAACTGGAGGGACAGAGCAGGGTGAAAATTTGTTCACTGCTAGACAGGAAGAGGTGCTAGTTTACCCTGAGACATTACATATGCTTCAATTCTCTGCTGAGTGCTGCAGGGTCTGTCAGCAAAAGCACAGTTTTATTCTGCAGGGATTGCCCGGGTACTGCTAGAAGTATTGTAACATTTAGTAAGCCCGAGGTTGTTGGCATTAAGCAGGCTCCATGAGAAGGATTCATACAAAGGCCCTGCTTTCCTTCCCCTACATGCACATCCCCAAGGTGAAAAGTGCCCAACTTACCTCCCTTTTGCTTCAGCTCTGTCAGCTTTTCTCAGCAATTCAGAAGCAAAGAAAATGACTGTGATCTGTTTGCAGACGATCCACAGTTATAATTTAAGGTCCAGGCATGTAAAAGATATTACAGCCAGAAGACAGTGTTTAAAGGATTTCTTTCTTTCTCTTTTCTTTTAAAGGCAGAGGCAGAATTGCAAACCTGAGACATCAAACGCTGCAACTAGCACAACCCCAGAAACACAACCTCCCATGACCTGGAGAGGATGTGTGTGCCTTGATATCAAAACTGATTCTTACCTAGAAACTAGCTGCTCTTCAGGATATTTCTACAAAATAAACTTCTCTTGATTTCTTTAATCATTAATATTTGATCCTTCAATATACATATGATTACACATATGTTTTCCTATTCTCCTTCATTTTAAAGAAGGAATTACATAAAAAATTAAGGAAATAAAGCAGTTTTGAAAGATGAGTGTTTGCATTTCTTTTGACTTGTCAAAGACATGTAAGAACCCATGCATATTTATAAGAACTGGGCTGTACACTAAAGGTCTTCAAGTAGAATATCACTTTTAAAATGTCATGTCACTGAAAATAAAATGTAAAGGTAAAGGAAAATTTAATAAGAAAGGAAGGAAAAATCTCATTGAACTCAAAAGGTTAATAATCTATCCTTTAAACAAAAAAGGCAATCTACTTTTTCTCATTAAAATCTGACACACAGCACTAACTGAGGAGATTATGTTGTGAAAACATACTGTATTGCACAGTAATGCTTGATCGAGATCAGCAATCAGGAGCAAAAAGAAAGCACTGTTTCGTGATTATAATAGCAAATTCTGGAAGACAACCAAATACATCATCTGGCAGCTCAACAGCTGTTACAGCTTGGTAGTAATACCTTGGCATTTGCCATAAGCTATAACTTGAAAAAATTGATTCCTCATCTGCCAGAAACAAGAAAATGTTCTCCTTTTAACATTTCCAAAGTCCATTTCACTACAATACTCAGTTATTTGATTGAGTTTTTAATTTTGCTTGTTTTTTACCCTTGTTACTCAGCTAATTGTATATCAATTAGATTCAAAGACAAGTTTGAAGGGAAAAATACGGGATAAAACTTAAACAATGATGACACACTGGGTAGGAGGTAGCACAAAATATTTCTAATGGTCCTCCTTACTCACATTCACAGTCACGATCAAATTAATATTCATCTTACTTGCCTGAAAAGGGACATTTCCAAAATGCCCCAAAGTTCGGGACCTTTCCATGTGTTTTGCTGCTAAGTAAGCCTTCTTTTTCCAAGACAGAGGCAGTATACAAGGATGTAGATTTAGATACTAATGATGAGAACTTCTAACACTTAATAAACCTAGTCTTTAAACTGCTTATGGATATAGGATGGCAAAAGGAAGAAGGAGGATGGTTACTGCAATTTCTGTAACTATTTTAAGTGTTTTGTTTGTGTGTGGAAAGTCTCCCTGAAATGACTACAGTACCTTAGCATAAGCATGCATCGTAACAAGGATAAGGGCTGCTTAAAATCCTTTAGCATTTTAAATATTCCAGTTATTTTAGAGTTAAGTAAAAGTGATCCATCATAAATATTTTAAAATCTTGCATTCCACTTGGATTTTGATGTGTCATGAACAATATCTTTCAGAAATTAATATCTGCATGATACATCTATGGGGAGAAGAAGCAATATATACACAGAGGTTGTATAAGCTATCAAACAGATCTCTACCTTCATGCCTAGTGCAGTTTTCTTGGCCTCTGCTTTTAATCTTGTAGCTCTTAACATAGGCCTGGTTTTCTTATAGTCTTGTTTTCCTAGAGTAGAAAAGCACATTTAATGAAAATGATGCAAAAAGAATATAAAACGTGTCAGCAATAAATTCAGTTGAAAAGTCAAATCTAACACTTTAAAAAATTCCACAGTCAAGAGCTTTAAACTGGAGCTTCTCTCAAAGACCAGGGCTTGATCTATAGAACAACAATCCTTAATGCAGACAATGGCAGCAACAAGCAAGAGCAGAGCAATCAGCATAGACCCTATTACTCCAGAGTAAAACACATGTACAGATAGGCATCCACTAGTACAATGTTTATTAAATTGGTCTGTAAGCATAAGACAGCAAATAAGTAGATTAAAGGTGAATGACCTTTCCCCCTCACATTTCAATCAAACCAAATTTTTCATTGTAATTTCTTTTCAAAAGTCATCTCAACACATACAGAAACATGTACTGCAGGACATTACTGTGAGCGGAAATAGTTCATCATTCCAAACTGCAACATTACTCACAAGGATCAGAACTCAGAGGCATCCAGCTTAGCCCAAGTAAATGCTAATGAAATCATCTGTTCATAGAAACTTGTTACACAGAATCTTCCAGAATGTCTTAGATGAATTTGTTAAACGTTATGCAGACTATCTCCTGCAGCCACAAATAGTGCAGCCAAGTGCTTGATTACCATGAGTCCATATGAAATGAGTTCAGAGGAGGACATGCAAGAACTTAGAAATAACAGAAATTGTTTACCTGAATAAAAAAACATAAACCACTCAATACCTCTCAGGGATATTTTTGCTGTCTGAAGGGTCTGCTCCTGCTCCACTATGTACTGTTAACTACGGCTTCTTTAAGTCAACTGTAGCCCCAATACAGTCACAAAAATAAGAAAAGTTGAATCGGTGAAGAAACTGCTCATAAGGGTAAAACCTCAGCCCAATCGCTTTGGCTTTTCAAAGAAGTCCTTGGCATTTCTCCCTCCTAATGCACACATGCCCTTTTGCCCATTTTGTATACTCCCAAAGCTGAGCCTCAATGCTGAAAGCAGAAATGCATGGTCATTTTTAAAGCTGATTTTACCCAACTATACATTAGCTTTCAGTACTGTTACATTCAAAGAGTTTAACCTTTCCCCTTTGTTTTGTATAGGCAACACTCACATTTGCTCAATCAGATGTGATCTTACATTCATCATCAGTCTTATCATTTTATGCTTACCCTCAAAACTGGGATATTATAGTGCAAGGTCTTTGCCAGTGATACCCTAGATGCATGGAAAAACACCTCTGCTTTGTCTGCTCTATCACTCTGCTCATATCCAACACAGGTCTTTTCTCTGTAGCGTATTGTAGCAAATTTACTTTTATAGCACAGTAGCTCCTCAACCCTAGGGATTATATATTGTGACAACCTTCACAGTACTCTTTGATCAGATATTATTCAAAAAAGACCTGAAATAACTTTGAGAATACTCAATGAAAAAATGGAAGATAGCTGAAATAATATCTATTGGAAGAATAGGAAAGAAAAAAGAGCTTGGAATCTTCCTAGAAGACAGAGTGAAGAAAACGTGACAGTGGTCCGATGGTCCAAACATATTCACCAAGCCAATGTTTCTCATTTGCAGTACAGGACCACTGGAGCAATATTCTTCAGCAGTCAATGATATCTGACAGAAAGATGTATCAGAAATACAATTTCAACACAGCAATTTTCTGGAACAGTTAGAGAAAGAATTGGACAAACCACCAAAACAACTAAGTCATGAGAAAAAGCCAGTGAGAAAAGAGAATGTGTTTCTTCTCACCAAAGAACTGCAGTCATACTTTTGCTACGAAATAGTTAAAGAGCTGTCAGAAATTTCGTTAGAAATGATTTAAGTTTGTAACTCATAAAAATTCACTCCAGGCTGAAATTTGCCACAGATATATCCCAGTCTTTAATATTTTTATTTATTTGTTGGGAGCCAACTTTCACTAAAGTGATGCAGCTGTTCTTACTTACTTGTGAACAAACGATAGACATTTATCCGACATAGTTTAAGCTTGAAAAAGACCTTTGTTTAGAGGCACTACACTGACAAGGACTAGGTTAGATTTCAGTTTTTATAATTTAGGATTGCTGCTTTTTGGTCTAGAGTAAGTAAAGCAAGGCAGTCAAAGGCTTTCTTTCCAGTGATGCAACAGCACTAGTTAATGGAAACTAGAAAGCTTTGTAAGGCATATTAGGAATGGGAAACAAGTCAGCTGCTGAAACCCACCTACTCTTCCTCCCACTGCCCATTCTCTCTCTTTCTCTCCAAGACTCACCAGGGAAGGTGACACAAACAGAACAAGTCTGTGAACTACATCTGTGTGTAGGACTAAGTATTCCTGGAAAACGAAAAGCTTATCGGTGTTCTTTCCATTGCTTTCAGGCACTCTGCTACTATTTATTCCTGTATCTTGACTGTGGCTGAGACTGGATTCTACTTACCTAGAGAATGCGTCCCCATTTATATTAACACTGATATGAACAACTAACCGTTATATATTACAAATCGGGTATTTTAATGACACTGGAGCTGGTAGTTCTCCAGATCTGTGCACCTGCCATTAATTTACCCCTCTCCTTTCTAAATATGATAGACAAAAGTTAAAAAAAATGGAAACAGGCTAAGTCCACCAAGTGCAAAAGTTTAAAAAGGGCATCTGTGCAGTTCTTTCTAATGAAAACCACATTCAGCAATTGTACTGGAAGAGTTAAAACATCTGAACTTTCTAAGGCCTTGGGAAAGTTAACTGCACCACAGGGCTCTAAAGTACTATGAAATGCAAAGCCCTTGCCATGTGAATACTGATCATTACCACCTGGAAAACAAGCAGAAATAAATAATACAGGCTCCCTATGTTCTTTTGGGCTTGCAAATCCATCCAGTTGGAATATGTATATTCACACTCCTAATGTCCTCTAGTTTTATCTCACTTACCCTGAAAGCTTTCTTGTACATTTATCTTTCAGAGTCATCAGGTTAAGCTGTTTCTTCATCCCAGGAAGAGACCATCAAAGCCAGTTAAGACAGACTCATCAGACAGAGCTCCATTTTTCTGCTTTACCCAGTATCTATTCAAGACACTGAGTTGTCCTGAGGGAACGTACAAAGGCAAGGAGAAGCAGCCAAAAAAGATAAAATTGGAAAATTTTCAGACCAAATGTTACTTTTTGTATTACTAAAGCAAAATTCCTTCCTCTTCTACTTTTTATTATTGTCACAAGTGTGTTATCTCATCTCTCAAACTACATTGACGATTTTCCTTAACTTTAATTTTATAACTACATCTGTTGTTTGGGTTTTTTTTACAATTTTTTTACATCTTTCTTTATAACTTTTCCCAAGCCCATCATTTTTAGGGACAAAGAAACAGTCCATGACAAGGCAAGTTTTCTTAATGACTACAGTATTGTGTCTCTGGTTTTCCTGCCTCCTCCCAGTCCCTCCCAAAACCAGGTGCAAAGACCATCCCCCTTTCTTTTCCAGTACTTCAAGTGGCCTTTGCCCATCAGCTATCCAAAGCTCACCTTTCATCCCACCCCATTCTTCCCTCCTTCTTGCATGGTCTTTCCACTTCTTTGGTGGTAAAGTGACCTCAGTAGTGGCTGAATTCAGTTGTATCCAGTTTACAGATCCTGTTTTGAAAACTTTCCACAGGTATAAGTGAAGACTATTTTATTAGCTGTAGGATTACAGAAGGATGAAGAATACAGTGAAATACAGAAAATGTTTGAGAAAATATTTTTGGTGAAAAAAGCCCAAATGTCTCTCTCAGAGGAAATTAGAGAGATTCATACAATACGCAACATGACTTTATTTCTCTTCATGTAACTAGATTTGTTTGTGATGATCTTTACTCACAAGGGAAACTGATACACCAAAATTTTCTAGTCAGTAATGTCAGTAATGTCAGATTACTTGATCTTCTACACTTGATATTCTCTTTAACTAAACCTCCAGCACTTTCAAAATTAACGCAAAACTTAATAATACCTATGAACTAGACAAGTCCATTTAGTTGTGGGTGATCGCTTTTCTGCTCTACAGAAACACTGTTACATTAGCAGGTAGTACACATAATGCTGCACTTCTGCATACATACCGAGCTCTGTCACACGTGTAACTGGGACTGTGACATGCTAAGCACAGTATTTAAGAAAACTGACTACATTTACAATTTAAAGATGCAGCTGCTTAAGATACAGCCTGAACAAATCTATAGAATAACTTCATAAGAAAAAAATAAAATAGATCCCTAACCCATCTAGATATTTACTCTTCCGTTCTAACAATAGCTCATTATTGGAATTGAATAACAGACTAAAGACTGTCTCTCTGCTTTTCAATTCATCAGGCTTAAGCAGAAACAAGACTGCATCTTTGGCCTTTGTTGATGCTGCTGTCCAAGCTTATTATCATATGAATATCTAGTTATTGTTTCATAAATGTTCACATTTTTTGAGCTCCCTGCTTTCTTTTCTCTCAGTAGACTTTACAATATCCACCTTCATTATCATCATGTGGCAGCGTTGCTCTTTGCCTGCATTTGCTACTTTAAAAATTAATGCACTGCTATTTTCTGAATACTGTACTGCATAAGCTGCTTATGAGTACATTATGCTATCAAGAAAGCACATGCAGAAAAGCTTCCTAAACTGTTATTCTTTCAGTGAAAATACAGATGGTTCTGCTTCAAAGGCACTTCTTTTCACCTGCAAATGGACTTGCTCCTACACTTATTCCTCAATTCATTGTCTTTTATTTGTGTCTGTAAATCTTTAATTGCCTTTAATTAGAAAAAATAAATTCAATGCTTTAATCTTGAAAATACATTCAATCATAATTCTGTCTGGGATGAATACCAATTCTCTATTCACTGACTGATCTTTATAACAAAGTTATATAAATTTATTGTCCGTTTATACAGACCATCCCAATTAAATCACAATGGAAGCACAAATAGATAAGAGTCAAAATATCTGAAATGAGAAATGTGCAATCTAAATTTAATTACTCAGACAAATGATTCGAGGTTGAGTTATTTACAGCATGCAAAAAAACCTGTCAGATAGTAAAATTTGCTAATCAACGGTACAGATTTAAAATTCATTTCAACACCTTCACTATAATTCATAACAACCATCAAACTGCTGTCCTGAATCTTTCTGCAATGTTATTATAGTCATAATCAAAACATTAGTAAGACATTTTCTATACAGTATCAATCCATTTCATAAGTTAAAGCATTGTTTACAGTGTAATAAAACTACAACTACTGGGTAAATTTAGTTACTAGTAGTAGTTTAACTGAAGTGCATTAATGTAAACATGCTGAAACCCATACTAAAATGTATACAAAGCTAATTAGAAACTACAGTCAGTCTGTGGCAAGCTTTGCTGTCAAACTGGAAGTGAGAAATCACACACTAGTTAAGCAGAAATCAATATTCTTATTGTGACTATTGATCTGAGTTAGAGAAGATTCCAGGAACCGTCAGAAAAACTTGCAGAACACAGAAAAAAAAATGGTTCTCTGGTCATTTCAGAATTTCCATAGTCTGACTTTGAGCATCCTTTCCTTTTACCCACTGTAATAGGGGAATGGAAAAGTTTGATCTTGGTTCCAGGCACATAGATGAAGGAAGGCTCAGTCTCATCTCTACTCCACTCTACTGTACTCCTGTACTCTACTCTACTCTACTCTACTCTACTCTACTCTACTCTACTCTACTCTACTCTACTCTATACTCTAATCATACTATACTATTACTATACTATACTATACTGTACTATACTAACACACTATGCAACCTTCTTCCATGCAAGATATAGAAGGTCACACCCATTGCAGCTGACTTCAGTTTTGGATGAGCTTTACATATCTCTGAGTGACAGCAGTAAAAGACAGCCTAGTAGCACCTATGCTACTGTAATCAACAACAGACAGAACCTAGAAATGCTCAGCACCCAAGTTAGTTTCTTTTACCTCTGAAGTTAAGCAAAATGAATCTGAGTCATGGAAAGCAGATCTAAAGTGGAGAAGGCAAATCTGTTTCCTATGTGATTTTATCTGGACTCTCAGGACATTTGCAGACATGGACAAATTACCTTTGAAGTAGTTACCTTATGTATTACCAGTACTATAGAGAGAGCATTGCAGAGCTACACAGGGCCTGTAAAATGTATCTAAAATCACAGCTTGAATACTATGCTTGTTCAGCTGTGCCATGCTGGTTCCCAAGTTAGCTACATCCATCCTACAGAGCCACAGTTGATGATCTAAAATTTTCTAGACTTGAAAGTTATCTCGAGTTGCTCAGGGCACTAGTCTAGTTGTGCTTGTCTAGCTGAGTTTTAAGTATATTCAAAAGTGGAGATTCCACAACTTTTTCCAACATTTGACCATCCTGGTAGTAACATCTTTCACTTAATTGGTATTTCCATGTTCTAACTTACTTCCTGTCCTACCCTTGTGCAGTTGCAGCTTCTTATTAAGTATTTGTAGACTTCAGTAACATCTCAGTTGAGCTTTCTCTTCTAAAAGCTGAGCAAACCAGCTCTCTCAGCCTCGCCTTGTCCTGTGCTCCAGATTATCCTCTCGGCCCTTCACTAGACTCACTGTAGTATGTCCAAGTTCTGGTTCTCTTGAGATGACATTTGTCTTTTTCCAGCCACCAAGAAACACTTCTCTGGAACCAGCACTTACAACAAATCCATACTTACAACAAATCTATAACAGTATATGATTAAGTATCTTAACCAGTCACTGTTTATTCATTGAGTAAGAGGATTTCAAACCAGCGAAACTCTGTGAAAGTACTCTCAGGTGACACACCTTAAAATCACATGCCTCATTGTAACATGAACTCTGAACTAGAAATGACTATTTATTTAGGATGTTAGAAGAACCTCAGGAAAACAAAATTCCACAGGAATTTGAGGCTTCACATCAGTTAAAATCAGCAGCACATCACACATAAGTAACTGTCACACTCTATGCTCAAGAATCAGTGACAGAACTGTAGCTTGCATGTGTGGAAACAAAACCAAGCTCTCAAGCATTTCTTACTGGGTTTTGTGCTCCTAGAGTCACACGGTACTCAATGACTACTCTTTTCCTGAGAAGGGGAAGTGACATTTTCTTATTTTCAGTTGATGTGAATCCAAATGCAGTTTCCAGTTAAAAAAAACATTTTGGTATGTCTTATACCTACTGAAGAGTATGTCTGTATTCAGGAGAGACTTGAAACTCCCCCACAGCCTCTTTTTATTTTATACAGGTTTAACAGCAGCTCAAATCACTGACCATTTTTCAATCTTGAGAGACGGAACAGCTTGACACTAATAATACATTTGCAAAGGACACATCATAATTTAACACAACATTAAGTGCTCAGGGACAACTTTTTACCATACACAAAATGTGCTCTTAGCTCAGGGTTGACATTTAATGCTGCAAAGATAATCCAACCAGTCATTCATAAGAGGTAAATTAATTTTCAAGAAACTATATTTCAGCTTTAAGCCAACAAGAAGGATGCATTAAAATGAGTAAGTTCCTTTTATTATGAATTCAAGATTTAAAAAAATAAAGAAGAAAACATTATTAAACATACTAAAATATACCTATTTAATTATTGCTATCTTTCCCTGATTTCAAAACAGATGTATGGTAATATTTATTAAATATAATATTCAAACTTGAAAAATGTCCTTTGTAATTTGCTATGAGTTGCCATTAAAAGTAGCATTTCATTACTGAAAGTCTTGATCTTTAAAATGCGTATGAGAGAAACGCTGATTGCAGCAAGTAACTAAGAACATATTCAAATTAATGCCTTTGCTGCTACTTCTTCTAAGGAATATTTTAAACATCTAAATAAGCAATTAAGAGAACAAATTCATAAGGCTGTTTATCAATAACGCAGAAATAAATTTAAAAAACATCAATAATTAAAGTTAGCTAATTAGCCAGGTAAGTTCCTTGTTTTCAGTACCTGTAGCATATGCCCAGTTAACTGCAAGAACGTAACAAAAAGACCTGAAGAGCAGCATTCAAAATACTGATGCTTACTACATATTTTTTGATGTGCTTTCATGATGTTCTTTCATGTCTTTCAATGCTAAATCATATTTTACAGACCTCAAGACATAAGTCTTTGCTTATGTCCAACAAGTGCACTCCTACAGCCATTAAAAAGTAACAGCTCCATGTAAAAGGAGTATGGGCAGTACATGTGATGACAGCTCTTCAAGTAACCTTTCCAACAATCTCCATAACATCTCTTACTCCAACAGACAATGATAAAAACATCAAATACCTTTCTTAGAAAGAAATTATTGGGTTGGTGTTTTGCTTCTACACTTTCATGAGATATACAACAATCAATGTGCACAGGTAGTTTTGAGCAGATTTTTATTCCTTTGCTATTAAACAACTGCTAGCACATCTATACAAACATGCATGTTACAGTATGAGTTCTGGAAATGAGAAAAGCAAAGCAAAAAACCAAACTCCTTAGGACTGAGGTACACACCATTAATGCAATTAAATGTTGTATTGCTATCAAACATTCAATTAGATAATATTTGGACAACAAAAACTTCTTTGATGATGAAGGATGTGAAAAAAGGCAGCATATATCATAGTAAGGAGACACAGCACAGTCTTTCTGACTTTTTGAGACAGTCAGTGTCCAGTTTATGTGGATTTTATCAACTATGTTGGCTGCAAGTAGTAAAAAATGTGACATACTCAAACATAAGTGGAAACAGGCACTGGCTGGAGCTTTCTAGGTAGCATGTGCTGACATCATTCTACAGCTGCACAAGTCATGAATGTGCTCTTCTGGTCTTTGACATCTCTGTCCCTAGAGGCTTCAGAGTGTTTTTAATATGACTGTTTGAAGGTGTACTCACACCAAACTTAATAGGGCAAAAAGACAAACAAGAGAAATTGCTGTCACACATATCAACCTGGAGGACATATTCAGCAACTGTGTACCATACAGGGAACTAGAGAGTCACAGAAAAACAGGTTTTTAAAAATGGATATAGCACAGCCTCAATAATTTTCCCGCAATGCCATGCTAGATTTACCTGAAAAGTCTCCCCATGTCCAATAACTGGTTCAAGTCACTACTCTAATGTTACTTTTCCTTATATCCACCATAGACTTGAGACCAGTTCACTTATTCCCTTCTTCTTTGCTTAAGGATTTTATACATTTAATGACTGCCATGGTATCTCTGAAGACTATTGCTCTCTGAAGTGAATCAGTGCTTAGTCCCAGTCCTTCAGTCTTTGGATTCTGAGAATCTCTCACTCTCCTCTGGACATTTTATATGATCTTTGTAAAAAACTGAACACAGCATTTCATCCAAGTCTATACTGGTACCTTTCATTTATATATATTGTCCTTATATTTAATCACGGTTTGCCTCTGACTCAGCTCATAGTTATAAACCTTTTATCTGAAATTATTGCCTAAGCATTCCTTACCCTTGTTTGTTTTTTAGGTTGATTATTTATATTAAGGTTAGGAAACTTGCCCTTTTCCTTGTTGGATTATAACAATGTTAGGTTTGATGGGGCTCTGAGCAATCTGTTCTAGTTAGAGATGTCCCTGCTTTTTGTAGGGGGTTTGGGCTAGAAGACTTCTGGAGGTCCCTTCCAACCCAATTCATTCTATCATTCTATTATTATATTTTGCTTTCCCAAGCCATTTGATTTCTCAAATTTAGTTTGAATTTCAGTAAACTCATCCCTTTACTGCCTCTCATAATGGTTTAATTTGCAAACTAAATTCATAATCCCACTTACAGTTAAACTGTTTGGTCCAGGACAGACCACTACGGATACCTCATAACATCCTTACAAACAAACAATAAACCATTAATAACTACTGAAAAGGGCTTTCATAGCAGTTTGTTAACCATCTTGCAGCAGCTTCATATTTATGCTTCTCCAGTTTGTTTACCAGAAGACACTGTCAAAAAGCCTTGACAAGGTCAAGGCCTATGACACTTTTTTCTTTTCTCCATCAATAAGGCTTGCTACTCTGTCAGGGCAGAAAATGGAATTGATTTAACAAAGCATGATGTCTGTTGCTCACCTCTTTGTTGTACTGTAGGTGCTTACATGGCTCTGTCTGTCTCTGTACTGAAGAGCTTACTGTGAAGTATGAGGAAGCTGCATTCAATAATTTATGAATATTATACATCCCATCTGTTTGCTTGTTTTTGTGATGTTTGCTTTATAATTACTAGAGGTAAACTCCAATAAAAGCTAGCCTGTGCTTAGGCAAGAAGGTAGGAAAATTCTACTAATAGTTCTCCACTGAGAGTACTTAAAGATAATAAAGAAAAATGTAGCTGATGACCAGGTCATTCAATTCAGTTGCCCATAATAAAGCATATGATGTAACAGATGTTCCACAAAAAATCTTCTCTGTTCTTATCCCCAGAAATGTCTCCCGTGCCTTACATAAATTTCTTTTGACCTTAAACAGAACAGGAGCCACAGAGGTCATAGGTAAAGTAGGGAATTTTTTGTAATTCCCTACTGAGGTAAAAAGCTTCCTATGTCTGAACCAAAGCCTGGACTGGAGCTAGAATCTGTAGTTAACATGCTAAATTGATGGATTTAGTCTAAACATGGGATTCATGGTGTTTACGTAGGAGTGGAGAAGCTGCAAGAGCGGAGCAGGACACCCCATGAATGATCACTGTCATGTTTAAAAAGGGAAGGAGCAAGAGAATGAAAAAAATATCTGGGTGAAGAGACTTGCATGAGATCAGGCACCAGCAGAAGAGCACAACCATGATCTTGAATGCCTTAACTCCTGATCCAGTGTCTTATCCAGTGGATAATGCTTTTCTCAGAATCGAAAATAAATTGTATGCTGTCTGCCAAGATGCTGTAATTCCTTACTAGTAAGTCATATCATTCCAGACCAGCTGTACATTACAAGACCATCTCAAAATACAAGTTGTAATTTATTAATTCTGTCTAAGCAAAAGGTTTTCAGTGATGCTGTCAGCATTTGCATTCCTCACTATAATGAAACATATTGCAAGGGATGCTTTGTCAAACCTGTGTATCACTGTCACTCCAGGAGTCAAGCTACTAACAGTCTTAGCAGAGGTAGATGTTACAGGGAACTGTGAAAGTGATTATGTAAGATGGAAAAGCAGGTTTTTGGAGTCTTACACCAGCAACACAGAAATCAGAGGCTTTTAATGGAATTAGCGGAGAAAGGAACATCTCTTGTACACATCACCATTATCCCTTGGGATCCTAAAATTACTTGTGAGGAATAATCTTTCCAATTCACTCATAATTCTAGCACTCTAAAGAACTACATATCTTCAGTTCACCCATAATTTAAACTTCTTTCCTTCAACAGAAACACCACCTGACAGGTCTTAACTAAAAGTGAATGACAGCAATACCAGCTTATTTAAAAGTGTAAAGGAAATGCATATTTATGAGGATCCAGAGTAACAGTCAGTGGACCTTAGAACTAAAGATGTAATAATGTCTTGTAGGCACATTAGGAGACATAGTTTTACCTTCAAAAGTCAAACCGGGCTACAGCAAGTGATGAGATCTGTGTTTGTTAAGTTAAAAAAATAGAGGACTCTGGCTGACTTTAAAATTTATTTTTTCATACAAAAAACTCCATCCTTTTCCCTCTATGAAGGCTCTGTGTGTGCATGTAATGTACATAAAATAATGGCATTTTATTCCTAACTTCAGGACTTTCTGCCTTACAGGTGAATGCCTGATGTCATTCACAAATACTGCAATCTTATATAATGAAGTTAAGCTTTACTTCACACCTTCTCTTTAAGCACAGAGATTTGTCCAGTTACTTACAGGCTGTATTTTTTCAATCATTTTGCCATCAGAATGATGGCATTGAGTTTATGAGAGACCTTTTGATTTTGTCATTCAGTGCTCTGCCGATGTTTTAATAAGTGAAGTCAGCTGGTCTAGGTCGCATTTTGAAGACAACTATATTATAAAGATTTAAATAGTGAAAGACAGTATTAGGCCCACTTACTCAAAGAAACAAGGATTGCTCTCAGAATATATTTTTCCTGGGATTTTATTCCACAGGATAATATTTAAGTACACTGCCTCTTGTAGAAAACATGCAGAAGCTGGAGTGACTGCTGAGGAAAAGCATCTGCCATCTGGATATA
Organism: Upupa epops; assembly: GCA_013397515.1. NCBI lineage: Eukaryota > Metazoa > Chordata > Aves > Bucerotiformes > Upupidae > Upupa > Upupa epops. Next base: position 96,657 of record VZRI01006251.1, read on the forward strand.
AAACATGGAGCTGTTTTCTAGTCCTGAATCTTCCATAAAATTATTGTATGAGTTTTGGAAATCTCTTTTTCATTCAAGACTTCGAAGCTCTGAGATGCTGATCTAATAGAAGTGAAAAACATAAGTCCTATCCAGTAGAGATGATTCTCTGATGGCCTGTATTTTAAAGATGGAAATGTTATATTTACAAATATAATCAGAAAAGTACCTGGAAAAGTAAAGGAATCTGTTACTAACCCTTAACATCAATTTCTTATCATTAAAGATGCATCTTAAACATTTATAAACCCACATACAAAGCAATTTCAGTTTCTGAAGTTAAAACATAGAAAATTTAATAGAAAACTAACATTTTGGGTATGACCCTGGACAAGACATCTGATTCCTCAAGTGTGCAAGCAGTCTTAGATAAGTCTTCCTTCTTTTGAAGGAACAGAAGTGCAGGGATTTGATGAGTTTGACAAGTGCAGAGATTTACCTCATTCTTCTCCAAGGCCAGTATCTCACACCACAGCCAAACAGCAGCCTTAGTTAATATTCCCTATGATACATTAGGAACCAGTAGCCCACATAAACACATGTCTTTATCTCTTTCTACTCCAGGTATTTACCCAGCTATAGCTCACACGAGCCAATATATAGGCATATTACAAGATTTATGGAGTACAAAGCTGTTTTGATGATCCCATAAGGTGTGCACTTCCAAGATCTGAGAAATTTTATGCTGAAGACTTTAATAATGCTTAGTGCTGCACACCCGCACAGATTCCTTTCAACATGTGTGAAGTTGGGTTAAAATAGCTCTTGGTAAATGACTGAGTTTTCATACATTGTTCAAGAAATAGGCGAAGAAGGAAAACTCCATGTAAAAGAAGCACTTCAGTCAGTGATGGATGCACTGGAGACAGCCCATGTTACCACACACTTACTCCACAATCTTTGGCACCTGGTGTAAACTGTTTCTAAACTCTTCCTATTTACTTACTGAATGAAGAATATTCTCAGGTCCCCTGACAGGCTACAAACAATGTGTGCCTCTCCTGAAGATGAGCTAATTGCTAGAAGTATTTGCTATGAACCATTTTTTAGTATCCCATTGACACTACTGATGACAAGAATGCCTGAGTTACATGCTATTCCTACCAGCAACCGCTAGGGCCAAGGGACGACATAGAAAAGCGCTGTCAAAGATGAACAACTGAGGATCCTCTGAGAAATTGAACATTATATTTACTACTAGACTGTTAAGTACTGCTTTTCTATAATATAAAGAACAAAACTAGCAGCAGCCACTGTACACCCAGCAGGTTATTACAAAAAACCCAAACAAAAAAGGTGATGCTGCAACGATGTTTTTATAGTTTTACCAGATTATGTTGAGATCACAGGCACTGAAAAACGAAAGTTAATGTTATAATGGAAATGTACTTCTTTTCCCTCACCCTTCTCCTTTAAGCATTAACTTCATATTCTTTTCAATAAAAAGAAAAAAGCCTGTGAAAGTCAAGATGATGTTTTCAGTTCTCCCAGAATCTTGATTTTGGTGAAAATAGTATTAATTTTTTCCACAAGTAAAACTACAGTCAGAAAGTTATGGTACTCTTTCCAAATGCATTTTCTAGCTATAAATATCTTGAAAAGCTGCTCCACTTCACAGTGAAACTGTGTCCATATGGAACATATGATAGGAAGGACTTGGTGAACTGAAGAAATCCAGTACTGTGTTAGTGATGGCACCCATACCACCTAGTTCTGTTCAAAAGTGATTATAGAAAATGATCAGTTGGCAAATGCATCAGATTTGGGTCAGTTTACTTTGGACTTTAACTCTACCAGTGGCACATTACTCAAGGTCAATCTCCTATTAGTAAGAAACTTGCCTTCTAATGTCCAGCTATGTTTCTTTCTGGACAATTTACATGCAGTTACAGACTGAATTTACATGGTTTGTTGTTCTTCCCAAGTGTTTACTGACAAAACATTCACTGAGAGAAACTGTATTTGCCTTCATTTGTGTTCAACTATGTTCTTTCAGCATCTCTTTCACTTTTGATTCATCTTTCTTAAACATAGATAAGCAGTACTTAGTATTTCAAACACAGGCCCCTCTATTAAACGACAATATCCTGTTTAATGGTTTAATGGTTTTTATCCCCATTTTAAATACACACAAGGATAAAAGACACTTTTTAATGTCCATGTGTGATTATTAGAAACAAGGGAACCTCCCTTCTACATTTTCCAGCTGATGAATTGGCAGCGTTGGTAGTGAGCTAACTGGTCATCAAAGTAATAGTACCAGTGATGTTTTAAGATGCTGCTGGAACCCACCCTGACATTTCCATATAATGATGAATGAAAAGTACCAGACACTTGTGTTTCTTATCTGCTCTGAGAACCTTTCCTGTGGTAAGACTCTACGGTGGCAGTACTCTAAGGAAATATTCCCAGCATTTCAGAAACGAATTGAGAATAATGGCACAGAATGAGAAAATAATTCATGACAGAGGTGACCTCGGGAGGTTACCTACTCTAATCAGATGCTAGGTCAGGCTAACTTCAAAGCAAGATCACATGGTTCAAGTCTTTATACAACTCAGTTTGATTTCCAGAGATGAAAATTCCACTTGTCTGGGCAACCTGTACTGGTGTTCAGCCTCCATTATAAGAAACTTCTACAAAATTATTAATAAGTTAGCAACATGCAGAATTCTTTGGTAGTATTTTGACAACAGACAACAAAAAAACTATGAAGAAATATAACAAGCCTATCCAGTATCCAAACGTCAATTGCTTTATCTTCACACTTACGGATTTGACTTTGCTTCTGTTTACAAGGATGAGCACCTGAAATAACTTTGTTAAATTCAGTAGTGTGATACCTGTCCCAAATCTCCACCACTACCAAATCCAACTTATCTACACAGGCCTCTTGACTGTAGGAAATGTTTTCAGGCTAAAAATTATCTGAAAGATAGCTGGATGGAGACAAAAGTTAACACTAAACTATGCTTTTAGTTTGTCTTTTTACATTAGTGACAGAAGTAAGACGGGGAAGACAATCCTCCATAGACCACATCTTTTCTGCTTTTGCCACAGCCAAAATGTTTTATTCACCCTCTCTGAAGTGCACATGAAATATTTCCCTCATTGTCCTATTCATGACAATGACTCATTAGAATTTGATAGTTTCTTCTACAAAAACACAACAGGCCATGCTAGCTTTTTCCATTAAGCCATTTAGAGAGAAACTCTTCCATGCTATGAGGTCTATAGTTTTCCAAGCTGCCTATCAGGCTGCAAGGAGCCTTCTGTGTTACAGTCTTGAGTCTGAATTTCTTCTAACTCAGCAAATCAATTCCATCTGGTATTGTACTTAACAGGTTCATTTTCTGAGACACTTCACACTATGAAGTATGTTAAGGGTTGTACCTTCAGTTCTATTTGATTTGCAATTTATTCAATGTTTCTCCCTGTGCAGTTCATTCTACTTTGCACAGTTCCCATCTACTCCAGAAAGGCACAGCAGACTGCTCTGCTTCTGTCTTTTCTGGAAAAGTATTTATTCAGAGATAAGCCCACTAGTCATTTCCTTCTAACATTTGTTAGGCAAAGTTCAGTACTGTACCTGAATATTATGGGCTAGGCTAAGCCAAAAAAGGTTTTGTTGTGCTTTCTACATGTATGGAAGGTACTATAATTGTTCACTGCAGACAGTGTAAAATATCTCTAAAATTACAGGGATTTAAACTACTGTAGTTATTATTCATAAAGTAATTCAGCCAGTAGGACTGATCTGATCTACAGAAATCACATGACTGAAATCCAAAGCTATTCTAAGAGGTTGCGTGAAGCACACAGAGGAAGCAAATTCTTCTTACAGTCCCTAATCTGTTCAATCTGCGTGTTATATGTAATAAAGACTCTTCCTAGACCGACTCAAGGAGTGGCTTGGCTTTGCAATATGTTCAGCTGCAATACTGGCTGATGGCACTTGGCCTGAGTTCTGCCACTCACTTCGGTCCCTGCAGCATGATGTCCTGCTCTTCAATGCATATTAGCTCAGTCTGTGCACGATGCCAGATGATGAAGTAGATCATAGAATTGATTCAACTGAAAAACTGCCCAGGACATACTTTTCTTCAAGTGGGATCGAAAAGGCATAAAAACAGCTGTGCCAGACCAGAAGATGGTTCAGTATGACTGTTATGTGAAGACAGGAACAAGTAAACAGAGGTCACTTTGTAGTGTCAAACTCTACTCTCTGGCTATCTGGTTGCAGGTATACCACTATATCATACAACACCTATATGAACTGGAATTCAATGGCTTGCACACTTCAATCATTACAACTGCCTCTGGTACAGCTTGTGTCTAGAGTACCCCTCTTCCAGTAAACTGTTTTACATGGCTCAAGAGATAAGGTGGGCCTGGAGCAATTTTCAATAACCAGTTTGCACCACTGTATTTTAGGAACAAAGAGTTTAACAGTCTTATCAGGGTCATTTGATTCCAGTTGGCCTCTGTGCCAGGAAGCAGCACTAGTTTTCTTTAACTTACAGGACCAGACCAAATTCACAATAAATGAATAGATCAGACTGGATTAGACTAGACTAGACTAGAAGCCTACCTACAGAGCTGCTTCTTTCTCCCCAGTGATGTTCTTACACCTGCAATGTCTGCAAAACTAGATGCTACACTCGCAGTCTACTACAAGCTAAAAACTTCTAGCTCTCCAGTGACAGTGACTGAAGGTCCCTCATAGCACACAGTTTGTTTGTCCACACAAATAGCTGCCCCAAGAGGAAAGTCAGTATGAGCACTATGCTCAAGAGGTCTGAAGCTGAGAGATTTAATGAATTCTCCAAGATCAGAAGCTTCAGGAACTGGGCCACACTCTCATCAGTATGCTGTAACCTTGAGCTGAAGGGACCATGTCTAATGCTGAGACACCGTCTCACTCCATATGCTAGTTCATTATCCAGCTCCTCTGTTTTGACTGCCAACAAATAATGATGTTTTTCAACACTTCTCCACAAGGAACTGAATGCACAAACATCGCATAATAAATGCCACCCAACATCTGCCAGGCAGTTACCATCTTCCCACAACTCTCACCTGTGCTGAACCTGAGCAAGTGATTTAGTGACAAGCTGTGTCACATCCTCTTACCTATCACACCTGAGATCAGACAAACCTCAATTCCTATGAACAACAGAGCCCACAATTTGGACAAAATACAATAGGAAAATGAATTCTAGTAAAACACCTCCATGCATTCTAAAATTACTGTTACTTTGATAATGAAAGATCAAGTATCACAACCATGAGTATCAGTATTGTTACAAAACTTACAGCACCAATGCAGATACAGTGATAATATTAAGATGTCCACAGAAAATAAATTAAGGAGCAGGCAGGCTTTTTCCACCTTTCCTATTTTACAGGCAGTCAGATCTCTGGCAAATAGTGTTATTTAATATATGAGTTATTTCAGAACAGTACCAATAGCTTAGCAGAGCAAAACTGACTTGGCAGGTCTCACGGTAATTAGGGTATCTGTGTAGCTTGGATTGCAACAAGACAAGTTTTCAAGTATTTCAGAGATTAAACAACAGATTAGTAACTTGCTTTATATTATCTGGATATTTATTAACTGAAACCAGAGCACTCAATCAGGACAGAGCACTTGATTTCCCACACTTCACATCTTATAGTGGAGCTCTTTGTTCACTTCATGGTACTTTCCTGTACTGGTCCCACTGCTACACAAACAAAGTATCTCAGAATAACTTTGAAGGTGTGAATACTTTCAATAGTGCTTCTTTTTAACCAGCCCTTCCTATACAAAAGCTAGTTGCATGATGTTTGCAATTTCTGTAACTGTAATTCAAATTAAGCAACTGCCTTTGTGTATTTTCGTTCTAGCAGTCTGAGCTTACTAAGACCATTCTCATGCTACCCTGTTACTTCATTTTCCATGCAACACTTAGTGCCTCCAAGTAACATGTAAAGCATAGCAGATAATCCCATAAATAGTTCAAGACTTGAAAACCACAATGTAGCTAGTTCCCTCTAACTTTCTTCCAAAATAAGGCATAATGGAAACAAAAGCTTCCACTGATATCATATTTGTAATACAAACCAGTTACAGAAATACCTGACATGCAATACATGCATGCAATTAATGAGCTGCATGACTACCAATATGAACAAATTCATTAAAAAGCCAGATCACTGTTACATGGTCATGCTTACCCTGAGCACAGACATCTAACAGACTTTTTTAAGGTCATAAATAGATGCAGTACCTGCTAAACTACAAAATGCACATGGACATGTCCTGGAGCATGAAATACAGAACGTTTTTTAGTGAAACCTCTTCAACTCAGCAAGTGGAGGATTCCACTTCCTATGTCTTTACTGTGTCTTTCTTTATAGACCAGTGCCCCCTGCCATGCTTTCCATACTCCTTGCTGCCTTTATTTCTGCTAGTTCAGACAGTGGAGGAGGAAGAGAGACTTAATTGCAGTCAAACCTTTGCACTGTGCTCACCTGAAGCATTTACCAACCACACTTTACAGGCATATATGCACTGGGCATTCATTCTTACGCTTTATGTACTACTGTTTTATAGGGACCTTTTACACTATTGTCTTATGATGAAGGAAATGGGCATCAGATTTGTAGTTTACTGCCCAACTTTCCTTGTACTTATATTGACATAGCATTATCTATAGCATGCACAACAGACAGAGAATGCACATCTATGAACACTGTATGCAGGCAAAATTATGCCTGAGTGTCTAAAGTTAGATTTGCAGATTCCCATTGAGATATGAGTACTTTGAAGTCCATTCTTCACACATATGAGCTACGATTTTCAAAGTCTGGCGAAAGAAGTTCTAAAACTACTCTGCCTCTGAATGCCAAATATACACACTTAAGTGTCTCTAGTGAAATTGTTATGTATTTTGGAGATGATGCAAAGGGGTTGACTTTTTTGACTGCAGAAATGAATTAATTTAAGAATAGATTGGAAGCTCAGACTAAGTAGAATCACAAACATGTTTCATTGCAAGAGCCCTGCAGACACCAGAGCCCTTACAGGAATTGCAAGTGCTCGAAGTAACACCATGCTGAAATGCAGTTCAGCAACTGGGAATAGTGTGTCAAACTTCACTCTCATTTACACCTAAAAAAAATTCATAGCAACTCCAAGTGAAATGGTGATATTGTTGATTAAAATATAAGCAGATTATGAGCCTCCATCTGTATAAAAGTACTAAACTAGTTTAGTATAAATGCATGCTAAAAGTATAATCAAACAAGTTCAATGAAACTATTTTGCAGTGGAGTCCAAAGAGATGGGACCTAAGGGTTAGTTGCACTATGTTCTTCCTCCACATCTCTGCATGGTGCATGTATGCACATGCTCTCACAGCTCCCTGGCTCCACATACAACCCTCCTGCCCCTGCTCAGGTTGGGGCTGTGTCTACTCAGCAAATGAAAACTAATATTCACACAAACACAAGTACATAATCCAGACCTACCATCACCTTTTATGCTCTAAGCTAAGGCAATAAATTATAACTTTACTGATTTGGACTTTAAAATAAAATAAAATAAGTGATCACAAAGTGTATGTGCTTACAATCCATCATCAGCCTTCACAGAACATATTTAAAAACAACCCAATCATCACAAAATGTGGATTAAATTAGTATATTCAGACTGGGCTTCACTTCACAGCAGCGTTTTCCTCAGTTGCTCTTGACTTTAGTTTCCAAGAAGTGATGCCATTTGCACAAACCTGAAATCAAAACAGCAATCTCTGACCATAACATCCAGTTCAATTTTTGTGACAAAGAACCTTATTCTTCATTACATCTTCATCAAAACCAAAAGCACTACATGTGCTAGCTGTGGCACATCCTTGTGAAGTATGAAACTCAGCACAGGAAAATATTCCAAAACTTTCCAACAGTCACAGATAATAGCAAAAGGAGGGTGTTTTTCTAGTACTATTAATTATGCATTTAATATTTTTATTAGAAAAATTTGAAAGTGTAACATGCCGTGCACAAGAAAAAGGCACACTGCATATAGCACCTGTATCAAAAGAAGCACAGCCAGAAGGCAAAGGGAGGACAGTCTCCTCCTCTGCTCTCATGGGACACCACCTCAAGTACTGCATTCAGTTCTTTATCTCTTAGCTCAGGTGGGCAGTTCTCTCTCACCTCCTGCACTGCTCAGGATTCCCATCCACTTGCCTTCACCACACCATCACTGTGTGAGTTATGCCAATGAGCAATACCTCCACAACTAAACCACGTTCAGCCTAGCACCTCATGCTTTTTGAAACAGAACACTAATTTATTTTAATTTCATAACTTTCACTTCTTCCCAGGGGACTCAAGGAGCCTTGCTTACTGCAGAGACCCCCTGGGCTATGCCTCTACAAGCTCCAGCACCTAAAGGATCGAGCTGGAAACTAAGAAGATACAGAGCAGCCAAAAGCAGACCATTGAGCCTACAAATGGAACACTGATTGACTGACAAACAACCTCTCCTTGTGAAAAATTACGCTACAGCAACACAATGGAAGCCAAAAGCATGTCTATTCCTGACTTGTAGATCAGGTTTCAGTTAAGCTACAATCCTCCCAGTATGCCTCTGTAGGAATTCACAATCTCACGAGTCATGAACACTCCCCACAAATCCTGTGGCTTCCCTGCTGAGCAAGCAACACACCAGATGAAGAAGGATGGAAAATATACATGTGGAATTGTTCTGGGAACTTAAAGCACACATAACAGTAAACAAAGCAAATATGGTACAACACCTGTTGCTATTTTCACAGCATTTGTAGAGCAAAGCTACATAAATGCAGAAAGCTGCAGTCTGCCTCACACCTTTCCTTCAATCCCAGCAAATTAAGCACAGCAGCACAAACAGCAGCAGTGAGGAGGAAATGCTGCGCAGTAGAGCTGCCCCATTTGCTGATGCACTAGAGGTAAATGTTTGGGTATGTGAGAGCAAGCTGAATGAAGAGCATTAAAATTAGTTTTCCTCATGCCTCCTCCAGAGTCATGACTGCCCATGGGGAACTGAATGGGGAGACATTCCCTTGGCACCATCCTCCTTCCTCCAGGCAGTCTGAGCCACTTTGAAAAGGTTGCTACTATTGCTCTCTGTCCCACCTGGGGACAACATTGCTGAAGCCAGCGCCAGTTTGGTTTGGTAACTAGAAAACTGCCTCTGCTCCCTGCTGAAAAGGCAGTGTCATATTCAGATAGGGGAGCACGTGCTGCATGAGAGGCACTACAGACAAATTTTGGCTGGTGGCAGTAGAAATGGCTGAAAGCCAGCTGACAGAGAAGAGCAATATCAATCTCTGTGCTGGGGAAATCCTCTAAAAATGATACTGAAGCAAACAGCAACTGCTAATGGCACAGTGGCAAACAAACCATGAGCATTCCCGCACTCCTGGAGAAGAGAAAAAGGCAAACGGCTGAACTGATCAACATGAACTTGAACTGTGGCACAGGGCAAACATGTGGCATGCCGTATGGAAACTCAGAACAAAACAGAAAGCTTGGAACAAAATGAAATTAAAAATCTGCTTTTATTTCAAATTTCTCCACTAAACATATAACTAAAAATTGTGTTGAAGTTGACATGACTTTGTGACATATTGTTCCTCAAAGACTGGCATTTTCCATCAAAAAAAGGTATTAAAAACATTTCAATCTGGTTACCTTCTATCCAGCAAGGCTAGAAGACACTAAATTATGAGCTAAAAAAATAACACTACACCATTACTCAGCAAAGGATGGCTTTTCAGCCAGCATCCATCATAATATTTTCAAGAACTCAAAGTAGCAAACACCTGGCAAGGAAGAACAGCAATCACCAAGCATGGATTAAGAACCTTAAATGTATTTTAGAATTACTTTTTCTAAAGACAAGCCCAACATAGCCTATCTTTTCCCACTGTTTCTAGATACAGTCTATCTGTGATCAAACATCCATCTCCAAAACCAATTGATCTGAAGCACAATGGCGTTCTGTATTCTGGGCAGGTCTTCTACTGAACAGGCTCACACAAAAGCACCCCTGCAGAAGTACCTCAGCTGCCAAATCTAGGACTTATTTGATGATTTTTTTTTTTTCTGCATGATCTTGAGTAACTGAATGAAATCAGATCATGAAAAAATAGACCAAGAGGAGTTAAAATTAAGGATCTGAAGCATCTCTCCTATGAGGAAAGCTGAAAGATCTGCGACTGTTCACTCAGGGAAAGGGTAGGCTCAAGGGGGACCTTCTCAATGTAGATGAATACCTAAAGTAGTGCCCAGTGACTGGACCAGAGACAATGGGAACACGAGGAAACACTTAAGAAAAAGATCTTTTATATTGGCAGTGGTCAAACACAGCAACAGGTTGTCCACATAGATTGCAGAGTTCCCCTCCCTGGCGATATTCAAAAGCCGTCTGGAACTGTCCTGGCCAATTGGCCCTAGGTAGCCCTTCCTGCCAGGGGAGCTGGACCAGGTGACGTCCAGAGGTCCCTGTCAACCTCAGCCATTCTGTGATAACAAGAGGAATTATCATCACTTATGCAAAAGTATATTAAAAAAAACCCAAGAAATATTTGGCAAAACATTGAAAGATTTCCATATCCATTAGGCATGTTCTTTATTGGTCAATATTTGTCAATAATACACCTACTGGTGCTGCAATGTATATAAAGGCATCATGAGACTAGGGGTATTGCTCCACTAATCTCAGCTATCAGGCCCTAAAGTTAGCCCAAATGCCTAATACTCAAATTTGCCTACAACACTGAAGTATAAAAATGAGTCCTTACATTTTCAGCTCCTCCATGCCTCACATTCATTAAGTTCAGAGAACTAATTTCCATTGGTAAATTTTCATTGGTAAATACATCCATTCTATGGGTGTATCAGTGAACGACCAGAGTGCGAACTGAAACAACCATCATCAGAGCAAAAGGTTGTGAGTGCACAGTCTATTTTAGTTCTTGCTTTCTGCCCTCTAAGGAATTCTATAGCCACAGAAACACCTCCTAGGTTAGATATCTTATTTGCCTGCTGGTGTGAAATTCTTTACTATAATAATTTTTAAAGCTTGCTTTTGCTAAGTTAAGAGCAGTGTGTTGCATCTAAGGAAAATGGTCTTACTGTGAGACTCTCAGACACTGCACTTTGCAGTACCACCAGATCTTGGCACGTTGTGTAACAGGAAAGGGGCAAGATTCTTCAGACATGCAAATCAGAAGCCAGAGCAATGTAACAGGATACACCTCTGAGTACTAAGCTCTAAGCCCTTGCTACAGCACTGTGTCCTCTCCCCTGCTCAGAGCACAGCTGATCACGCAATTTTGTGAGTCTCTTACTCAGACCCAGCTTTACACCTCCCTGGTCCTCCAGCAGGCCAGCGTGCTCTTTGCGGGCTCCACTGGAGATCATCAGCGTCTTTCACTTTGGGAGGATTTCAGAAAACAACTGTGGTCACCTTAAGGTGTCCACAATAGGAAGAAAAGCAACCTTTAAGGAGGTGGTTGAAAAAGAAGTGACCACAATGAAAAACACATGGAGAAAAAGCCAGAAAGCTGCTGCAATAATCCTTCCTCCAATCATCGTTTACACTGGATGAGTCGTTCCAAAGAAGGGCTGCAAGGCTTCCATTTGGATGAAGTGTTTGTGGTGTAACAGTTTTCTTGCAAGGTCTTCTACACAAAACCAAATTACACAAAAGCTGAGAGCTCATCTATTTGAGTATGTTCCAGTATATCTGCTTCCCATCCATAAAGGTACTTGAAGTTTCAGCCATGTTTCTGTCTCACAGAATGAACTGACAAAGCCAGCCACACACTGCCCCGAATTAGGAAACAGTATTCATAACTATCTAAAACAAGTAAAATACAAAATAGAGACTAACTTTCAACTCTAAACAGAGAAAAGAGCATTAAAACAGTTACATTAATTAAAAAAATTATGCCATGATAAAACCAGAATTGCTCACATAACCAGGAAAATGTACTTTATGGCCAGTGTTATTTTTCCAAGAGACTTGCTACTTTTCTGCATATTTAAACACAGACGTGGGCGCTTAGCAATTAAAACAAAGTCATTCATTCAAATAACTAAGGACAGGTTAAGGTACTTCACTTTATACACATGCTTGTAAAATATTGTGTTTGTTTTCATAGTGTTATTTAACATCTAGAGAGACAGAAAACAGGAAAAAAATCACAGAATCACAGAATCACTTAGGTTGGAAAACACCTTTAAGATCCAGTCCAATCATTAATCTAATTGTACCAAGCCTACTGTTTACTCTCCAGACCCATCATTGTCTTTTGCAGCAAGGCAAAGAAATAGGGATTTCAGTCTGCACTATAGGTTATCTATGACAGTATGAATGTCTGTGCTTACTTTGTATACAAGTTACCTACATATATAGTGGGTAAGAAGAGAAACACCTGGGACAATAAATGATTAATATGTTAAAAGTACTGAATTTGCATGAGAAGAAATGCACTTTTATGATATAAAGGTCTGTACCTTTCAGCCTATCAAAAAATGTTATAAGCAGGAAGTGTTTTGGTGCGTAAACTGGACACAAACAGGAGAATGTCCCAACACAGCCATCGCAAAACATGTTCTTTATCAAGTTCCTGGAAACATTTGTTTTCCTAAACGGTTGTGCTAAACGAAATTAGTCAATGGCACATAAGATATTTCCCTGCAGTGTGCATTATTTTTGTACCACTTGCAAACCAAACCAAGTTTCTGAAGAGGAAAAATACTACTTTTCGACACACAAACCTTTCTTCAGATCTCTTACCTATTTGCTTCCTGTACTGGTCAACAGGAGTCCTTGCTGTAGAAGCATCTTTTCTACCCATTGTTTTCAATCCAAAATTCACTGTGAGTATCAGAAAAAAAGAAAAAACATTATTCCTAAGTGAGTTACTAAGGAAATCAATTACCAGAAAAACCTGTAACAGGCAATATTTACATCATAATACACAGACATAAGCCATCACAGAATACAATGAAACACTGCAGTTAGTTCTGAATGCTATTACATAAATTCTGAACATATCAACAGATCTTTTTCCCCACTGCATGGGCTTTCAGCATTACATTACATTACACCTGCTAGTTTAAATAAATAAATAACATGTCAACAGATTGCACTGTAATTCAGCACTGGATACTACTGAATTGTATTGCCATGCAATACATGTCTTTAGTAAACAAGAGAGTGAATGTAGTATTGTGAGCTGTTTCTATTTTTGGCAAACACATTTTCACCATGTGCAGCTCTGACTCACCCACATGTGGGATTGCACAAGAAAACCACCTGCAGCCACAGCACTCCAGCCACCTTGAGCAAAAGAGAGGAATAGATACCTAAACCACAGCAAACCCATTCCTGCCATGGTCTCTAACCATCTGTACATGAAAGTGGAGAATAAAGTGAGAGCTGAGGCTGTGCACATTTTACACCTCTCAGCCAAGGTACTGAGAGTCTGAATCAATGCATTTAGGTAAGTAAAAACTGTCATGACTCTTAGATAGGCTTCTCAAGTTGCACAGGGAGTAGCACGCTTCTTGGTACAGTGTGCTCCCCCATCATCCATGCAATAAAACACATGTTACTTGGGTAACATTGCAAACTCCCAAGATACCCACTCAACATGCAAAACCTTATGTTCTCTTATTGATCCGCTCAGATCGACTGCTCGCTCCAAAGACACAGTGATATGCTACAAACACTCATTTCAGATCTTTTTCCTCAGTCAACNCAAAGCACTGGTTTTGAACCCTTCTGCAGAGATCACCCATTGCAGTGACAATAAACCCCACCATGTGACCACCTCTATGACATGTGTCCCAGCATCAATCCCTAGATTCACAGAAGAGCTGACCATTTCCAAAAATAACATAGTCACCATTCCAGCACAGAAGACACAACTTGCCTTTTCCCAGCCAGTCCTGTGAGCACATAGCCAAGGGCAAGTCTTGCCTGAACTGTCCCAGGTAGCCACAAAACCAACTCAAGGCTGCATGGGTATGGCCTTAGAGCATCTGCTGCATTTTTTTAGGCTTAACCAGCAGCATTAACGCAAGATGAACTTCCTCAGGTTCTGCCAAGGCATGTTTTCTGGGAAGCGCATGTCCTGAGGGAACCACAATGCAAAACCATGGTCCAAAAAGCATGCCAAGAACTGTTGAATAGGCTCTTGTCAGCTTCCCAACCTTAAACAGCCACCATGACTTCCTTTATAGGTTCAAACAAGAATTGAAGCTACAGGAATAATCCCACCACTTACTCATGCATTTTGAAACAAAAAGTTTTTTCTTTTGTATTCATCTATTCTGTAAGAGTCTGTCAAGTGACAAATCTGGGCTTCTTAATTCAAAGTGTGGGACACAGCATAAAATGAACTTTGCTGTTCAAAATTAGAAACGTTTTGAAAAGTTAGTTAGGAGTAATGCAAAGGTATAAAAATCTGCTGTTATTTTGTAATACAAACTGAAAACTATAGCCTAATAATGTTTTCAATACATTACTGTGGTTTAATTCAGAGAATACTTCCATTTTATGTAAAAACCCATAAGCAGTCAACTGTAATCCACTGGGTTTCCCCCCCATATTGCTCCCCAGCTATGCTCTCAACCAAGCTGTACTTCTCACATCATGACAGTGGAGAACAGAAGTACCACTTGAACTTTCAGCTAGTTGAGGGGCTAACAGATTAATTTTTACACTGCAAATCTAGTTTGTGGCTTTTTTATGCCACTGCTGGAAACTGTTTTGACTTGCCTTTTGCAATTTCAATAGCCTGTAATGTTCTGTAACACAACATGAGATGTGAAGGCTGCAGTTTTAAAACTGGTTGCAGTTTTAGCAGTGCCAATACAACACAAGAAGAAAATACAGGCAAAAATTATTTCCTGACTTAATACAAGCCACAAAAATGCTCAGGTTTGCCTGCATGGCTCTGTGTCACTGACTCCCACATCTAGAACTACAACTCTTCTTTGTTCTTCAAAGGAATGCAGTAATCATCATTCATTTCCACTGCTTTGATGGTGAGATAGTGAACGACAGATAAGCCCATGGAGACATTAGCACATACAGCCGCAATGTCTAATAAGACAGCTATTTGCATAAAAGATCAGCCACAATTTAGAGTGTGTTATGATGGATGTGGAAAGGGAATAGCTGATCTATACTAACATGTATGAAACTGAGACTGTTTTCACCATTTAGTTCCTTGGGGACTATGGCTCATCACCTTCTCTTGTAAAGCATCCTGCATTCCCTGAGGAAGCAACTTGCCACCAGCCAGAGTTAAACTAAAATATGGATTAATAAGAGATAATATTTATTATTTATGAACCTTGCTGTAAGACTGGTTTCCAGTGTAACTTTCCAATCAGATTTCCATAGAGGAAAAGCCTGGAACCTTCATGAGTCATGAAATTATTTGAAAAGTGCCTTTTCCCCATTAAACAGAGCAGCGGTCATCTTTCACTAATTGGTCACCTTAACTTTACTGCACACATTTTCACACAAGCCTTTCCCAGCTGTCTCTGACTGCTCCACTTCCTCAGACATGAGCGAGAGGAGGATATGGCTTTTCCTACATTTCTTTGCCAAACCAAAGGTTATGGGCAGCTCGCCATGCTTGCAGGCACCCCAAGCAGCCTTTGGGTCCCTGGAATTTTAATGGCCACATAATCATTAAAAAACCGTGAAGTAGCTTGTCACTGCTCTTTGTACAGACTAGTAAAAATACTTCAACAGTAATTTCAGGTAGTTTGAAGGTATCTCTTCAGCATTCAAGCTCTTACAAAAGATGGTTTTAAGAAGGTGATATGAAGCTCAATGTAATGATTTTTATTACCTTTTCAGAAATACTACAAAGTCAAAAGACAACCTTGGTTTTGTGGTTCCCTCCACTATTTCTTCACCCTCTTTCTCTTCCCCTCTAGTAATTCAACTCTGAAGGCCTGCACCCTTGTAATAACACAATTTTCCTTTTCATTCTCTTTCATTCATAAGCAGTGACTGATAATAATTAATACACAGGATAAACTGCCTCTTATCACCTCCAACTGTCAACAGCACTTTGTGAGATAAAAATCAATTCCAAATGTCTGTTCTAGGTTTGGCCATGGGAATGTTTAAACACCAACTCAGTATTCCTGATGCATATACATGCTGTATCAACAAAAATAAAGTCAAAACCGTGAATGAAAACCACCATGAATGACTTTAGAAACACTAACACAAAATAGGTACAGGGATTACAGAGCAAAAAGATTGCACTTTTTGCATTTATAACGCAATTCAAATGATTAATAGTAGTGATAAAGCTTAAAGAGTGCAGTGGTCAGCATGCAAAGATTACACAATTGCATGTGCCACAAAGGTTCTTGGCAGTGCTATTGGATAGTATGTCTATATTCTTCAGCATTAAGCTGCCTAAATATTAATAGAGGGCATGTTAAAGAAATAAAAAAATCAATGAGTTGACTGGTTTTGTGGCCAAAATATAGGCAGTCAATTGAGAAAACCTTCAGGATAGAAAAGAATCACTACAGAATGTAAAGGTACTGAAGCGAGTCTTCAGCTGTAATTGAAAGTGCAGGTGAATGCTCAGTGAATATCTGCTTTTACGCAGGAGGACCTTATCCTTAATTGCAAGTGGATATCTAAAACCCCTTTTTTTGTTTGTTTTTGTTGGATGCCATGCTGGCTGATGAATTGACCTCACAACCCAAAACATTTTAATGATGATTCAAAGTTATTGAGGTGAAATAACTGGTCTTTCATCAATCAATTCCACAGCTCATAGTTTAATAAATAGTGAATAGTAAAACCCTTACAAGTTACTAGAAAGCAAAACCAGTTTATAATTCTCTTTGTGTTAAATGCAAGGAGCATGTCAGATAATCTGCAAACATCAGGGTATTCCAACAAACAGGCAGCACTGCTTTAAAGTTAGAAGCTGTCTGCATGTAAGTGTTTTGGAAATCATTAGCTTTGGTTATCTGCATTGGCTTTTTTGGTGTGCTGCTACAATACACTAAGATCAGCATGTACAGCAGTGGAAGTGTCATGGTTTGAGTAGGTAAGGGAATAGGAGCCAACAGAGAGTGTCTGTTATTCATCTCATAGCCAGCACAACCTCAAGGAAGAAATGCAGTAGAAGTAAACTGCTCCCAAAACCGCAAGAATACTTCAACTACAGTTGAATACTTTAGGCTTACTTTAGCCAAGAACAGCCACTGTTTCAATATTTGGATCACTCTTTCAGTGAAGACATTCTTCCTAATGTCTAATCTAAACCTTCCCTGGTGCAACCTGGTGCCATTGCTAGTGACTTGGAAGAGACTGCCTCCCAGCTTTCTACAACCTCCCAACAGGTTTTTGCAAAGAGCAGTAAGGTCTCAACTCAGCCTCCTTTTCTCCATATTGAACAACTCCAGTTCATCAGACCTGTCCTCTAGACCTTTCACTAGCCTTGCTGCTCTTCTTTGGACTCACTCCAAGCACCTCAATGACCTCCTTGTATTGAGGTCAATCACAAGGGTTAATCACTTCTCTAGTCCTGTTCGCCACACTATTTCTGATGCAGGCTAGGATGCCACTGGTCTTCTTGGACATCTGGGCACACTGCTGGCTCAAGTTCAGACACTGTCAATCAGCACCCCCTGGTCCTTTTTCCTCTTTTTTCTCCAGACACTCCTAGACACATAGAAGATACCTGTTTAGCGATGGTTATTAACCAAGTTATAAACAATATGACATTCTGCAGAAAAATATTCCTACTTGTGGCAATTCTCTGTACCTTACATTTAGCTGCCATTATTAGGATTTCTTAGTCGTCTTCAGAATCAAATTCCCTACTCAGGTCAGAGCCAAGGAGAGCCATACCATCTGTGAAATATACATTCATTTTCCTATGGAGACAGAATTAAAATCCTAAACATTCAAAGATTAACATTTTTTTTTGGTTTTATGAATATATGATGGCATTGGAGTACGCTTGAAGAATTTCACAAAGAAAAAAAGCCTACATGCAGTTTGATTCTGCTTTGTCCCGAAGTCCAAAATGTAGTGTTCTCAGACGAATCTCTGCTAAAGGCAAAAGTTTTACATGATAAACACCATATACATATTTCAGAATAACATTCTTCAAAATAACAGAATCTGTTTAAAAGTGGTTGGTTTGGTTTTTTTTTTTCGGGGGTGGGGAGTGGGATCTGGGGCTAATGTAGAAATCAGACCTACAAGGGTAGGAAGGTAACAGGATCCAGAGCAGCATGACATCCAGAGGCACAATTCACCAAGGACAGATCCAGCTTCCATGGCAGCAGCTGCAGATGCTGTGAGCCACCTCTGTGGTCTGAGGGTAAAAACAGAGGACACAACCACAACTGCACAAGACAGAAACAAAGCACACACTCTCTACCTTGTGAGTTAAAAGTTAATCGTGTCAAGAGAAACACTTACTTGCTTCATCTCAGTAATTGAAGTGTCAGCAGTGAACATTTTGTGTTTCAGTTAAATCCAGGCAATTTTACTCCTTCTTTGATCCCCACCACACATCCCTTCAGCACTCATTTCCTTTGATGAAGTAGGGAATAATTTATAAAACAGGTATAAAACTAGAGGTTGCAGACCTTAAACTTCAAAATCAGCTAAGTCTGCCTAAGCACTGCACTTCTGATATGTTATGAAGTTACAATTCTTGAATTTAATTGAGTGCCACATGGTTTCACTGAGGTCTTATTCCAAAACCCCAGAAACACTGCTTTGTCCTGCAAGGTGATACAGCGGGGAATAAGAAACTTCTTTCCATTCTTAAAGCAAAAAATAACACATATTCTTGACCATCTCACTAGTTTTGGGAAGAGACAACTATTCAATATTTTCTAGATGCTACTCCTTTCTTGGACTGCCACAAATCATGGCCAGCTATAAGCCTAGCTGCTTTAATTATATACTCCTGTTAATTCCTCAGTCCTATTTCTTCTGTCAGTGAGAAGAAATATTTAGGTAACAGCCATTATAGTCCCCTTTAGCATATTCATCTTAAACTACAGTTCACAACAACCCAGACGACAGAAAGTGTTTCACAGTGTTTTCAGTGTTGCCAAGTGGGGTGACATCCTTTGGTGAGTATAAATCTTGTCACTTTTGAAGTTATGCACATACAGAAATTGTGTTGCAACAATTCTATATTGGTACTATTTTTTTGTCTCTATTGTGCCTTTTTTTCTTCACTTGCATTAGCTTTGACCATTGAAATATATTTCTGAGTGAATGATTTAAAAATCTGAAACTGCTGGAATCTTTCCTCACTCCTTTTTTTTTAACAATTTTTGAAGTATGTTAGGCTACATTTCAGATTAATTTTTTTTCCTTATTAGCTCTAATACTGGTATCTATTTTTACTCCATTTTCATGGAAATCTTCTATCATTCAAGCTCCAAAGAAACACTCCATTCCTAATACCTAAAAACCCAAAGAAGAGAAAACAACCACAAATAAGCTACATGGGCACACAAGCAAGGAGACAAACGTGCCCTTGTGTTACGTATTTCACTGTAGTGTAACAGGATGTCCTATCACAGGTCTCCAAGTCACAGTAATTGCTAAAACTGGTCATCACGTTTACAGCCTAATAATTGCTTCACTTCTTACCTTGAGCAAGCAGGCAGGAGTTGAAAGCAGGCCACAAATGAAAATAGTAAATAACACTTCAGTACATGCAGACCTTAGTGTAACACTCCAGCAAAACTGAATTATTAGTTCCATTACTAAACCTGCTGTTTGAAAGGTAATCTTTCCATCCAGCATTCAGAATGAATGTAGGCATTTCTTTTCTTCTTTCTTCGAAACTACTGCAGCTCAGTAAGTATTAAATAGATCTATGTATGAAGCAAACTAGTTTTATGTCACTTTTGTTGTCTCACGTGCTCTACTAGATGTGCAGGAGAGCAACTCAACTTAAAAAAATAAATCTCTTCTAGTCACCAGACAAAAGAAACTGTAAGTGTAAAGAGTGTCAATTTGGTGGGTTTCCTATTTTTTAACATATGACCTCTAGTTTTCAATAAAGCAAATTAAAAGACAATTTCAAATTGTCTTTCAAAAAAATAAAATTAAAGACAGAATAACCTGTTAATCCTCTCCCAAAAGATCAGATGTACATCTTCTTAGTCTTATCACATTCTATTTTGTATTTTTTTCTTTAAAATAGTGTGAGGTGAAAACCTATAGATAAACTATCAGATAACTTCCTGTTAATATATCCTATGTGCCCTACAGCACTTCATTAATGAGCTTAACAGACGGGCTTAGCAGACAGACCCATAGATGTTAGCAGCAGCATTTTCAAAATCAAGTCCTCCTCAATTGGCTTTGAAGGATTAGGCCATAACTGGGTGAAGAGTTTAATGCAGCTTAAAAGACATCAGCTCAGTAGTTTCCAAAGTAGTTCAAAACAGCAGGCCAAGCACACTGCAGATTATATCTAAACTGCTCAAGACTTGGCTTTCCTGAAACCTACCCAGAAATCCCATTGCAGGCAATGGTTTTTAATATAAAGAATAAAGTAATAGCATGCATGATACCATCCCTTCAGAGCTTTATGTTCTACTTGGGCAAAAAGAGGGTACATAATCATTTGTAGCTATCAAAAATCTGAATTAAAAGACTGGATCAAAATCAGTCTAAAATCTTTATGTGCACCAAGTGCATGTAAATCAAGCTTTGATAGCCATAAGCAAATGTGGTAAACTGTTAACTTGCCTCATTTTAAGGAAGAGGAGACAAGTGTCAGGGGAGTTCACCTGAGAAGAAAAGGCAGCAAAAAAGAAAAATCATTAACCAACAGAAAAGTACCAGCTGAAATGGCACTAAGTCTTGTATATGTCTAATGATCCTAGCTGCAACCATTTCTGGGCTCTTCTCACAGCCTTCCCTGTATAACTGTATGATGGAAGGAGACTGTCCCATCTTCCCACCTCTGAACCATGTGCACATGCCAAAAGGAAGTCTGCTGCAGAGTTCATTGTCCAGGAGAAGGCCAAAGGAAAGGATAACACCAGCTTTTTTTGGTCAAAACTTGTTCCTTTGGATGTTTCAAGTCATACAGCTCATATGAAATTCTATTTACTGTAAAAATTTTAGTGACATAGAAAACTGAACACTTTCATCTGTTGCTACTTCTGGAGAGACATATTTTCAAGACTATGATGTATGAAAGATTGGCCTCCTCCGGCTTGAAAAGCACCTCTGTTGAGAGATGCATACACCTCAAATTACTTAGAAATGGAATATCTATGAGACCCCTAAAAGAGATCATTTAATAAGCAGCTATCAGCTTGCAAGTATTTCTTCAGAAAGCCTAGACAACAATCCACCGAATTTGCTCTAATTTCCTGAGCACATCTTCCTAACCACTTGCCTAGAGTCAAAGGAGAAGGTTTGCTTCAACACTGCTCTAAAGGCTTACTAGGGAGAGAAGAATATGCTGCCTGAAATCTACCCATGTAAATTGTATAAAACAAAAAACATGCCAACATACAGCACAGAATAACAAGTTTTGCCAGGGGAGGTTTAGATTGGACATTAGGCTTCACTGACAGATTGGTCAGGTGTTGGAAAAGGCTGTCCAGGGAGGTAATTCAAAAAACATGCAGATCTAGCACTTGAAAACATGGTTCAGTGGGCACAGTGGTGTTAGGTTGATGGCTGGACTTGTTGATCTTGGAGGTCTCCTCCAATCTTAATGATTGTATGAGTAGTTCAGACTGATTTTCACAAGAACAAATTCAGCACTAACATCACAAGACACCACATGACTGTGCTCTTTTTGCTTACAGTCTGCTCAGTCTGGCCACTACTGTACCAAAAGCTGTACAACCCCGTAACCAAGCTGAGCAAATTTTAAGAGAGCTGGGACTTTAGCTAAGTTGCATCTGTTTTTAAATTCTGAAATACTCAGTCCCGTGCACACAGCATTACAGCCATCCCAGTTGCATCCATACTGAGGTGTTCTGATTTAATGAAAACATACTAATACAAGACAAGGGATACATCTTCTCAGCTCTTCAGTACTTCTTCCAGCCCTGACAGTGCTTAAATCTGAGCGCCAAAAATAGACAATATGAGTTTGGTCAGAGAGCCATTGCCCTGAACTTTTTTCTACATGCATTATTCTCTCTACTGGAAGGTCTCAAGGTATAATACATATCCCATAGATCTTCTATGGTCAGGATACATCACTGAACCAAGCCTATACAATATACATTAGTTGTGTGCAATAAATGACAGAATGCAACTACTTAGAATCCTTTACTCTGCATACATGGCTATGTTTCAGTATGGTACCCACATTTAGACCATAATTTCCATGGGTCTACATAAACAGGCATGAAGATAAACAGGCTCTCTTCACATGTAGAACTGGAAGAATTCAGCAGAAGCATTGCTTTATAAATCATATCTGATGTATTTTACTGGAGCCATAAAGGATATTAGGAAGTGTGCTGGGAGCTTTTGTTTTAAATTATTATGATCTGTTGCTCTAACACAAGTTTCTGATACTGTTTAACCCCACTAGTATACTTACAATGAAAACAACTTGATGCTTTTTTAAATAAGTTTTGTCTCTATCATGGTAAGTTTTGCAGAATGCCCTCTTGCTATTTAGACTGTTGGTCTGCTGCTTTGTATACTCAGAAAAATACCAAAAATCCAGGCTTTCAAATTATTCTATCTTTTAGAATAAAAAAGTAAACAGCAATCTAAGAATGCTCTGTTAAACTTTTTGTTATAAATTTCAAACTGTAAATTAAATGGCCTGTGTCAAAAAAATTCAAGTAAAGAAACAGTTTTCTGATTACAAAATCAAAACCAATCCACCACAAAATATTAGCTGCTGCAATTGTATTCCATTGAAATAATACTTCTTTAATCACACCAAACCCTAAAACTGAGAAAACATCTTGTAGAAAACTTTCCACAATGCACACTTACAACAAAGAAGCAGCAGCGCTTTCCACACCTAGCCTTACCTAGGACACTGGATGATCTTTAAGGTCTTTTCCATCCTCATCATTACTGTGATACTGTAAAACACCTTCCTACCTCTCGTCCCACCTCTACTAGGCAGCACCAGCCCTTCTTCACACTGTCCTGTATATGAGTCCCCTCTGGCCACTGCAGCTTCCTCACAAACACCAAGTCTTTCTGCAGTCACAGCTTTACAAGATAAAAATACTCTATTCTGCATACACGTGCAACATCTCTTCTTCCCCAACACATCTGCAAACAAACGATACTTTAACAGATGCATATTGATAAGATCTTAGCAATGCTTTAAACTTCATCCTGACTTCATCAATCTAGCACTTACTGAACCATCCACTGTTTGGCACTACTGTGGTTTTGCTTACACACAACTGACTAAAACAGCAAAAAGCATCACATGGACAAAAACACTGGGGAAAGTCCCAATGCACTCTCATTCACTGATAGTGGCCTCCAGCCATGATTTCCAAGTGCTGGCAGCTCACCAGCTCTTTATCCATTTTATTGTACGGTTCTGACTTTTAGATTAATTTTAGCTGAGTAACAGGAAATCACAGACCTAATCAGATCTAAATGTTAGCCATACAAATAGTGTACTTTCAGTCTGTCCGTGGAGGCACAAAACCAAAACAAGCAGTGCTTCAGGTTTACTGTTTCCTTTTGGCAAGAGTGCAAGTCATACTAAACAGGTCTAGCAGTAAAGTAAGTAATTTAATCTTAATTGGAGTCAGTGTAACCAGCTCCTTACACAATACATGAAACACTAAAACCACCTACCAGAGCATTTCTGTGGGATTCATAGCACATGAAAGAAAGATCTATTGGTTTCAATACAAGTGTTTAGACATGATTGCCTGTAACAGTAGGCAAAACCATGAGGTGAGAGTTTAAGTAGAGATGGTGATATGATTAAAACCAAGTACTGAAATGTCCTCCACACTGACCTGGTACAATAACAAGTTGAAAACGCAGGTAATTTAAAATAGAAAGTTTAAAATATGTTCAACTTCAAACAACAGTGGAGTCTCATAATCAAGCTCTGGATATCTGAAAGGCTCTAAGATGTTGATTGCAGGTGTTTAATTGCCTCTCTGCTGGGAGTGAGCAACCTGTAAGAAAGGGCAACAAACTGGGGTATGTTCTACCCCCCAGGACCAAGGACCGCACTCCCAGCCTATGCATCAGCACAGAGAAAGAAATGTGAGTTAAGGTGAAGGACATGAACTGAGGTGCAGGTATTGATGGCTCTTCCACAGACTGGAATCTGAGGGGTAGGGAGACGTGACCAGCTGGCAGCATCTTAAAACCACAGTGTCTACACTGAGCACATCTGCAGAGCCATTTGTGAATAAATTTGAGCGTAAGAGTTTGCAGAATCGAGAACTTTGTATGTAAAGATTACAAAGTACAAAAAGCTACAAAGGCTGATTGGTAATATAAATGTGAGATGGAATTATCATGGGTAAACTTAACCTTTTCTTCATTTATACCACACAGAACAGCCGGAGAGAAAACAATTTAAACTTTGAAAACTACTACATTTCCAAACCAATCTGTTTTCTCCACTATTAAAATAGGCTCATAACATAAAATGTTATTTCGTTCCATTATTTATTTTATTTCAGTGAAAATACATGGCAATATATTTTCCTTTCTGGCTAAAGGCAACCAACTACAGGCAACGCAACCCCATATTTTATTTTGGCATCTTACTTAAGAATAAACAGCATAAGTAGCTGACAACAAACTTGTGTACAGAACTGTGTGCTTGAGTTTACCCTCTGGATTTTAACTTTTCAATGTCATTCTCAGTGTTAACCTAGTGCTAACCTTTACTCTTTCCCTCTCTTATTTGCCCTTTATCATGTAAGTGNTTTTGGATTGGATGGTAAAGCACCCTGGATGAAGGATGATGTCAAGAACAATCACAGCATATGAACAAATAGTATTTTATTGATACATGAATTATCATTTACCACCACTGAAGGTCCTAGGACATAATGCTTTAGTCCTGGTGTAAAGCTCCATTGTGTCACTGCAATGAAGTATGTGGTTACACAGGTAAATAAAACTGAAAAATAACCTATGCTGAATTTTAGCCTCACTGTTAAAAATTTGCAGAAGAAATGGGAAACAAAAGGATTAGCACTTTTCATGTCAAGAACATCTGAAGTGTTTACTCAACCCACTGAATTAAAGGGGTATCCATGTGCAGCTAGTGATACACAAGCACCTGACTTGCCTTGACATTTTCCCATGACCTTCAAACATCATTCTAATGAATAAAAATGTATCAGGAATCATAGGCCATTGCAGGTAAGTTTGGGATATTAAAGTTGAATTAATGTAAGTCCTAACTGGAAACCCACACACAAATGCTTTTTCTTCTACAGCAGAACCAGTGATGGTTTAATGTTTGCCATTATCTGAACCAGAGTTTCCTCCTACCACAAATACCAGTTTATCAAGAACTGCATTTCCTTCTTATCTTCTTCCCAAAGGCAGGAACAAACCTTACCTGCTTATTCTGTGTGTCAAAAAAAAAAATACTTAAAGATGAAAACTGATTATTAAAGGACTGTAACATAAACTGTATTCCTCTACCAATGACACTACAATGCTTATGCTGTGTGTAACACTGCAGTGACTATGACATGATTCAAACACTTTCACTATGCCTGTGATTGATAAACTATGAAAGTAGTGAAACATTAAAAATGTTAATCTTTGTAATAATCTCCTGTAAAGTTTTTGTATTAATTTAAACCATAGATCACTTTAATATTTAATCATTGCAGACTTCATTTGAAATGAAGATAGCCACTCATTGAAAATCACTTCATTTCTTATAAAAAATGGTCGGCTTGTACATATTCTGTAGATCTCTTCACATTTTTTCCTCAACAAAAAGTAAACTTGTGAGCAAATGAAAAAGTCTGCAAGAGCACAAAAATTTGAAGCAGAGAAAACATATGTTTCCACAGTCCTGTTTCCCAGGAGTAGAATCACAAGAAATTTAGATAATTGACACTTCTACTGTAAATGGAAATTACTGGCTTGCCTACACCTTACAGTTGTCTACGTTTCATTCTCCTTATGTATCTTATTAAAAGTAAACATAACAATTTACTTATGGAGTGATGATATTAAAATGGTTTAGGTTTATTTTAACATGTAACCCCAAAGTGGTCTACACTTGGCTACAGTTCACAGCTTGTCTTGCCTAATGAAAAATTTAGATTATTACGGAAATACCCCAAAAGAAAACAAAATGATGAGCTTTCTAGTTATGAGAAAAATCTAACAGAAAGTCTAAAATTCCAAGTGTGATTAACTACAGCTATTTTTGATGACATTTGGTTTCTTTTGAAAAATATTTAAAACTATGTAAAAAAGAAAACTGAATTCATGGTCTTAGGAAACTAATGTCACAATAAAATTCAATGAAAATGTCTTCATTATACTGCAAAAAAACACTGATCTCTACTTGGTTAAACTGATAAATCAAATTCACAGAATTACAGGGTGGTTGATATTAGAAGTCATCAACTTGGGCTCATCTACACCTGCTTAAACAGGTACAGCTAGAAGACTACACATAAATTATACAAAAAAAAACAATAAATAGGGCAAGGGGCAATGGGTGTAAGCTAGACCACAAGAAGTTCCATCTCAATATGGGAAAAAAATTCTTTATTTTAAGGGTTACTGAGCATTGGAATAGACTGCTCAGGGAGGTTATGGAATCTACCTCTCTGGAGACTTTTAAGAATTGTCTGGATGCATTTCTGTGTAACCCATCTTCAGTTTTATGACCCTGCTTGAGCAGGGGATTGGACTTGAAGACTCATGGGGGTCCCTTCCAACACCTAATCATCTGTGTGTGTAAATTACAGAAAGATTTACAGATTGAAACAAGAATAATAAAGTGAGCAATTACTCTTTCCTAAAACATGTAAACTGTTTATATTAGTGGGATTAATTTATTTCAAAGCCAACATTTCTTCAGTCTTTTATCTATGTTCACAGTTACAGTATTGACCTGAAGTAGGTTTACATCTTCACAGCTTCCATGAAGACAGAAAACAATGGTAAATTGCACCAATTCCTGATCAAAGATGACAATGCCAACAAAATGCCACCTGCCAATTTTTTCCTTAGTGAGCAGACAAGCTATTTTCTGAATAACATTAGTCCCTTGCCTGTTTTGAACTAAAAGATGAAATGACTCAGCCAAGGAAAACATGCCGCTCAAGAAGTGGTCTAATTTTTCCCATACTTGTACATTTTGTGGATCCTATAAACAGCATTTTCCACAGTTTTCCAATATAAAAGTCACACATCAGTAGCAAAGGCTGGAAGAAAATCAAGTGGTCTTTATTAACAGATAGTCCTTCTGATGAGCTTTTTAGGAATGACGCCTGAACTGCGAAAACAAAGAATTTGACCCTATGTGACATACAACTGAATTACTGTATGAGTGTGTGGTGTACATACAGCCCAGCAATACCATGAGCTCTTACAAAAAGACTTTAAAACCCATAACTATGTGGACTGATGTAAAGCGGAGCAGTCTGAGAACCAAATAATCAACAATCCCTGCCAACAATTCCCATTTATAAATGTTGCAGCTTCCCTACTTGTGTCCAAGAGTTTCTGAGCATAAGCAGTGCACCCTGCAGAAAATACAGAGGAGTCCAATGTGCCAGAACACATCACACCTGCAAGGTAAACACCACCAGTTCAACAAGCCTGGGGTGTATCAGATTTACTGCACAAGCACAGCTAACCCAACATACACAGTTCTGCTATGCACTGCCAGAGCAAACACATCCTGGTCTCACTACACTAGGGGGTGGGGTCAGAATACACATGTGACGCTGTTAGTCACAGAATCATGGAATGGATTAGGTTGGAAAGAATCGTCACAGGTCCAAGTCCCCCTGCAATAAGCAGAGACATCTCCAACTACACCAGGTTTTAGAGTCCCATCCAACCTGACACTGAATGTTTCCAGGGATAGGGTGTCTATCACCACTCTAGGCAAGCTGTTCCAGTGTTTCACCACCCTCATTGTGAGTAAGGTTTAGACATTAGGAAAAACTTCACTGACAAAGTGGCTGAATATTGGAGCAGGTTGCCCAAGGGGTAGTGAAGTAACTGTCCAGGTGTTAAAAAAAATGTGTAGATATGGCACTTCGAATTATGGTTTGATGAGCATGGTGGGGTTGGTGTGACACTGGATTTGATCATCTTACAGATGTCTTCCAACACAAATGATTTCATGATTCTGTAAATCTCCCACCTTTTAAAGTCATCAGTCACTGTCCTGCCACAACAGGCCTTGCCCCATCTTTTCCCAGTCTGTCCCGATCTTTCTCGTAAAGACCCCCCTTAACCACTGACCACTTAACCACTGTTCAGCTCCCAGACACCCCACATCTATAACTGCACACGGAGACCCAACCACACCTCCCTGGTAGGCTGTGCAGGAAGGGATGAGCATACAAGGGACAGCAGTGGCGTGTCCTCACACGGAGTCACCACAGGCTACTGTCAGATCCCCCAGCCAGCCAGTCCTGGCTTCACCTGGAATACGGCCCCAGCCCTGCTGCGGGGTTATCTCCCTCCAAACCGGCTTATCGCAGCCTGCTGAGGAATGCTCGGTGAAGTGGCAGCACCAGGTTCGGGCCTGAGGACTCGTCCATCCTCGCCCTTGGTCATAGCACCTACCTA